>CM060948.1:199239471-199696971 GCA_030765055.1 Mantis religiosa | reverse complement strand
TTATAATAGTGACATAAGATTAATATCTAAGACTGCCACAGTTGTACTTCAATTGTATACAGACAAATGAACTACGAAGTGCAAATTGAACGCTCAAATAAGTTAGACCTAAACCACGTAAATGCAATAGCATGGCAAAAGCACACCTGTAGTTCATGTCCCAGACAGAGCATTAAAGTTTTGTGACTATAACTCACTAGAAGCTTGGCTTTATCTCAAATTTCAGGAAAAGATTAAGTTCCAAGAGAAAACCTTAGGAGTACCTCACCTAAAACACGGTTTGAACCCGGACCCTGCTGCACATTACATGTCACTCCCATTATAGCACAATGCTGGACCTAATTAAACATTCAGATGCATTTATTATTATTTATTTCACTGTAGACCATGCATACTCTCCTGTATTTAGTATTAACCCATGTTTGGTGTCTGAGGGCTGCTTTAACTGCATAGAAATTATTTTAATGTGAACATAGACTTCTCATGTTCCAGATATGCTTTTTGTGTACTTTTTAGTATAAATGGTCAAGATGTTTATGGAAATATGACTGAGTCTTTTGCAACAGGTTCAGAAAATACCCCAGGTGTACAATATGTGATTTTCCATGTTATACTACAAATGTACTACAATAATTAAAAGTTGGCAACAATGCACCTTCTGAACCTTCATTTGCATGTCCATTGTTCTTACAAATTCATAGACAATACATACACTGTTGTGACAAATCATTATAAAATAAAAACACAGTTAGCAATTGCGAGTTGTGGTAGTTAGAAGTGAAGAAAGACGTGTAAAAATAAAAAACCTGAAGTGATAATATGCTACAACTCAACAAAGCCAGGCATTGATACTGTTGATAAAATGTCTAGGCACTATTCAGTGAATGTGGAACAAGAAGGTGGCCACTTACTCTATTTCTTGGTATATTTGGTTTAGCATGACTCAGTGCTTACGTCCTGTACTCTAAATTTTTACATTATATGAGCGGTAAAAATGCTAGAAGAGAATTCCCCTCAGAAATGGGAAAAGAGCTAGTCAGACCTCAAATTGAGAGAGGAATTCTTTCTCCCCAATACAGAACACAACGCATTTTTCAGCAATATCTCAAGCTGGTTTCAAAGATCTTTAAAATAGCTGCCAACGAGTTTAAGGTGCATATGTTCCAAATCTGAAACGAAAAAGATGTGATTCCTGCCCAAGGTCAAATGATAAGAAAGTGAAGAAACAATGTGAAGAGTGTCACAAATTTATCTGTAAGGAACATGCAAGAGTAAAAATGTTCTGCAATTAGTGTTCATCACTTCAAGTGGAAAATGAGTAGAAGCTTATTAATAACAGGATATTGTTAAAGTGATAATGCCCATCATAATAAAAAATTACAGTATTGTTATATAGCGTATTGTTATATATACCTTTTTTGGAACTAAAATATATAATGATTTCATATTTCACACGTGGCTAGTGAATAACTTATACAACTTATACAACAATGGAGTATTAGTTTAAGAAATGCGCTTTGGTCTCAAAATAAAATTACTATTATTTTTGTGGAAATATTTTATGCTTTATCGCCACATGGTTGTTAGAATCACTTTGGGATGAAAAAAAGACCCCAGAGATATAAGATGTTTCACCAGATACCATGCGAGGAATAATAACGGTAAACCTTGTATTAATAAAGATATTAATATGTTTTTTATTAATAAAGGTAAACCTTGGCAAAAAAGGTATCATTGCACAATTCATTGAAGGTATACCAGAGCAAATCATATCAATACTGATTTTTAAGGGCTAGTTGCCATATGCTGGCCTAGAAGTACTGTACTTTTTCAATGACATAAAAAACTACTAAATTAGATAAGAACTTTTCAAAAAAGCGCCAGAGTTTTAAAACTCAAAATGACAGCATTTATATCAGAAATGACTAATCCATGTTTTACATAGATTTACATTACTGCTTGATCTGTTTTTGTAAATCCCTTATGATTTACCAGATATAAATGATACATAATTCCTTTATAAGAAAAGACGGCATATAGGCTATTCTCAGAAACTTCAAAATACATTTATCATATAGATATCTTGAACATATTGTATTTGAATTAAAATCAGCAAGTTACTTTTATGAAAATAAAAATCTTCCACAAATATTTAACATGAAGAACAGTTTGGAGTAGAGGGATTTTCTTCAATTTCTTGTAGTTATATCGTTGAAAGACAATAAACGTAAAGATCCGGTCTAGTATTTATCCAACATTTTGGTTTCGTGATCTGCCATATATGGACCAAGAACAAAGGACAAAGTTCTCAAAACAGTTATTTCCATAAAAATACTAACATTGAATTTTTGATTAGAGTACATTGGTACAATACTTCCTCTTACCTACTACAAATAAGAAAGAACAAGATTGCATGAAACAGATTTGTTTACATTTCGGTTATAACTGTGGCAATGACTATTACTTCTTGTCACTACTGTTATACAGTATGGCAACAAGCACATCATACAAGCATAACTAGCATTGTGGCAGCTGGATGCAATATGCGGCATCTGCTTGCAGAAATAATACAGTGTGGTATACAGTTTGAAATCTGAGAAATTTCTCTTGTCACGTGATATCTGGGGGTATTTAGTAACAGCCACAGCCAAATTAATTGCTTATGTGCTTATTCCTGTTATACTTGAAATGCTCCAATAGTATGGAACTAATTCATGTTCTATTCTGGGTCATAAGTAATGATAACATTAGCTTCTATAATATGTCACATACTGCTGTTACCAAACTATGGTTTATACTTTATAACTAACTAGTTTGCACTATATATGTACTTCAATTTAAAGCTCTAAGTGAGGTATCTCCTAAATTAATCATATGAGATTTTTACAACCTTTTTTTTTTTTTTTGATAAACTACTGGTTTTACAAATTTTAAACATTTATGTTGTATTTGTATTTTCCTTCAGACATCTTGTTATTGAATTCCAATAAAGGTGGATTGCATGTCTTCCTCCTTGTATAATAATACTTTATTATCAGCTTATGTTCATACAGAAAGAGGCGAATCATCAATTTATGCATTTACAGTGCAACAAGCTTTTCATATTTACATATTTACAGTGCTTTAAGCTTCTTGGTCAGTGTAATAATTATACTAAGCTTATTAAACTAATAATTTATAATGCAGTATACATAATAAATATCAATATTTAAAAGTTTATGGTAGTTACATTTTCATTAGTGTACTAAGTATACCTAACTTATTCTTTTTTTTATTTATCCATATTTATGAACCCTATTTTACACAGTGGTATATTAGGGTTATAAGTTGATACATAAAAATACACAATTTTAACAAAAATATTTTAAATACTAGAAGGAAGAAAATATGTTACAATCTGATGCATATTAATTTAAACTATTTCAGACGTTTAAACACTGAGTTTATAAACATCATGAAAGTGGTGTATTAGGGTTAGAGTTGATACATAAAAATACACAATTTTAACAAAAATATTTTAAATACTAGAAGGAAGAAAATATGTTATAATCTGATGCATATTAATTTAAACTATTTCAGATGTTTAAACACTGAGTTTATAAACATCATGAAGTACTTATACTGTTGTGGCTTCATTAGCAAAGATGTGAGTGGAGCAGAAAATTCAGTTCCTAGAGAGTCTAGCTTGAATATTAATTCTTGTTTTTCTCTCCAGAAAATGGGACAACAGAAAAGGAGATGAACCACAGTTTGAAATTCTTTACCACACATGCACTTGGGGTTAGATGTTAAGTGAAAACGTGATGAGTATTCACCAAATTTACCATGTCCACTTAAAAATTGTGTCAAAACAAAATTTGTTACAAGAGTTTCACATTTTCCTCTGTCATATACACTAGGGAAAAATAATGTTTTTGTTAAACTTCCATTTGGAGTTGTTAGCCATTGTTGGTTCCATTCTTCAAGAATATGTTGATGTATTATTCTCCTTACAGTAGAAATAGGACATTAAGAGTATGTCACAGGAAGATTGGATTCTGCAGCCTTCTTAGCCAAGTAATCAGCTCTCTCGTTACCTAAAATTCCACTGTGTCCTTTAACCCATCCCATGCAAATATGTCCTGGATGGTTTTGAAGCAAGGTTCTGATTTCATGTGCTAATGAATTTAAGTTGTATTTATCATTAATAGTGAGTAGAGCTGATTGTGAATCACTAAGAATACGGGCACTGTTTCCATTAACAGTACACCATTTTATAGCTTCTTTAATTGCTAAGAGCTCCGACTGGAATACAGAACATTCAGGTGACAATTTAAACATGGAGTGAGTTAGTTCCGTTTGGTTTTCATAAACAACAAAAGCACATCCTACTGCAGATATATTATCTTCAAATTGGTAACGCGAACCATCTGTATATATGTAATAATCATGAAAATTACATATTTCCTTTAAACAGGTTACAAAACTTGATGGGTGTCCTGCTGTGGTAGAATGCTCCGGGATTTGTAGTTTTAAGTGAGACAGATAAGACGCACATTCACGTTCATGTCTTAAATTCATAATAGTTGCTCTTGATAAACCAGTGAGAGCCAAAGGTTCAATATTAGCTATAATCTGAGCTGCATCAGTGGAGATTGTAAGATATCCTCGAATTATGCGAAGGAGGAATCCCCTTTGAATTTGTGCAAGTTTTTTAACTGCCCATTTTTTATTAAGAACATCCTGAAATGCAGATACACCATACAAAATTAGGGGCACTACAGCACCTTGATATATAATTTTAAGAATACTAGAATTCAGACTCCAGGTTAGTCTTGTTGTTGCGAGCGCACCAAGGAGCTTGCTGGCTCTTTCAGCAATGTAATCAAAGTGTGATCGAAATGCTAATTTACAATCCAGTATAACGCCAGGGTATTTTACCGTATATACCACCTTCAAGTTGACGTTATTTGTTGGGCAAGTGGTATCTATCGTTTCAAGTTCTGAATATATTAATAGCGACAATGTAAGGTTATAAAGTAGTGTGGAAAGGTGCAGATGTTTATTCGTTATTACTTTATAACTTTATTCTATTTTAAGTAGAATATTGGCTCTCTTTTGGTAATTCTGATTTTTAGAAACTTAATATTTGATTTCTATTAATCAAAAGGTATCATTCTGTTTTAAATCAATGCTCCACTTTTTTCACTTTTTTCACTTTTTTCATGCTTCAAGCAGTACGCAGTGAGCGATATATGTATTCTGTGTATGGTTTGCTTAGACACATGAATCTTCTTTGTATAGCTTCATTTGTTAAATTTTCTCTGTTACGATAGCAACCGTTGTTTTCTGGTCACTACGTTTCTTGTGGAGTACAAGCTAATATTGAGCAAGAAAACGAATTTAATTTTTCTGCATAATAACTACAAGTGTCTAAATTTCGTAGCCTCGAAGTGATTTTAGTGCTCAAGAAGAAATGGTGACGAAATAAGTTTTTATTTCGGTGAAGTTAGGTACTTTCTGTACCAACAAACTCTCAGCATGGTTCGTCCAAGGATAACGGCAATTTGTGCCATGGGAAATTTAGCCGCTTGCTGAAATTACCAAGCTTATACAACATATTTAAGGGATACCCAAGAAAGTTGTAGTATATCGGCGAAGCTGCCTTAAATTCTACTTCGTCTTAGACTTACATCTTGGATATTCACAGCGGCAGTCCCTCTTCACCATACCGGAGCATCCTTCCTGGCAACAGAAGTAAGCATAGGTATATATCTCTGTGTGTTTATTAAAATGTGAGTTTCTCGGAGAATAGTGCCCTAAATTACCAACTGTTCGCCATCCAACACTGTGTGTGGTAACGTATCTACCTATCTACCACACATTCTAGAGGTCCCGGGTTCAAATATCGGCCAGGTTAACTTATCTGGATCAGGCTTAATTATATGCAGAAATACTTTTATTAGGAGATCGATACAGCGAAGTCAATAAATAAGCAAATAAGTATTTAAAATGCCGGTTTCTAGGTCTTTGAAAGTGTGTACCGTCCATGATCACGAGAAACATAGCTCAGTAGCCACTTAGTATTAGTAAACACCGTGAGCATTACGTTCTAAAACTATTATTACTACTTAAATTAGTCGAAACGGTTTCCAAAACTCCTTTATTTTAATGTCGTCGCATATAGCATAACTGAAAGCACGTTGTGACCAAGTCTTAAATACTCGTTACTTGCGGGTACTAAGTGGAAAATCGTAGGGAGCGGATCGTACCGTGTTATTGCGAATTTGTCGCGCACTCATCCGTTCCAAATTAGATTATGGTAGTATCGTTTATGGCTCAGCATGACCATCTGGGCTGAAGAGATTAGACACAGTCCATATTTGTGGCATACGTATAGCACATGGACAATACCATAATGTTTCTGCCCTATAATGTGCCTTAATTACCATTTGCTAATTATATTGTGATTTATGCAGTGTGTGCGCTGTCTCAGTGCAAGTTGAAGTATACTTATGATTCTTGCCGTACCTACTATAGATTGTGCAAATGCACTACATAAATACATTTGCTCCGAATTGCACATGTAAGGAAATGTTGAAACCTGCCCATCTTGTATCATGTGGTATTTAAATGAAGCCATTTATTTTTCAATTACGTTTTTCAATCAAGAGCACAATGTTGTGACTGAAATGTGGCGTTTGATTATGAAGTGCCAAGAAGAAATGTAACTTTGCTACAACCTGTTTCCTTAAAAGAAAACCATAGTTATTGCTTCATAACTAGCCAAAGATATTACGTTTAAAAAAAAATCAGGTACCAAGTTACTGGTTCCAGAATGCATATTGTGACTTTGTGGGTTCGTGAAATTAAAAGTCCTCTCTGGTCTTCAACAAGTCCCATTGGGTCCAGTACGACTTGTAGGTGGCGCTCCTCGGTGCGATGTCCTCCCAGGCTGGTCTCGTCCCCTTCCCTTAAGAGTGGCCCCAAGTCGGCGTCCGCCAGCTGCTCCCTCCTCAGGCCTGCGCTATCCCAGCCATCCGCAGGCACTGCCGTGACTACTCGAACTGCTGCGGCACGCTCCTTCTTCTCTACTCTTGTGCATTGGCCGCACTCCTCTGGACAGGATCTTCGGGACATGGCGTCTGCGTTACCCTCTACGATGTTCCGAGGTGAAGTCGTACTCCTGCAGCCTCTGGACCCAACCTGCTGTCTGGTCTTCTGGTCGCGCCGTCACCATCCCTTCGCTCCTCGCGGGGACAACCACGTCTTCGTTCAAGACGACCCTGCAGATTCCCAGGCGCTCTTCGGGTTGACGGAGTATAACCTCTTCTCCGTTGAGCCGCAGGACCTTCCTGCCGACGTCGACCGTCGCCTCGTGGCTCCTGAGGCCATCCAGTCCCAGAATCACCTCCTCAGCCACCTTCGCGACGAACACCCACAGAGGCACGGCACTCCGCTCCAAGGTCAGCTCCAGCAGGGCCTCCTTCTCCACAGGCAAGGTGTCGCCCCATGCCGTGACAAGCTCGTAAGGTCGGCTCGTCTTCCTCGTCGGCAAACCCTTCGCCACGTCAGGTCTGATGATGGTCAAGGCTGCCCCAGTGTCCACAAGCACGCGGCACGGCTTCCCTCTCACCCAACCGTCCGCGATGAGGCTGTCATCCATACGCCGGCTGACGGCGCGCATTGTCACTCGAGGGGATGGTGGTAAATGCGCCGACGTACCCCTCTCCACGCTGGGCCTTACTCGTTCTTCCAGCTGCCATTCTTGGTGTGGGAAGCCTCTCTGCAGGTGTCCGGGCTGTCCACATCCCCAACACAGGCCACTAGATGTTCGCCGGCGTCCCTCAGCTGGTCTTCTGTCTCCGGTGTAGCAGACACTCCTCGTTCTCGACGTCCGGTTAGCTGTTACCTTGGCCGCCTCCATCCTTAATGCTGCCGTCAGCGCCTCGTGGATGGTTTTATAATCACCGAGCATTAGGCGCTGACGAATCTCCGTATCTCGTACCCCGTCCACGAATGTGTAGGCCGCTTCCCGGGATACGAACTCTGGTGGGAGGTCAACTAGGGCCTTGCCAGCAATTTGTTCAACTGCCAGGGTGAACTCCTGCAGCGTCTCCCCTGGCTGCTGTGACCTTGCCTCTAGCTGGCTGCAGTACGCTGCGGCTAAGCGGTGGTTTCCGAAGCGATTCTCCAGGGCCTCCCAGATGTCCTTGGGCGCCGCCGTTGTCTGCACAGCGTTTAGGACTTCCGCGGCCCGTCCCTGGAGGCTGGCTATTAACTGTGTGGCCTCCTCCTCTGGTGACCATTTGTTGTGCTTGGCCACTGCGTCAAATTGGTGGCGGAAGACCTCAAACGTTGACGCGCCGTCATACTTCGGAGGTTTGACTCGCGCCGATGTTCTGTCGCGTCCCGGTGCGTCGGCCTTCAAATCCTTCAGCTTCCTGCCGACGACGTCCTGCACCATTGCGTTCAGGGACTTGACGCTACTGTCGGCCTTTCCCTCCAGGTCGTTTACGCGGTTCGCAAGGTCCTCGACGTCTTCTACCACGGTGTTCAGGGACTTGGCGTTACTGTCGGCCTTTTCCTCTAGGTCATTGAAGCGGTTCGCCAGGTCCTCGACGGGCTCATCCACTTGGCCCATCCGCTTGCCCAGCTCCGTCACGTCATCCCTCACACCGGCCAACTGTTCTTCAAATTTGGCGGCGAGAGCCTCGTTCGCCACTTTCACTTCCGTGGTCAGTTCGGCCATCTTTGCGGTCATTGTCGTGGCTAAATTGTTGTTTGCCGTTTCCGTCTTCGCTGTTAATTCGGCCTTCATTTCTTCCATCTTCTCGGTGATGCTGTCGCTGGCCGTCTTCAAAGCCGTGCACTTCAAAGCCTACGGCAGCTGTACAACTACCACCCTATTGTGCAGCGTATACAGGATGCCCTCCACGTTTTACACGCTTCTGGCGTTAACGTGGTGTATGCATGGATCCCTGGTCACGTAGGCTTGCGAGGGAATGAAATGGCGGATTCAGCAGCCAAGACGGCTATCATGAAGCCCAGGGTTCGAATACCATCTGTGACATCGGAAGACTTTAGGGCCGAATTGCGGAGAGCTGTGCAAACCTGCTGGCAGGAAGAGTGGTATGCTCTCCGCAATAATAAACTTCCCCCCAGGGGCCTACTTCGGTAGGTACGGGTTTGGCGAACCCGGGGTCCCGAGCCAACAGTCTCCCTCGAGTGGGCTCCTCTTCGTGGTTGAGGGAGATGGTCAACAGGCCCACCCACGTGTAGGCCGTGCGTGGAGACCCGTGTCGGTGGAAAGGTTTGTCCTGGTAGTTGAGGGATGCGTATCTGAGCTCGTAACAGTTATTTTTTCTGAATTCGGGGAGGGTGCGCATTTCTAATACACTACTTTGGCTTCTGCTTCGCCTAAACGGGAGGTTAGGGACTAACCCACCCCTAATCAATCGGCCAGGACTAGGTATTGTACCGACCTCCAGGGTGAGTGGGACGGCGAGCTCGCTATATCCCCTGTGTAGCCCTGTCATCCCAGTGGGGTGACCCCTTGTTGGACTCCGTGGTGGGTGGGGAGCACTGGGGGATGAAATTTAGACCAACATTTATGGTTAACATACACCCCCCAAAAAACAATAAACGTGGAAAGGATTTAGTTGAAAACAGTGTTAAGCAAGTAGTTGAGTGTGGTCCTCGCTACTTAGTTATTAAACGAACGGAGGAAGGTAGAACTTTTTCTACGGTTAATCCGTTTATTATACAGAAAGGTCTTGACAAAATAGCTGGTGCTGTTAAATCATGTACAAAATCTAGAAATGGCACGCTGCTGGTGGAAGCAACTACAGCATCCCAGGCAGCAAAGATACTGAAAGCCAACATGCTGGGCAGTTATCCAGTCAAAGTGGAGATGCATAGGACCCTGAATTCCTCGCGCGGTGTTGTAAACACTAGCGCGTTGGATGGAATGTCCAACGAGGATATTCAGGAGAACCTCCAGGAACAAGGCGTAACTTCAGTTTATCGTGTCCAAAGGAGAGAACGAGGGGATATGGTTCCTACTCGTACCCTGTTCCTGACCTTTGATCGGGTAGATCTCCTTCAAAGGATCAGGGCAGGATATGAAGTGATTGAGGTTAGACCATACATACCTAACCCTCTGAGATGCTACCAATGTCAGCGGTTCGGTCACACTAGTGCATTCTGTAAAGGCGCACCTACATGTGTCAGCTGTGGAGCCGGCATGCATGAAAATGCATGTACATCACCTCCGGAATGCGTAAATTGTACCGGTGAACATCCATCAAGTTCACGAGAATGCCCCCGTTATATTGAAGAGCGAGCTATTCAGGAGATCCGGGTTAAAGAAAAGGTATCCTTTTCGGAAGCCCGGAAACTTCTATGTATTCTCAAGCCCTCTTCAACCTCCTCCCGTACCTATAGCTCTGTGGCGGCTACTCCGTCACCGAAACGGGAGGCTGGTACCCAAACATCTGATATAAACGGGGCAACAATATCCGAGAAAGTTCTAGTGCCTAGATCGCAACCAAGAGCATCAGTAACACCATCTAAAACTCCGAGAACACAGACTACTGAAAATATCAAGTCAGTGAAGTCGCCTGAGAAAGCTTCCACTTCTAACAACAGGACGAAGTTGCCCATTGTATACCAAGCACCAGAGATCAAGTTCAAGACGCAGTATGATAGAACTGCCTTCCTGAAAGAAAGCACAAAGTCTGCTCCAGAAAAGTCCAAGAAACGTAGCCCTAGAGCGTCTCCGAGATCATCGTCGGAGTCATCTTCTGGGGAGGACCACGACTTGCAACCGTCATCTACGTCGGTCGGAATTTCCAATCGCTTCGAGCCCCTCGAATTGAAAGTTGTAGAAGGAAAACCGTCCTCTTCCATAGAGGATATGGAGCAGGAAACAGCTGACCACGCTGCTCCATCTGCAGCAAAGAAGAGGCAGGATAAACCTGCCGAAACTAGCCCTACACCAAAGAAAAAGGGCAAATTGATTCGGCCACCCATGAAGTCGTCTTAATGTAGACTACCTTTACATCTTATATCCCATAGTTCCAATGGCTATCCTACAATGGAACATACGAGGATTAAGAGCGCATCGACCAGAATTGGAACTTTTGCTCAGTAAGCATCACCCCTTAGTGATATGCTTACAAGAGACTAAGCTACGACCACAAGACAACTTTAAAATCAAACGCTACACACCACTGAGGTGTGATGTTGAAACAGAAGAGGGCATTCCTGCACACGGGGGTACTATGATGCTCCTCAGGGATGACATATTTGTAGATCCGTTACAGCTACAGTCTGATTTACAATCTGTAGCTGTAAGGATTAAGCTGCCATCAATAGAATTTTGCATTTGCACTGTATATCTCCCGCCATCAGATGACCTCTCGTTAGTTGACCTTGAAGATCTGGTTTCCCAACTTTCAGCACCATTTCTAATAGTTGGAGACTTTAATGCCCATCACCCCCTTTGGGGCTCAAATCGGGCATGTTCGAGAGGCAACCTCATTGCAAAATTCCTGGAGAGCAATAACTTGGTTCTCCTGAACACCGGAGAGCCCACATTCCTCTCAGACGCGTTTAACACCTATTCGCACATCGATTTGGCAGTGTGTTCATCCCAGTTAGCTGTTTCATTACAGTGGAATGTCATCTCTGATTTACATTCCAGCGACCACTTTCCATGTCTTCTTAGTCTCTTAGCACAAGATGTGTCTCCCTCACGTATCCCTAGATGGCGCTTTGATCGTGCCAACTGGAATCTTTACACCCAGTTGGCTGTCTTTGAATACAACGAGCACGATTCTGTGAATGATTTAGTCGATCATCTCACAGAGAAAATTCTTTCCGCTGCAGAACAGTCTATTCCACGTTCGGCTACCCAACTCGGTCGATTTCTTGTCCCATGGTCGACCAACGACTGCCGGAATGCTATTCGTGCTCGTAGACGTGCTCTAAGGGTATTCCAACGACACCCTAAGCTAAGTAATCTAACTGAGTATAAGAAAGCGCGTGAAAATCTAGGCAAATAATTAAGGATAGCAAAAAGACCTCATGGAACAAATTTGTATCATCTTTTAACAGATATACACCCTCATCTGTTGTATGGGATAAATTAAGACGCGTGGCCGGAAAATCAACCCACCTGCCAATCGCTGGTCTGAAAACAACTGCAGGAGTTGTTGTTGATCCGTTTGTTGTGGCTAACACCTTCGGCTGTGCTTTCGCTCAGGTGTCTAGCTCATGCAATTATGCTCCTGAGTTTATCTCAATTAAGACTCAGGTAGAATCTCAAGGTTTCGTGTTTAGTTCCAGAAACCTTGAAGACTATAACCGCCTCTTCATCTTGGCAGAGCTAGAACACGCTCTTTCGTCATCGCGACTGACAGCACCAGGACCGGATGGAATCCACGTTCAAATGTTACAACATCTCTCACCTGAAGGTAAGGCATTCCTGCTCGAGGTCTATAACCGTGTTTGGGTTGATGCCACGTTTCCTGAAAAGTGGCGAGAAGCTACCATTATACCTATCTTGAAAGCTGGCAAGGACCGTCACCTCCCTTCTAGCTACCGCCCTATTTCCCTCACCAGTTGCGTATGCAAGGTGATGGAACGCATGATAAATGGGCGGTTGGTATGGTGGCTGGAAACGCACAACCTACTGAATAACATCCAGTGCGGTTTCCGACGACGCCGTTCAACAGTGGATCATCTTGTGTCCATGTCGACACAGATTATGAACGGATTTCTTAAGAACTGTCAAACAGTCGGAATATTTTTTGACCTCGAAAAGACTTATGATACGTGTTGGCGGGCAGGGTTGCTACGTACTCTGCACACCTGGAATATACCTGGACGCCTACCACTCTTCCTTCAGGAATTCCTGAAAGACCGCGTATTCCGAGTAAGTGTTGGCTCGGTTTTTTCGAACCTTTTTGTTCAAGAGAACGGTGTACCACAGGGATCGGTATTAAGTGTTACGTTGTTTGCTATTGCGATTAATTCTATCTCGAAATGTGTACCTCCAGGTGTCTCGTCATGCCTATTTGTAGACGACTTTGCCGTCTACTGTACATCTCAGCGCACTCCGTTTTTAGAGCGCCGTCTTCAGACCACCTTGGACAACCTTAAGAGTTGGAGTTTAATAATCGGCTTCCGATTTTCCGCTGAGAAAACCATCTGTGTAATCTTCTGGCGTCAGCAGAGTCGACTACCTCCAAGGCTCCGGCTAGGCGCTGATCTACTACCTTTTGCAGATGAGACGAGGTTCCTTGGATTGATATTTGATAGAAAACTTAGTTGGTCGTCGCATATAGCACAACTGAAGGCACGATGTGACCGATCTTTGAATATCTTGCGGGTACTAAGTGGAAAATCGTGGGGAGCGGATCGTGCAGTGTTATTGCGACTTTATCGGGCACTCATCCGTTCCAAATTAGACTATGGTAGTATCGTTTATGGCTCAGCACGACCATCTGTGCTGAAGAGATTAGACACAGTCCATAACTGTGGCATACGTATAGCTGTTGGGGCATTTCCAACGAGCCGAGTTATAAGCCTTTTTTGCTGAGTCTGCAGAACCTCCTCTGCAGTACAGGCGCAACATGTTATTAGCCAATTATGGCTGTGGACTTAATTGCATGCCCACACATCCATCGTTTACGCCGTTCTTTAATACCTTCATGGACGTGCGTTATAGGAACACTACTATTAAACCAAAGCCACCTGGTTTTCGTTTCCGGGAGCTCCTTAGACATCTTGATACTGACATGCCCAAGATGTATCCTAGGGGGGAGAGGACATACCCTCCTTGGTTGTGCAGAGCGTCCCCGGTTGATCTGGGCATGACTAAATATGATAAATCTACCATGTCTATGTCTAGTATCCGCACATGTTTTTTAGAATTTTTATCGCGATATAAGGACCATTTTGTAATTTATACTGATGGCTCCAAGAACTCAAATGGCGTTGGTTGTGCTTTCGTGTGTGGAACCAAACCCTATACATTCGGATTCCACATTAGCACTTCCATTTTTACTGCAGAGCTTTATGCAATATACCGGGCCTTTTTACACGTACGCCGACGCAAGTTGGGGGACTGCTTAATCCTGAGGGATTCCCTCAGTGCACTTCAAAGCCTACGGCAGCTGTACAGCTACCACCCTATTGTGCAGCGTATACAGGATGCCCTCCTCGTTTTACACGCTTCTGGCGTTAACGTGGTGTGTGCATGGATTCCTGGTCACGTAGGCTTGCGGGGGAATGAAATGGCGGATTCAGCAGCCAAGACGGCTATCATGAAGCCCAGGGTTCGAATACCATCTGTGACATCGGAAGACTTTAGGGCCGAATTGCGGAGAGCTGTGCAAACCTGCTGGCAGGAAGAGTGGTCTGCTCTCCGCAATAATAAACTTAGATCTGTCAAAGAACTTCCTATTCCCTGGGTTACCTCCTGTCGGTCATCTCGTCGCGAGGAGGTGAGTTTGGCTCGGTTACGAATTGGACACTGCATTTTTACTCATAGTTTTCTTTTTAAAAAGGAGCCTTCTCCACTATGTCCGTTTTGTAATGAAGCGTTGTCTGTACGACACGTGCTGCTAGAGTGTTTTCACCTAGCAGACCTTAGGACGTCTCTGCAGCTGCCGGTCAGCTTTGCAGAAATGCTAGCGGACGATCACGCAGTAGTGGAGAAGGTTTTTAGATTCTTTTCGAGATTAGATTTTATGATTTAGCAAATAGAATTTATGGTTTTTGGATGACATTTCTATTTTATTTATTTATTTTTTTTTCTTTTCAAGGCCTATGTATTTTTTGTCTTTTTTAACATATACTGTTTTAGAATAATTTATATCTGGCTTTTGCCATGACCAGTTTCATTTAAAAAGGGCGCTGATGACCTCTGTAGTTGAGCGCCCTTATACTCATCATCATCACTCCTGCTGGCCGTCTTCATTTCTGTCAATTCCGCGGCCAGGCTATTACTTGCCACTTTCATTTCCGAGGTCAGTTCGGCCTTCTTCCATCATCTTCTCCAAAATCTTTTCCAACCCGCGTCCCTGGTTGTAATGTTCGGTTATGTTGTCGTCCCGCTTCCTGACACCAGTGTGACTGTGGGTTCGTGAAATTAAAAGTCCGATTGCACCACTCAAAAATGTTCTTTATTTCCACCGACTTACAGTTGAACACTTGCCAATTACACAGAATTACGTAATGCACACAATTACGTTTCACCAGTTCGTCTGTTACAGTTCCACTGCCGCTCACAGTTACGCACACTCTTCCGATGCACGCACACAGTCTTCTCGTCCGTACACTAGCACGGCGCTGTTTCGCTGCTCGCCAAGAACTCACTGACTCCTCACTCATTGCACCCCTTTTTATAGGGAAATCACTGTTTTCTAGACGTCTCTGGCTTCAGTGAATCACCGCGAAGGTTCCAGATGGCAGGGTTAGAGGGAAGAGTCGGCCAGGGACAAGTGACAATCATTCCCTCAGTTAGTGACTGAGATTAATGGGTGGGTTCGGCCCAGAATACTACACGTCCAACCCTCCTGCTTACCCGTTCTATAGGGTGTTGCGACGTTCGGGTGACAATATTTTATAACCTTGCTTTAATTCATGGACAACTTATAATTTGTGGACCTCCCCTCTTTGCATATAACTCTGTGAAACGATAATTTATATACTAGGTGATTTATTCATGAGGATGAACTACTAACCAAATGATTTTAGCCACATTATATTTGTGCAATTCTATTATCAGAGTTAATAACAGTTATGTGACCCTATTTTAAAAATGTTTTGACTGAAAACCTCTTGGTGTTCATAAATTAATAAGGCGTCACATATATTCTCCATATATCTCACCAAATCTATAATACTAACCTAACGCAACCTATATAATCTATAACACTAACCTAAAGCTATGAAAAAGGATCTAACACTATGTAAAAATCTAAACTGGAAACGAACTATCCTATACCTTATTACGAATGAAGTATTAATGAAAATATCACTGAAATATACAGAAAACAGCTAATAGTTAAAACAAGACGTCTGATGATACTAATTGTGTTTGCCTTTTCCGTTAATTCACATTCTAAACACAAGATAGCGTTGAAAACAAGGTAAACTCCAGTAAACTCCTAGTGGAAAATATTGCCAACCATTCATATTCCACCATAATGCACAGGGTAATAAACGTTCAGGTAAATCGAGTTCGAAATACGAGGAACTGAACCTAACCAATGGTTACTGATGACTGAAAGGTAACAAACTCCCGCTAGTAACCGGAGATCGTAATACAGTCCCCTAGATCTTATTTCACTAATACCCAAAACATCTGTGGAAGGAATTTGTACTAGATTTTACAAAGTTCCCCCCAGGGGCCTACTTCGATAGGTACGGGTTTGGCGAACCCGGGGTCCCGAGCCAACAGTCTCCCTCGTGTGGGCTCCTCTTCGTGGTTGAGGGAGACGGTCAACAGGCCCACCCACGTGTAGGCCGTGCGTGGAGACCCGTGTCGGTGGAAAGGTTTGTCCTGGTGGTTGAGGGATGCGTATCTGAGCTCGTAACAGTATTTTTCTGAATTCGGGGAGGGTGCGCATTTCTAATACACTACTTTGGCTTCTGCTTCGCCTAAACGGGAGGTTAGGGACTAACCCACCCCTAATCAATTGGCCAGGACTAGGTATTGTACCGACCTCCAGGGTGAGTGGGACGGCGAGCTCGCTATATCCCCTGTGTAGCCCTGTCAGCCCAGTGGTGTGACCCCTTGTTGGACTCCGTGGTGGGTGGGGAGCACTGGGGGTGAAATTTAGACCAACATTTATGGTTAACATACACCCCCCAAAAAACAATAAACGTGGAAAGGATTTATTTGAAAACAGTGTTAAGCAAGTAGTTGAGTGTGGTCCTCGCTACTTAGTTATTAAACGAACGGAGGAAGGTAGAACTTTTTCTACGGTTAATCCGTTTATTATACAGAAAGGTCTTGACAAAATAGCTGGTGCTGTTAAATCATGTACAAAATCTAGAAATGGCACGCTGCTGGTGGAAGCAACTACAGCATCCCAGGCAGCAAAGATACTGAAAGCCAACATGCTGGGCAGTTATCCAGTCAAAGTGGAGATGCATAGGACCCTGAATTCCTCGCGCGGTGTTGTAAACACTAGCGCGTTGGATGGAATGTCCAACGAGGATATTCAGGAGAACCTCCAGGAACAAGGCGTAACTGCAGTTTATCGTGTCCAAAGGAGAGAAAGAGGGGATATGGTTCCTACTCGTACCCTGTTCCTGACCTTTGATCGGGTAGATCTCCCTCAAAGGATCAGGGCAGGATATGAAGTGATTGAGGTTAGACCATACATACCTAACCCTCTGAGATGCTACCAATGTCAGCGGTTCGGTCACACTAGTGCATTCTGTAAAGGCGCACCTACATGTGTCAGCTGTGGAGCCGGCATGCATGAAAATGTATGTACATCACCTCTGGAATGCGTAAATTGTAGCGGTGAACATCCATCAAGTTCACGAGAATGCCCCCGTTATATTGAAGAGCGAGCTATTCAGGAGGTCCGGGTTAAAGAAAAGGTATCCTTTTCGGAAGCCCGGAAACTTCTATGTATCCTCAAGCCCTCTTCAACCACCTCCCGTACCTATAGCTCTGTGGCGGCTACTCCGTCACCGAAACGGGAGGCTGGTACCCAAACATCTGATATAAACGGGGCAACAATATCCGAGAAAGTTTAGTGCCTAGATCGCAACCAAGAGCATCAGTAACACCATCTAAAACTCCGAGAACACAGACTACTGAAAATAACAAGTCAGTGAAGTCGCCTGAGAAAGCATCCACTTCTAACAACAGGACGAAATTGCCCATTGTATACCAAGCACCAGAGATCAAGTTCAAGACGCAGTATGATAGAACTGCCTTCCTGAAAGAAAGCACAAGGTCTGCTCCAGAAAAGTCCAAGAAACGTAGCCCTAGAGCGTCTCCGAGATCATCGTCGGAGTCATCTTCTGGGGAGGACCACGACCGGCGACCGTCATCTACGTCGGTCGGAATTTCCAATCGCTTCGAGCCCCTCGAATCGAAAGTTGTAGAAGGAAAACCGTCCTCTTCCATAGAGGATATGGAGCAGGAAACAGCTGACCACGCTGCTACATCTGCAGCAAAGAAGAGGCAGGATAAACCTGCCGAAACTAGCCCTACATCAAAGAAAAGGGGCAAAATGATTCGGCCACCCATGAAGTCGTCTTAATGTAGACTACCTTTACATCTTATATCCCATAGTTCCAATGGCTATCCTACAATGGAACATACGAGGATTAAGAGCGCATCGACCAGAATTGGAACTTTTGCTCAGTAAGCATCACCCCTTAGGGATATGCTTACAAGAGACTAAGCTACGACCACAAGACAACTTTAAAATCAGACGCTACACACCACTGAGGTGTGATATTGAAACAGAAGAGGGCATTCCTGCACACGGGGGTACTATGATGCTCCTTAGGGATGACATATTTGTAGATCCGTTACAGCTACAGTCTGATTTACAATCTGTAGCTGTAAGGATTGAGCTGCCATCAATAGAATTTTGCATTTGCACTGTATATCTCCCGCCATCAGATGACCTCTCGTTAGTTGACCTTGAAGATCTGGTTTCCCAACTTTCAACACCATTTCTAATAGTTGGAGACTTTAATGCCCATCACCCACTTTGGGGCTCAAATCGGGCATGTTCGAGAGGCAACCTCATTGCAAAATTCCTGGAGAGCAATAACTTGGTTCTCCTGAACACCGGAGAGCCCACATTCCTCTCAGAGGCGTTTAACACCTATTCGCACATCGATTTGGCAGTGTGTTCATCCCAGTTAGCTGTTTCATTACAGTGGAATGTCATCTCTGATTTATATTCCAGCGACCACTTTCCATGTCTTCTTAGTCTCTAAGCACAAGATGTGTCTCCCTCACGTATCCCTAGATGGCGCTTTGATCGTGCCAACTGGAATCTTTACACCCAGTTGGCTGTCTTTGAATACAACGAGCACGATTCTGTGAATGATTTAGTCGATCATCTCACAGAGAAAATTCTTTCCGCTGCAGAACAGTCTATTCCACGTTCGGCTACCCAACCCGGTCGATTTCCTGTCCCATGGTGGACCAACGACTGCCGGAATGCTATTCGTGCTCGTAGACGTGCTCTAAGGGTATTCCAACAGCACCCTACGCTAAGTAATCTAATTGAGTATAAGAAAGCGCGTGCAAAATCTAGGCAAATAATTAAGGATAGCAAAAAGACCTCATGGAACAAATTTGTATCATCTTTTAACAGATGTACACCCTCATCTGTTGTATGGGATAAATTAAGGCGCGTGGCCGGAAAATCAACCCACCTGCCAATCGCTGGTCTGAAAACAACTGCAGGAGTTGTTGATCCGTTTGTTGTGGCTAACACCTTCGGCTGTGCTTTCGCTCAGGTGTCTAGCTCATGCAATTATGCTCCTGAGTTTATCTCAATTAAGACTCAGGTAGAATCTCAAGGTTTTGTGTTTAGTTCCAGAAACCTTGAAGACTATAACCGCCTCTTCATCTTGGCAGAGCTAGAACACGCTCTTTCGTCATCGCGACTGACAGCACCAGGACCGGATGGAATCCACGTTCAAATGTTACAACATCTCTCACCTGAAGGTAAGGCATTCCTGCTCGAGGTCTATAGCCGTGTTTGGGTTGATGCCACGTTTCCTGAAAAGTGGCGAGAAGCTACCATTATACCTATCTTGAAAGCTGGCAAGGACCGTCACCTCCCTTCTAGCTACCGCCCTATTTCCCTCGCCAGTTGCGTATGCAAGGTGATGGAACGCATGATAAATGGGCGGTTGGTATGGTGGCTGGAAACGCACAACCTACTGAATAACATCCAGTGCGGTTTCCGACGACGCCGTTCAACAGTGGATCATCTTGTGTCCATGTCGACACAGATTATGAACGGATTTCTTAAGAACTATCAAACAGTCGGAATATTTTTTGACCTCGAAAAGGCTTATGATACGTGTTGGCGGGCAGGGTTGCTACGTACTCTGCACACCTGGAATATACGTGGACGCCTACCACTCTTCCTTCAGGAATTCCTGAAAGACCGCGTATTCCGAGTAAGGGTTGGCTCGGTGTTTTCGAACCTTTTTGTTCAAGAGAACGGTGTACCACAGGGATCGGTATTAAGGGTTACGTTGTTTGCTATTGCGATTAATTCTATCTCGAAATGTGTACCTCCAGGTGTCTCGTCATGCCTATTTGTAGACGACTTTGCCGTGTACTGTACATCTCAGCGCACTTCGTTTTTAGAGCGCCGTCTTCAGACCACCTTGGACAACCTTAAGAGTTGGAGTTTAAAAAACGGCTTCCGATTTTCCGCTGAGAAAACCATCTGTGTAAACTTCTGGCGTCAGCAGAGTCGACTACCTCCAAGGCACCGGCTAGGCGCTGATCTACTACCTTTTGCAGATGAGGCGAGGTTCCTTGGATTGATATTTGATAGAAAACTTAGTTGGTCGTCGCATATAGCACAACTGAAAGCACGATGTGACCGATCTTTGAATATCTTGCGGGTACTAAGTGGAAAATCGTGGGGAGCGGATCGTACAGTGTTATTGCGACTTTATCGGGCACTCATCCGTTCCAAATTAGACTATGGTAGTATCGTTTATGTTTCAGCACGACCATCTGTGCTGAAGATATTAGACACAGTCCATAACTGTGGCATACGTATAGCTGTTGGGGCATTTCCAACGAGCCGAGTTATAAGCCTGTATGCTGAGTCTGCAGAACCTCCTCTGCAGTACAGGCGCAACATGTTATTAGCCAATTATGGCTGTGGACTTAATTGCATGCCCACACATCCATCGTTTACGCCGTTCTTTAATACCTTCATGGACGTGCGTTTTAGGAACACTACTATTAAACCAAAGCCACCTGGTTTTCGTTTCCGGGAGCTCCTTAGACATCTTGATACTGACATGCCCAAGATGTATCCTAGGGGGGAGAGGACATACCCTCCTTGGTTGTGCAGAGCGTCCCCGGTTGATCTGGGCATGACTAAATATGATAAATCTACCATGGCTATGTATAGTATCCGCACATGTTTTTTAGAATTTTTATCGCGATATGAGGACCATTTTGTAAATTATACTGATGGCTCCAAGAACTCAAATGGCGTTGGTTGTGCTTTCGTGTGTGGAACCGAACCCTATACATTCGGATTCCAAACTAGCACTTCCATTTTTACTGCAGAGCTTTATGCAATATACCGGGCCATTTTACACGTACGCCGACGAAAGTTGGGGGACTGCTTAATCCTGAGTGATTCCCTCAGTGCACTTCACAGACTACGGCAGCTGTACAGCTACCACCCTATTGTGCAGCGTATACAGGATGCCCTCCACGTTTTACACGCTTCTGGTGTTAACGTGGTGTGTGCATGGATTCCTATTCACGTAGGCTTGCGGGGGAATGAAATGGCGGATTCAGCAGCCAAGACGGCTATCATGAAGCCCAGGGTTCGAATACCATCTGTGACATCGGAAGACTTTAGGGCCGAATTGCGGAGAGCTGTGCAAACCTGCTGGCAGGAAGAGTGGTCTGCTCTCCGCAATAATAAACTTAGATCTGTCAAAGAACTTCCTATTCCCTGGGTTACCTCCTGTCGGTCATCTCGTCGCGAGGAGGTGAGTTTGACTCGGTTACGAATTGGACACTGCATTTTTACTCATAGTTTTCTTTTTAAAAAGGAGCCTTCTCCACTATGTCCGTTTTGTAATGAAGCGTTGTCTGTACGACACGTGCTGATAGAGTGTTTTCAACTAGCAGACCTTAGGACGTCTCTGCAGCTGCCGGTCAGCTTTGCAGAAATTCTAGCGGACGATCACGCAGTAGTGGAGAAGGTTTTTAGATTCTTTTCGAGATTAGATTTTAGGATTTAGCAAATAGAATTTAAGGTTTTTGGATGACATTTTTATTTTATTTATTTATTTATTTTTCTTTTCAAGGCGTATGTATTTTTTGTCTTTTTTAACATATACTGTTTTAGAATAATTTATATCTGGCGTTTGCCATGACCAGTTTCATTTAAAAAGGGCGCTGATGTCCTCTGTAGTTGAGCGCCCTTATACTCATCATCACTCACTCTTCAGGAATTCCTGAAAGACCGCGTATTCCGAATAAGGGTTGGCTCGGTGTTTTCGAACCTTTTTGTCCAAGAGAACGGTGTACCAAAGGGATCGGTATTAAGGGTTACGTTGTTTGCTATTGCGATTAATTCTATCTCGAAATGTGTACCTCCAGGTGTCTCGTCATGCCTATTTGTAGACGACTTTGCCGTGAACTGTACATCTCAGCGCACTCCGTTTTTAGAGCGCCGTCTTCAGACCACCTTGGACAACCTTAAGAGTTGGAGTTTAAAAAACGGCTTCCGATTTTCCGCTGAGAAAACCATCTGTGTAAACTTCTGGCGTCAGCAGAGTCGACTACCTCCAAGGCTCCGGCTAGGCGCTGATCTACTACCTTTTGCAGATGAGGCGAGGTTCCTTGGATTGATATTTGATAGAAAACTTAGTTGGTCGTCGCATATAGCACAACTGAAAGCACGATGTGACCGATCTTTGAATATCTTGCGGGTACTAAGTGGAAAATCGTGGGGAGCGGATCGTGCAGTGTTATTGCGACTTTATCGGGCACTCATCCGTTCCAAATTAGACTATGGTAGTATCGTTTATGGCTCAGCACAACCATCTGTGCTGAAGAGATTTGACACAGTCCATAACTGTGGCATACGTATAGCTGTTGGGGCATTTCCAACGAGCCGAGTTATAAGCCTGTATGCTGAGTCTGCAGAACCTCCTCTGCAGTACAGGCGCAACATGTTATTAGCCAATTATGGCTGTGGACTTAATTGCATGCCCACACATCCATCGTTTACGCCGTTCTTTAATACCTTCATGGACGTGCGTTATAGGAACACTACTATGAAACCAAAGCCACCTGGTTTTCGTTTCCGGGAGCTCCTTAGACATCTTGATACTGACATGCCCAAGATGTATCCTAGGGGGGAGAGGACATACCCTCCTTGGTTGTGCAGAGCGTCCCCGGTTGATCTGGGCATGACTAAATATGATAAATCTACCATGTCTATGTCTAGTATCCGCACATGTTTTTTAGAATTTTTATCGCGATATGAAGACCATTTTGTAATTTATACTGATGGCTCCAAGAACTCAAATGGCGTGGTTTGTGCTTACGTGTGTGGAACCGAACCGTATACATTCGGCTTTCACACTAGCACTTCCATTTTTACTGCAGAGCTTTATGCAATATACCTGGCCATTTTACACTACGCCGACGAAAGTTGGGGGACTGCTTAATCCTGAGTGATTCCCTCAGTGCACTTCAAAGCCTACGGCAGCTGTACAACTACCACCCTATTGTGCAGCGTATACAGGATGCCCTCCACGTTTTACACGCTTCTGGCGTTAACGTGGTGTGTGCATGGATCCCTGGTCACGTAGGCTTGCGGGGGAATGAAATGGCGGATTCAGCAGCCAAGACGGCTATCATAAAGTCCAGGGTTCGAATACCATTTGTGACATGGGAAGACTTTAGGGGCGAATTGCGGAGAGCTGTGCAAACCTGCTGGCAGGAAGAGTGGTCTGCTCTCCGCAATAACAAACTTAGATCTGTCAAAGAACTTCCGATTCCCTGGGTTACCTCCTGTCGGTCATCTCGTCGCGAGGAGGTGAGTTTGGCTCGGCTCCGAATTGGGCACTGCTTTTTTACTCATAGTTTTCTTTTTAAAAAGGAGCCTTCTCCACTATGTCCGTTTTGCAATGAAGCGTTGTCTGTACGACACGTGCTGCTAGAGTGTTTTCACCTAGCAGACCTTAGGACGTCTCTGCAGTTGCCGGTCAGCTTTGCAGAAATGCTAGCGGACGATCACGCAGTAGTGGAGAAGGTTTTTAGATTCTTTTCGAGATTAGATTTTAGGATTTAGCAAATAGAATTTATGGTTTTTGGATGACATTTTTATTTTATTTATTTATTTTTTTTTTCAAGGCGTATGTATTTTTTGTCTTTTTTAACATATACTGTTTTTAGAATAATTTATATCTGGCTTTTGCCATGACCAGTTTCATTTAAAAAGGGCGCTGATGACCTCTGTAGTTGAGCGCCCTTATACTCATCATCACACACTCCTTTACAAAGTTTATTGCATCCTGTTCAAATGGATTTTCCTGCTTATTTTTAAAATATTTATTACACAAAACCAAATTTGGCAAATTTAACTTAGGATCTGCATTTTGAATATCATCATTTGAATTTGCAGCTTTCAGAATGTTTTCAACTTCTTGAGAACACTTCACCATGCATTCATCATCGTTATCATCTAACAGTATTATGAGATCCTCTCCATCAACTGCACGCGAATGTTTTGTACTTGAAACGTTTATATTATTTAGAAGTTTAACATCTAGTCCGCTTTCTGCCTCCGAAAACAAAACCTCATTCGAGGTTCCTCTAATGACGTCAGAGGTACCACGGTTGCTAGGGGAACGCAGCGCCCGCACCACGGCAGCTGAAGAGAACTGATACCCAACCCTATGGGACTTCTTGCCCTTGGCATTGGTTATAAGTTTACAGTGTAACTGTATATTTGAGCCTTTTTACATTCCCGGAACCTGGGAACCAATTTTCACTGGTCTAAACAGACATTAAATCTTCGCCGGAGATTGTGGGTGGTCCTGGTGTATTTTTTTGGCAAGAAGTCTGATGATTCTGGTGGATAGCTAGTATATTCGTCGCCAGGAAAGATTGTGGTCTTATTTTACCTTCGTCCATTTTCAAGAACTAATAGCGTTTGTATTTTTTGATATGCATCATTTCAATTACACCTTTTGCGCTTGGTGTTGGTTAAAAGTGCACAAATGTAAGTGTATAAGATATTTAGTCACCGCCGAAGGTTGTCTGCGGTCCTGGTGCTACCTTTGATGAGAATTCGGCTGATTCTGGTGAATAGCTAGTATATTTGTCACCAGGAAGGCTTCTGGTCCTATTTTACCGTTGTCCATTTTCAAGAACTAACAGCTTTTTTGTTTTTGATATGTACATATTTAATTGCTCCTTTTGTGCTTAACTAAGTGCAGAGGTTCTACCCAAAAGTCCAAAGGCCCTGGCCTCCATCTACTCGGGAGCAATAGATATCTTCGGGCTCTTTCCATAGGGCAATACTTGATTTCTTAAAAATCCCCCAGCCCCCATCGACAACAACCGTAAGACGGGTTGGAAGTGGATACGCCACTTGCGCGTCAATCCCGCAGGTAGGACTGCCGAACACCTCGGTGGGGCAGCCTTGTGATCTAGCACGCCTTCTACTAGCTCTGTAGGATAGTACCCGGGACTTATGAGGGAACACTCTTCCTGCTTTGGGCGGCCATAGCGTGGCCGGAGGTACCCAATTTCCCGTGTGTGTCGGGAGCAAACTGCCCCCCTCGAGTCCAAGCCAATCCGAACAACGCCCCGAAGGTAGGGGCTCGCCTGTTCGGCCCGAGGTTCCTCTAGTAACGTCAGAGGTAGTACGAGAGGTAGGCTCCTTAGCGCCGGCACCTCGGCTGCGGAAGGTGACGGATCCTCTCGCCTACGGCACATTTTGTGCTTGGTCTTGATTATAAGTGTAAAAGGGTATGTGTATACGTCAGCCTTTCTACTTCTTTTCGTAGCCAAATACTAACCTTAATTTATCATTCCTTTTTCTTCTTCTGACACATTGCCCTTACGGGTGTTGCAATCAGTTGTTTTGAATACTGATTGACTTCCTTTGTTTCAGATGTTACCTAATCTGTGGAATTTGGGGTAATAAAGATATATCAATTTTGTTTGATTTTTGAAATATAAATGAAGGAACTACACGGGGTTGCTTTAAAAATACATCAAATCACATATATCTACAAAATCCTATCATTATTCGTCATTCGTCTGATTGAGTCATTGTGCCTTTACAACATTTATTTTACACGGCAGTTAATGAAGTAACGTACCACTGCTGTTCAACATTCTTGTATGGTTGCTTCAATTAGCGGCAGACTATTGATACCAAGTAAATTTTGTTATTACAATTAACTGTGTATCAGTGATTATTGAATGCTAACAACGTATCTGTAATACATACCACTAGTTGTACATTTGTATACTCTCAAGTAATTGCTAACATATTTACAGATACGTAAAGCAAGTACCATTACAGTGCTTAAGACACGACGACCCTTGGAAACATAAAATATGGCTGGGTTTATTTATGGGTAATATGAAAACAATCTGGGCTGAAATGTATATATTCGTTAGGCACATGTTATGGACATTATTCCTTACCTCCCAATTTCATTGTGTTTTAAAATGCTTGAAATATTTGGTACAGCAAAAATATTTAATACAGTCGGATCACTTGTAGTACATCAAGCCCCACTTAATGGGAATGCATTGTGGCAACACAGAAGAACTTCAGTTGGTTAGTTGCCTGACTGGTAGCATTCGACAACCTTCATCCCATTTGAAAGTTACAGTAAACAGCCCGGTTAAGAGGCGTAATGGCAACCTGCAGATGCATATATTTTTCCGCTAAAGTCTACATAACCAAAACATGCGGTTTTGCAATTCTTCATTATGAAGCAAGGGTGCTTTAGTTTTGCTAAACACGAGAAATGCCTCCTTCAAGTTTAACCTGCCTTACATATAAATCACTCTAATATTCTGTTTGGATTTAGGAATTCTGGGTAGTTCCTCACTTTATTGCTTTGATTTGTAAAATTATAATTGCATATTAAGCCTCTGATCCGCAAGCATTAATGTTCCTTTCCTTTCCACTGAGTCAGATGTAACTGTTTTTTCATAATTTTAATGTCAAAAAAGATAAGACATAGCAGTCATTTGTACGAAAGTGTAAATTGTATATTATATACTCTGTGTGAAATTAGCACCATTATATTCTTGTACGTTAGTTGTGCTTTAGAAGGCACATTAGCTCAGGTATACTAATAGGTTCTTTTGAGCGGTGATTCCTTCTCTAGTTCCTTTCTTTCTGTTGTTTTCCATTTGAAATAAACTTGTGATCGCTTAGTTCTGTGTTAAAAACACATAGAGTATCCAGTATTCTCAGATCTGACTGTTGAGGTGGTTTACCTGACCCTGATTTCCCTTTTATATTTGAACCTATGTTTATTTGAAGCTTTGGGTGATAATAGTTGTTGTTTTTGGAAAGAGTAACCATCTGATTAGCATTTGTCTATATTTCACTCACTATTGCTCGACTTTTACTGTTTTAAGAAAATTTGCAGTTTGCTAGCTCATTATTCTGAAATAACGTTTCAGTCTTGTGTTAAAAAGTGCGGTTTTTGAGCACAAAACCTTTGGGAGCAGAAGGAACAGTTATTTCCTTATATCTTCTATTACAGTTGTCAACAGAGAGTTTATTTTTGCAGTTTTATTACATTTTTCTTCCAAAACTGGACTGAGCAGTTCGATATCTTGAGGCTGTCCTCGTCCGTTAAGCACCTCGTTGAGCCCTCCCGGTACTCAACACCTCATGAGTCTGGTCTGAAAACAACTGCAGGAGTTGTTGTTGATCCGTTTGTTGTGGCTAACACCTTCGGCTGTGCTTTCGCTCAGGTGTCTAGCTCAAGCAATTATGCTCCTGAGTTTATCTCAATTAATACGCAGGTAGAATCTCAAGGTTTCGTATTTAGTTCCAGAAACCTTGAAGACTATAACCGCCTCTTCACCTTGGCAGAGTTAGCACACGCTCTTTGGTCATCGCGACTGACAGCACCAGGACCAGACGGAATCCACGTTCAAATGTTGCATCTCTCACCTGAAGGTAAGGCATTCCTGCACGAGGACTATAACCGTGTTTGGGTTGATGCCACGTTTCCTGACAAGTGGCGAGAAGCCACCATTATACCTATCTTGAAAGCTGGCAAGGACCGTCACCTCCCTTCTAGCTACCGCCCTATTTCCCTCACCAGTTGCGTATGCAAGGTGATGGAACGCATGATAAATGGGCGGTTGGTATGGTGGCTGGAAACGCACAACCTACTGAATAACATCCAGTGCGGTTTCCGACGACGCCGTTCAACAGTGGATCATCTTGTGTCCATGTCGACACAGATTATGAACGGATTTCTTAAGAACTGCCAAACAGTCGGAATATTTTTTGACCTCGAAAAGGCTTATGATACGTGTTGGCGGGCAGGGTTGCTACGTACTCTGCACACCTGGAATATACGTGGACGCCTACCACTCTTCCTTCAGGAATTCCTGAAAGACCGCGTATTCCGAGTAAGGGTTGGCTCGGTTTTTTCGAACCTTTTTGTTCAAGAGAACGGTGTACCACAGGGATCGGTACTAAGTGTTACGTTGTTTGCTATTGCGATTAATTCTATCTCGAAATGTGTACCTCCAGGTGTCTCGTCATGCCTATTTGTAGACGACTTTGCCGTCTACTGTACATCTCAGCGCACTCCGTTTTTAGAGCGCCGTCTTCAGACCACCTTGGACAACCTTAAGAGTTGGAGTTTAAAAAACGGCTTCCGATTTTCCGCTGAGAAAACCATCTGTGTAAACTTCTGGCGTCAGCAGAGTCGACTACCTCCAAGGCTCCGGCTAGGCGCTGATCTACTACCTTTTGCAGATGAGACGAGGTTCCTTGGATTGATATTTGATAGAAAACTTAGTTGGTCGTCGCATATAGCACAACTGAAGGCACGATGTGACCGATCTTTGAATATCTTGCGGGTACTAAGTGGAAAATCGTGGGGAGCGGATCGTGCAGTGTTATTGCGACTTTATCGGGCACTCATCCGTTCCAAATTAGACTATGGTAGTATCGTTTATGGCTCAGCACGACCATCTGTGCTGAAGAGATTAGACACAGTCCATAACTGTGGCATACGTATAGCTATTGGGGCATTTCCAACGAGCCGAGTTATAAGCCTGTATGCTGAGTCTGCAGAACCTCCTCTGCAGTACAGGCGCAACATGTTATTAGCGAATTATGGCTGTGGACTTAATTGCATGCCCACACATCCATCGTTTACGCCGTTCTTTAATACCTTCATGGACGTGCGTTATAGGAACACTACTATTAAACCAAAGCCACCTGGTTTTCGTTTCCGGGAGCTCCTTAGACATCTTGATACTGACATGCCCAAGATGTATCCTAGGGGGGAGAGGACATACCCTCCTTGGTTGTGCAGAGCGTCCCCGGTTGATCTGGGCATGACTAAATATGATAAATCTACCATGTCTATGTCTAGTATCCGCACATGTTTTTTAGAATTTTTAGAAGTGGAATAGCTTTTTCACAACATCAAATGCTGTGATCTTTGATGCTGCTAATTCTCAAGTCACATTAGTCCCTGAATAAACTATACAGCAATATTTCACCTGAGTTTAATGAATTGGTTGAATAGTTAGTGCAGATAGTGTAAGTAGATTTCTTATGGTACCCTATACTTGTTTTAACACTTTCTCCAGATGGTATCTGCGCTCTTCCTGCTGTTTAACTTCTGCTCTGCTTACTGCCATCTGCTGCAATTACATTATGTGGATCTGCTTTATCATTATGTTCAGTTTAGAGGAACAGCTCCCTTAGAGGATAAACGACGAATATATTGTCCGGGGTTATGAAATCATACATGTTTGGAACCTTTTCCCATGGTTGGCCTTAAGCGCTTGACCATATGCGCTTTCACTATCAATTTCTGATGAAGAATGCATTAGCCTATTTCTAGCTAGAGCTCCTCTGAGTCCATCTGCCGACCAGTCCGGCATATCTTCCTTCCCTAGTTACGAATGTTTACTGGACCACTGTTGCTCCCTTTTACAGCTCTTGGTCATCTGTTCTATTGTAGCATGTTGCATGCTTGATTACAAAATTGGTATTTTACGGTACGGTGAATACTGTTTACTTTCTCAAGTTAGGTGGGGAGGACTTCCATATTGAGATACTGACTTAGACGGCATTGACTCCAGCTAACTATTTCTGTGGGATTTGCAAGAAGGGCTGGAGTACAGAGAAGGTGAATTCACTGCCACTGACTCCGGATTATTGCTTTTCCAATTTATAAGAGACGGATTTACGTACACGAGTGTCTCCGGGGTTGGACTGGTGTCGATCTGAATGAATATCTGCCCATGGTTACCAGCTGCCTGCACTGGGACACTGTGCATTCTCTGCCTTAGTGTACAGATTCTTGTGGGGCTTACCGGACTCAATTCAACGTCTACTACGCGATTCGGCTGGGTACCTTAATTCGTAATCTGCAGTCTGTAGACGGAATATCTTTTATGTGTTCGTATACCATATAAATCCATTCGAATATTACATGCATCGTTTTACTTCAAAGAACTCGATCAGCATTAAAACACGAAATTAAATACGTTAATGCTTCTCCATCTCAGGCCAAAGATACTAATATAATATTTATACTTTTTAACTGATACTGATGATTCCAAGAACTCAAATGGAATTGGTTGACCTACGTGTGTGGACCTGAACCGTATACCTTCGGATTCCGCACTAGCTCTTCCAGTTTTACTGCAGAGCTTTATGCAATATACCGGGCCATTTTACACGTACGCCGACGAAAGTTGGGGACTGCTTAATCCTGAGTGATTCCCTCAGTGCACTTCAAAGCCTACGGCAGCTGTACAACTACCACCCTATTGTGCAGCGTATACAGGATGCCCTACACGTTTTACACGCTTCTGGCGTTAACGTGGTGTGTGCATGGATCCCTGGTCACGTAGGCTTGCGGGGGAATGAAATGGCGGATTCAGCAGCCAAGACGGCTATCATGAAGCCCAGGGTTAAAATACCATCTGTGACATCGGAAGACTTTAGGGCCGAATTGCGGAGAGCTGTGCAAACCTGCTGGCAGGAAGAGTGGTATGCTCTCCGCAATAATAAACTTAGGTCTGTCAAAGAACTTCCGATTCCCTGGGTTACCTCCTGTCGGTCATCTCGTCGCGAGGAGGTGAGTTTTGCTCGGTTACGAATTGGGCACTGCATTTTTACTCATAGTTTTCTTTTTAAAAAGGAGCCTTCTCCACTATGTCCGTTTTGTAATGAAGCGTTGTCTGTGCGACACGTGCTGCTAGAGTGTTTTCACCTAGCAGACCTTAGGACGTCTCTGCAGCTGCCGGTCAGCTTTGCAGAAATGCTAGCGGACGATAACGCAGTAGTGAAGAAGGTTTTTAGGTTCTTTTCGAGATTAGATTTTAGGATTTAGCAAATAGAATTTATGGTTTTTGGATGACATTTTTATTTTATTTTTTTATTTTTTTTTTTTCAAGGCGTATGTATTTTTTGTCTTTTTTAACGTATACTGATTTAGAATAATTTATATCTGGCTTTTGCCATGACCAGTTTCATTTAAAAAGGGCGCTGATGACCTCTGTAGTTGAGCGCCCTTATACTCATCATCACTCACTCACTCGGGACACTGAGCATTCTCTGCCTTAGTGTACAGATTCTTGTGGAGCTTTACGTACTCAATTCAACGTCTACTACGCGTTTCGGCTGGGTATTTTAATTCGTATTCTGCAGTCTGTAGACGGAATATCTTTTATGTGTTCGTATACCATATAAATACATTCGAATACTACATGCATCGTTTTACTTCAAAAAACTCGTTCAGCATTAAAACACGAAATTAAATACGTTAATGCTTCTCCATCTAACGCCTAAGATACTAATAGAAAATTTATACTTTGTAATTGATACTGATGATTCCAAGAACTCAAATGGAGTTGGTTGAGCTTACGTGTGTGGAACTGAACCGTGTACATTGGGATTCCACACTAGCACTTCCAGTTTTACTGCAGAGCTTTATGCAATATTCCGCACCATTTTACACATACGTCGACGATAGTTGGGGAACTACTTAATCCTGAGTTATCCCCTCAGTGCACTTCAAAACCTACGGCAGCTGTACAACTACCACCCTGCTGTCCAGCGTATACAGGATGCCCTCCACGTTTTACACGCTTCTGGCATTAACGTGGTGTGTGCATGGGTCCCTGGTCACGTAGGCTTGCGGGGGAATGAAATGGCGGATTCAGCAGCCAAGGCGGCTATCATGTAGCCCAGGGTTCGAATACCATCTGTGACATCGCAAGTCTTTTAGGCCGTATTGCGGATATCTATGCAAACCAGCTGGCAGGAAGTGTGGTCCGCTCTCCGCAATAATTAACTTAGATCTGTCAAAGAACTTCCGATTCCCTGGGTTACCTCCTGCCGGTCGTCTCGTCGCGAGGAGGTGAGTTTGGCTCGGTTACGAATTGGGCACTGCTTTTTTACTCATAGTTTTCTTTTTAAATAGGAGCATTCACCACTGCGTCCGTTTTGCAATGAAGCGTTGTCTGTACGACACGTGCTGCTAGAGTGTTTTCACCTAGCAGACCTTAGAACGTCTCTGCAGCTGCCGGTCAGCTTTGCAGAAATGCCAGCGGACGATAAAGCAGTAGTGGAGCAGGTTTTTAGATTCTTTTCCAGATTAGATTTTAGGATTTAGCAAATAGAATCTATGGCCTTTTAGATGACATTTCTATTGTTTTTACTTTTTTAACGCGTATATATTTTGTCATTTTATTGACATATTTGTGTTTTAGAGGAATTTATATCTGGCTTTTGCCATGACCAGTATCTTTTAAAAAGCGCGCTGATCACCTCTGCAGTTGAGCGCCCTCATACTCGTCATCATCATTTATGTTGGAATTCAAAGAACATCTCCTTTAGAGGGTAAGCTCTGAAAATAGTGTCTCTGTTTGCACCATCACACAACATGAATAGACTTTTCAGAGGTTGTGTTGTTATTGTGGTTGGTGGATGGAATTTGTACCGAACTTTGGCTTCTCAAAAGAGTATATGTGAATAATTGACTATTTTAGCATAGCCTCGAACTACACCTTCAAACCCCGAATAATTTGGCTAAGAAATTTTTCTGTTTCCTCATGTTTTATTGCATCATGTTTATATCCTAAAGGAATCTCTCCTGGATTCATCAAAAGTGGAATAGCTTTTTCACAACATCAAATGCTGTGAACTTTGATACTGCTAATTCTCAAGTCACACGAGTCCCTGAGTAATCTATACAATAATAATTCACGTGAGTTTAACAACTTGGTTGAATAGTTAGTGCAGATAGGGTACGTAGAGTTCTTATGGTATCCTATACCTGTTTTAACACTTTCTCCAGATGGTATCTGCGCTCTTCCTGCTGTTGAACTTCTGAAATGCTTACTGTCATCTGTTGTAATTACATTATGTGGATCTGCTTTATCATTATGTTCAGTTTCGAAGAACAGCTCCCTTAGAGGATAAACGATGAATATATTGTCCGGGGTTACGATATCATACATGTTTGGAACCTTTTCCCATGGTTGGCCTTAAGCGCTTGACCATAAGCGCTTTCACTATCAATTTCTGATGAAGAATGCATTAGCCTATTTCTAGCTAGAGCTCCTCTGAGTCCATCAGCCGACCAGTCCGGCATATCTTCCTTCCCTAGTTACGAATGTTTACTTGTCCACTGTTGCTCCCTTTTACAGCTCTTGGTCATCTGTTCTATTGTAGCATGTGGCATGCTTGATTACAAAATTGGTATTTTAGGGTACGGTGAATACTGTTTACATTCTCAAGTTAGGTGGGGAGGACTTCCATATTGAGATACTGTCTTAGACGGCATTGACTCCAGCTAACTATTTCTCTAGGATGTGCAAGGAGGGCTGGACTACAGAGAAGATGAATTCACTGGCACTGACTCCGGATTATTGTTTTTCCAATTTATAAGAGACGGATTGACGTACACGGGTGTCTCCGGGGTTGGACTGGTGTCGATCTGAATGAATATCTGCCCATGGTTACCAGCTGCCTGCACCGGGACACTGTGCATTCTCTGCCTTAATGTACAGATTCTTGTGGGGCTTTCCGGACTCAATTCAACGTCTACTACGCGATTCGGCTGGGTACCTTAATTCGTAATCTGCAGTCTGTAGACGGAATATCTTTTATGTGTTCGTATACCATATAAATCCATTCGAATATTACATGCATCGTTTTACTTCAAAGAACTCGATCAGAATTAAAACACGAAATTAAATACGTTAATGCTTCTCCATCTCAGGCCAAAGATACTAATAGAATATTTATACTTTTTAACTGATACTGATGATTCCAAGAACTCAAATGGATTTGGTTGACCTACGTGTGTGGAACTGAACCGCACACATTCGGATTCCGCACTAGCACTTCCAGTTTTACTGCAGAGCTTTATGCAATATGCCGTGCCGTTTTACACTTACGTCGACGAAAGTTGGAGAACTGCTTAATCCTGAGTTATTCCCTCAGTGCACTTCAAAGCCTACGGCAGCTGTACAACTACCACCCTGCTGCCCAGCGTGTACAGGATGGCCTCCACGTTTTACACGCTTCTGGCATTAACGTGGTGTGTGCATGGGTCCCTGGTCACGTAGGCTTGCGGGGGAATGAAATGGCGGATTCAGCAGCCAAGGCGGCTATCATGAAGCCCAGGGTTCGAATACCATCTGTGACATCGCAAGACTTAAAGGCCGTATTGCGGAGATCTATGCAAACCAGCTGGCAGGAAGAGTGGTCCGCTCTCCGCAATAATTAACTTAGACCTGTCAAAGAACTTCCGATTCCCTGGGTTACCTCCCGCCGCTCATCTCGTCGCGAGGAGGTGAGTTTGGCTCGGTTACGAATTGGGCACTGCTTTTTTAATCATAGTTTTCTTTTTAAAAAGGAGCATTCTCCACTGCGTCCGTTTTGCAATGAAGCGTTGTCTGTACGACACGTGCTGCTACCCCCCAGGGGCCTACTTCGGTAGGTACGGGTTTGGCGAACCCGGGGTCCCGAGCCAACAGTCTCCCTCGAGTGGGCTCCTCTTCGTGGTTGAGGGAGATGGTCAACAGGCCCACCCACGTGTAGGCCGTGCGTGGAGACCCGTGTCGGTGGAAAGGTTTGTCCTGGTGGTTGAGGGATGCGTATCTGAGCTCGTAACAGTTTTTTCTGAATTCGGGGAGGGTGCGCATTTCTAATACACTACTTTGGCTTCTGCTTCGCCTAAACGGGAGGTTAGGGACTAACCCACCCCTAATCAATCGGCCAGGACTAGGTATTGTACCGACCTCCAGGGTGAGTGGGACGGCGAGCTCGCTATATCCCCTGTGTAGCCCTGTCATCCCAGTGGGGTGACCCCTTGTTGGACTCCGTGGTGGGTGGGGAGCACTGGGGGATGAAATTTAGACCAACATTTATGGTTAACATACACCCCCCAAAAAATAATAAACGTGGAAAGGATTTAGTTGAAAACAGTGTTAAGCAAGTAGTTGAGTGTGGTCCTCGCTACTTAGTTATTAAACGAACGGAGGAAGGTAGAACTTTTTCTACGGTTAATCCGTTTATTATACAGAAAGGTCTTGACAAAATAGCTGGTGCTGTTAAATCATGTACAAAATCTAGAAATGGCACGCTGCTGGTGGAAGCAACTACAGCATCCCAGGCAGCAAAGATACTGAAAGCCAACATGCTGGGCAGTTATCCAGTCAAAGTGGAGATGCATAGGACCCTGAATTCCTCGCGCGGTGTTGTAAACACTAGCGCGTTGGATGGAATGTCCAACGAGGATATTCAGGAGAACCTCCAGGAACAAGGCGTAACTGCAGTATATCGTGTCCAAAGGAGAGAACGAGGGGATATGGTTCCTACTCGTACCCTGTTCCTGACCTTTGATCGGGTAGATCTCCCTCAAAGGATCAGGGCAGGATATGAAGTGATTGAGGTTAGACCGTATATACCTAACCCTCTGAGATGCTACCAATGTCAGCGGTTCGGTCACACTAGTGCATTCTGTAAAGGCGCACCTACATGTGTCAGCTGTGGAGCCGGCATGCATGAAAATGCATGTACATCACCTCCGGAATGCGTAAATTGTAGCGGTGAACATCCATCAAGTTCACGAGAATGCCCCCGTTATATTGAAGAGCGAGCTATTCAGGAGATCCGGGTTAAAGAAAAGGTATCCTTTTCGGAAGCCCGGAAACTTCTATGTATTCTCAAGCCCTCTTCAACCACCTCCCGTACCTATAGCTCTGTGGCGGCTACTCCGTCACCGAAACGGGAGGCTGGTACCCAAACATCTGATATAAACGGGGCAACAATATCCGAGAAAGTTCTAGTGCCTAGATCGCAACCAAGAGCATCAGTAACAACATCTAAAACTCCGAGAACACAGACTACTGAAAATAACAAGTCAGTGAAGTCGCCTGAGAAAGCATCCACTTCTAACAACAGGACGAAATTGCCCATTGTATACCAAGCACCAGAGATCAAGTTCAAGACGCAGTATGATAGAACTGCCTTCCTGAAAGAAAGCACAAAGTCTGCTCCAGAAAAGTCCAAGAAACGTAGCCCTAGAGCGTCTCCGAGTTCATCGTCGGAGTCATCTTCTGGGGAGGACCACGACCGGCGACCATCATCTACGTCGGTCGGAATTTCCAATCGCTTCGAGCCCCTCGAATCGAAAGTTGTAGAAGGAAAACCGTCCTCTTCCATAGAGGATATGGAGCAGGAAACAGCTGACCACGCTGCTACATCTGCAGCAAAGAAGAGGCAGGATAAACCTGCCGAAACTAGCCCTACACCAAAGAAAAAGGGCAAATTGATTCGGCCACCCATGAAGTCGTCTTAGTGTAGACTACCTTTACATCTTATATCCCATAGTTCCAATGGCTATCCTACAATGGAACATACGAGGATTAAGAGCGCATCGACCAGAATTGGAACTTTTGCTCAGTAAGCATCGCCCCTTAGTGGTATGCTTACAAGAGACTAAGCTACGACCACAAGACAACTTTAAAATCAGACGCTACACACCACTGAGGTGTGATGTTGAAACAGAAGAGGGCATTCCTGCACACGGGGGTACTATGATGCTCCTCAGGGATGACATATTTGTAGATCCGTTACAGCTACAGTCTGATTTACAATCTGTAGCTGTAAGGATTAAGCTGCCATCAATAGAATTTTGCATTTGCACTGTATATCTCCCGCCATCAGATGACCTCTCGTTAGTTGACCTTGAAGATCTGGTTTCCCAACTTTCAACACCATTTCTAATAGTTGGAGACTTTAATGCCCATCACCCACTTTGGGGCTCAAATCGGGCATGTTCGAGAGGCAACCTCATTGCAAAATTCCTGGAGAGCAATAACTTGGTTCTCCTGAACACCGGAGAGCCCACATTCCTCTCAGATGCGTTTAACAGCTATTCGCACATCGATTTGGCAGTGTGTTCATCCCAGTTAGCTGTTTCATTACAGTGGAATGTCATCTCTGATTTACATTCCAGCGACCACTTTCCATGTCTTCTTAGTCTCCTAGCACAAGATGTGTCTCCCTCACGTATCCCTAGATGGCGCTTTGATCGTGCCAACTGGAATCTTTACACCCAGTTGGCTGTCTTTGAATACAACGAGCACGATTCTGTGAATGATTTAGTCGATCATCTCACAGAGAAAATTCTTTCCGCTGCAGAACAGTCTATTCCACGTTCGGCTACCCAACCCGGTCGATTTCCTGTCCCATGGTGGACCAACGACTGCCGGAATGCTATTCGTGCTCGTAGACGTGCTCTAAGGGTATTCCAACGACACCCTACGCTAAGTAATCTAATTGAGTATAAGAAAGCGCGTGCAAAATCTAGGCAAATAATTAAGGATAGCAAAAAGACCTCATGGAACAAATTTGTATCATCTTTTAACAGATGTACACCCTCATCTGTTGTATGGGATAAATTAAGGCGCGTGGCCGGAAAATCAACCCACCTGCCAATCGCTGGTCTGAAAACAACTGCAGGAGTTGTTGTTGATCCGTTTGTTGTGGCTAACAGCTTCGGCTGTGCTTTCGCTCAGGTGTCTAGCTCATGCAATTATGCTCCTGAGTTTATCTCAATTAAGACTCAGGTAGAATCTCAAGGTTTCGTGTTTAGTTCCAGAAACCTTGAAGACTATAACCGCCTCTTCATCTTGGCAGAGCTAGAACACGCTCTTTCGTCATCGCGACTGACAGCACCAGGACCGGATGGAATCCACGTTCAAATGTTACAACATCTCTCACCTGAAGGTAAGGCATTCCTGCTCGAGGTCTTTAACCGTGTTTGGGTTGATGCCACGTTTCCTGAAAAGTGGCGAGAAGCTACCATTATACCTATCTTGAAAGCTGGCAAGGACCGTCACCTCCCTTCTAGCTACCGCCCTATTTCCCTCACCAGTTGCGTATGCAAGGTGATGGAACGCATGATAAATGGGCGGTTGGTATGGTGGCTGGAAACGCACAACCTACTGAATAACATCCAGTGCGGTTTCCGACGACGCCGTTCAACAGTGGATCATCTTGTGTCCATGTCGACACAGATTATGAACGGATTTCTTAAGAACTGTCAAACAGTCGGAATATTTTTTGACCTCGAAAAGGCTTATGATACGTGTTGGCGGGCAGGGTTGCTACGTACTCTGCACACCTGGAATATACGTGGACGCCTACCACTCTTCCTTCAGGAATTCCTGAAAGACCGCGTATTCCGAGTAAAGGTTGGCTCGGTTTTTTCGAACCTTTTTGTTCAAGAGAACGGTGTACCACAGGGATCGGTATTAAGTGTTACGTTGTTTGCTATTGCGATTAATTCTATCTCGAAATGTGTACCTCCAGGTGTCTCGTCATGCCTATTTGTAGACGACTTTGCCGTCTACTGTACATCTCAGCGCACTCCGTTTTTAGAGCGCCGTCTTCAGACCACCTTGGACAACCTTAAGAGTTGGAGTTTAAAAAACGGCTTCCGATTTTCCGCTGAGAAAACCATCTGTGTAAACTTCTGGCGTCAGCAGAGTCGACTACCTCCAAGGCTCCGGCTAGGCGCTGATCTACTACCTTTTGCAGATGAGACGAGGTTCCTTGGACTGATATTTGATAGAAAACTTAGTTGGTCGTCGCATATAGTACAACTGAAGGCACGATGTGACCGATCTTTGAATATCTTGCGGGTACTAAGTGGAAAATCGTGGGGAGCGGATCGTGCAGTGTTATTGCGACTTTATCGGGCACTCATCCGTTCCAAATTAGACTATGGTAGTATCGTTTATGGCTCAGCACGACCATCTGTGCTGAAGAGATTAGACACAGTCCATAACTGTGGCATACGTATAGCTGTTGGGGCATTTCCAACGAGCCGAGTTATAAGCCTGTATGCTGAGTCTGCAGAACCTCCTCTGCAGTACAGGCGCAACATGTTATTAGCCAATTATGGCTGTGGACTTAATTGCATGCCCACACATCCATCGTTTACGCCGTTCTTTAATACCTTCATGGACGTGCGTTATAGGAACACTACTATTAAACCAAAGCCACCTGGTTTTCGTTTCCGGGAGCTCCTTAGACATCTTGATACTGACATGCCCAAGATGTATCCTAGGGGGGAGAGGACATACCCTCCTTGGTTGTGCAGAGCGTCCCCGGTTGATCTGGGCATGACTAAATATGATAAATCTACCATGTCTATGTCTAGTATCCGCACATGTTTTTTAGAATTTTTATCGCGATATGAGGACCATTTTGTAATTTATACTGATGGCTCCAAGAACTCAAATGGCGTTGGTTGTGCTTTCGTGTGTGGAACCGAACCCTATACATTCGGATTCCACACTAGCACTTCCATTTTTACTGCAGAGCTTTATGCAATATACCGGGCCATTTTACACGTACGCCGACGAAAGTTGGGGGACTGCTTAATCCTGAGTGATTCCCTCAGTGCACTTCAAAGCCTACGGCAGCTGTACAGCTACCACCCTATTGTGCAGCGTATACAGGATGCCCTCCACGTTTTACACGCTTCTGGTGTTAACGTGGTGTGTGCATGGATTCCTGGTCACGTAGGCTTGCGGGGGAATGAAATGGCGGATTCAGCAGCCAAGACGGCTATCATGAAGCCCAGGGTTCGAATACCATCTGTGACATCGGAAGACTTTAGGGCCGAATTGCGGAGAGCTGTGCAAACCTGCTGGCAGGAAGAGTGGTCTGCTCTCCGCAATAATAAACTTAGATCTGTCAAAGACCTTCCTATTCCCTGGGTTACCTCCTGTCGGTCGTCTCGTCGCGAGGAGGTGAGTTTGGCTCGGTTACGAATTGGACACTGCATCTTTACTCATAGTTTTCTTTTTAAAAAGGAGCCTTCTCCACTATGTCCGTTTTGTAATGAAGCGTTGTCTGTACGACACGTGCTGCTAGAGTGTTTTCACTTAGCAGACCTTAGGACGTCTCTGCAGCTGCCGGTCAGCTTTGCAGAAATTCTAGCGGACGATCACGCAGTAGTGGAGAAGGTTTTTAGATTCTTTTCGAGATTAAATTTTAGCATTTAGCAAATAGAATTTATGGTTTTTGGATGACATTTTTATTTTATTTATTTATTTTTTTTTATTTTTTTTTTTCAAGGCGTATGTATTTTTTGTCTTTTTTAACATATACTGTTTTAGAATAATTTATATCTGGCTTTTGCCATGACCAGTTTCATTTAAAAAGGGCGCTGATGACCTCTGTAGTTGAGCGCCCTTATACTCATCACTCACTCACTCACTCACGTGCTGCTAGAGTGTTTTCACCTAGCAGACCTTAGGACGTCTCTGCAGCTGCCGGTTTGCTTTGCAGAAATGCTAGCGGACGATAACAAAGTAGTGAAGGAGGTTTTTAGGGTCTTTTCGAGATTAGATTTTAGGATTTAGCAAATAGAATTTATGGTTTTTGGATGCCTGTTTTTCTATTCTTTTTTTTTTCTTTTTTTTTCCAACCCGTATGTATTTGTTGTCTTTTTTAACATAGTTATACTGTTTTAGAATGATTTATATCTGGCTTTTGCCATGACCAGTTTCTTCTAGAAAGGGCGCTGCTGACCCCTGTAGTTGAGCGCCCTTATACTCATCATCACTCACTAAAACCATTCGATTATTACATGCATCAGTTTTACTTCAAAAACATCGATCAGCAGTAAAATACGAAATTAAATACGTTAATGCTTCTCCATCTAACGCCTAAGATACTAATAGAATATTTATACTTTGTAACTGATACTGATGATTCCAAGGACTCAAATGGAATTGGTTGAGCTTACGTGTGTGGAACTGAACCGTACACATTCGGATTCCGCACTAGCACTTCCAGTTTTACTGCAGAGTTTTATGCAATATGCCGCGCCATTTTACACTTACGTCGAAGAAAGTTGGAGAACTGCTTAGTCCTGAGTTATTCCCTCAGTGCAATACAAAGCCTACGGCAGCAGTACAACTACCACCCTGCTGCCCAGCGTGTACCGGATGCCCTCCACGTTTTACATGCTTCTGGTGTTAATGTGGTATGTGCATGGATCCCTGGTCACCTAGGCTTGCGGTGGAATGAAATGGCGGATTCAGCAACCAAGGCGGATAACATGAAGCAAGGGTTCGAATACCATCTGTGATATCGGAAGACTTTTAGCCCGTATTGCGGAGATCTATGCAAACCAGCTGGCAGGAAGAGTGGTCCGCTCTCCGCAATAATTAACTTAGACCTGTCAAAGAACTTCCGATTCCCAGGGTTACCTCCTGCCGGTCGTCTCGTCGCGAGGAGGTGAGTTTGGCTCGGTTACGAATTGGGCACTGCTTTTTTACTCATAGTTTTCTTTTTAAAACGGAGCTTTCTCCACTGCGTCCGTTTTGCAATGAAGCGTTGTCTGTACGACACGTGCTGCTAGAGTGTTTTCACCTAGCAGACCTTAGAACGTCTGTGCAGCTGCCGGTCAGCTTTGTCCCCCCAGGGGCCTACTTCGGTAGGTACGGGTTTGGCGAACCCGGGGTCCCGAGCCAACAGTCTCCCTCGTGTGGGCTCCTCTTCGTGAGCTGCAGCAGTGGATCACCTTGTGTCCATGTCGACACAGATTATGAACGGATTTCTTAAGAACTGTCAAACAGTCGGAATATTTTTTGACCTCGAAAAGGCTTATGATACGTGTTGGCGTGCAGGGTTGCTACGTACCCTGCACACCTGGAATATACGTGGACGCCTACCACTCTTCCTTCAGGAATTCCTGAAAGACCGCGTATTCCGAGTAAGGGTTGGCTCGGTTTTTTCGAACCTTTTTGTTCAAGAGAACGGTGTACCACAGGGATCGGTACTAAGTGTTACGTTGTTTGCTATTGCGATTAATTCTATCTCGAAATGTGTACCTCCAGGTGTCTCGTCATGCCTATTTGTAGACGACTTTGCAGTCTACTGTACATCTCAGCGCACTCAGTTTTTAGAGCGCCGTCTTCAGACCACCTTGGACAACCTTAAGAGTTGGAGTTTAAAAAACGGCTTCCGATTTTCCGCTGAGAAAACCATCTGTGTAAACTTCTGGCGTCAGCAGAGTCGACTACCTCCAAGGCTCCGGCTAGGCGCTGATCTACTACCTTTTGCAGATGAGGCGAAGTTCCTTGGATTAATATTTGATAGAAAACTTAGTTGGTCGTCGCATATAGCACAACTGAAAGCACGATGTGACCGATCTTTGAATATCTTGCGGGTACTAAGTGGAAAATCGTGGGGAGCGGATCGTGCAGTGTTATTGCGACTTTATCGGGCACTCATCCGTTCCAAATTAGACTATGGTAGTATCGTTTATGGCTCAGCACGACCATCTGTGCTGAAGAGATTAGACACAGTCCATAACTGTGGCATACGTATAGCTGTTGGGGCATTTCCAACGAGCCGAGTTATAAGCCTGTATGCTGAGTCTGCAGAACCTCCTCTGCAGTACAGGCGCAACATGTTATTAGCCAATTATGGCTGTGGACTTAATTGCATGCCCACACATCCATCGTTTACGCCGTTCTTTAATACCTTCATGGACGTGCGTTATAGGAACACTACTATTAAACCAAAGCCACCTGGTTTTCGTTTCCGGGAGCTCCTTAGACATCTTGATACTGACATGCCCAAGATGTATCCTAGGGGGGAGAGGACATACCCTCCTTGGTTGTGCAGAGCGTCCCCGGTTGATCTGGGCATGACTAAATATGATAAATCTATGTCTATGTCTAGTATCCGCACATGTTTTTTAGAATTTTTATCGCGATATGAGGACCATTTTGTAATTTATACTGATGGCTCCAAGAACTCAAATGGCGTTGGTTGTGCTTACGTGTGTGGAACCGAACCCTATACATTCGGATTCCACACTAGCACTTCCATTTTTACTGCAGAGCTTTATGCAATATACCGGGCCATTTTACACGTACGCCGACGAAAGTTGGGGGACTGCTTAATCCTGAGTGATTCCCTCAGTGCACTTCAAAGCCTACGGCAGCTGTACAACTACCACCCTATTGTGCAGCGTATACAGGATGCCCTCCACGTTTTACACGCTTCTGGCGTTAACGTGGTGTGTGCATGGATCCCTGGTCACGTGGGCTTGCGGGGGAATGAAATGGCGGATTCAGCAGCCAAGACGGCTATCATGAAGCCCAGGGTTAAAATACCATCTGTGACATCGGAAGACTTTAGGGCCGAATTGCGGAGAGCTGTGCAAACCTGCTGGCAGGAAGAGTGGTATGCTCTCCGCAATAATAAACTTAGATCTGTCAAAGAACTTCCGATTCCCTGGGTTACCTCCTGTCGGTCATCTCGTCGCGAGGAGGTGAGTTTGGCTCGGTTACGAATTGGGCACTGCATTTTTACTCATAGTTTTCTTTTTAAAAAGGAGCCTTCTCCACTATGTCCGTTTTGTAATGAAGCGTTGTCTGTACGACACGTGCTGCTAGAGTGTTTTCACCTAGCAGACCTTAGGACGTCTCTGCAGCTGCCGGTCAGCTTTGCAGAAATTCTAGCGGACGATCACGCAGTAGTGGAGAAGGTTTTTAGATTCTTTTCGAGATTAGATTTTAGGATTTAGCAAATAGAATTTATGGTTTTTGGATGACATTTTTATTTTATTTATTTATATTTTTTTTCAAGGCGTATGTATTTTTTGTCTTTTTTAACATATACTGTTTTTAGAATAATTTATATCTGGCTTTTGCCATGACCAGTTTCATTTAAAAAGGGCGCTGATGACCTCTGTAGTTGAGCGCCCTTATACTCATCATCACTCACTCGGTCAGCTTTGCAGAAATGCCAGCGGACGATAACGCAGTAGTGGAGCAGGTTTCTAGATTCTTTTCCAGATTAGATTTTAGGATTTAGCAAATAGAATCTATGGCCTTTTAGATGACATTTCTATTGTTTTTACTTTTTAACGCGTATATAATTTTGTCATTTTATTGACATATTTATAGTGTTTTTGAGGAATTTATATCTGGCTTTTGCCATGACCAGTTTCTTTTAATACGCGTGCTGATGAACTCTGCAGTTGAGTGCCCTTATACTCATCATTTATGTTGGAATTCAAAGAATATCTCCTTTAGAGGGTAAGCTCTGAAAATAGTGTCTCTGTTTGCACCATCACACAGCATGTATACCCCCCAGGGGCCTACTTCGGTAGGTACGGGTTTGGCGAACCCGGGGTCCCGAGCCAACAGTCTCCCTCGTGTGGGCTCCTCTTCGTGGTTGAGGGAGACGGTCAACAGGCCCACCCACGTGTAGGCCGTGCGTGGAGACCCGTGTCGGTGGAAAGGTTTGTCCTGGTGGTTGAGGGATGCGTATCTGAGCTCGTAACAGTTATTTTTTCTGAATTCGGGGAGGGTGCGCATTTCTAATACACTACTTTGGCTTCTGCTTCGCCTAAACGGGAGGTTAGGGACTAACCCACCCCTAATCAATCGACCAGGACTAGGTATTGTACCGACCTCCAGGGTGAGTGGGACGGCGAGCTCGCTATATCCCCTGTGTAGCCCTGTCATCCCAGTGGGGTGACCCCTTGTTGGACTCCGTGGTGGGTGGGGAGCACTGGGGGATGAAATTTAGACCAACATTTATGGCTAAACAACACCCCCCAAAACACAATAAACGTGGAAAGGATTTAGTTGAAAACAGTGTTAAGCAAGTAGTTGAGTGTGGTCCTCGCTACTTAGTTATTAAACGAACGGAGGAAGGTAGAACGTTTTCTACGGTTAATCCGTTTTTTATACAGAAAGGTCTTGACAAAATAGCTGGTGCTGTTAAATCATGTACAAAATCTAGAAATGGCACGCTGCTGGTGGAAGCAACTACAGCATCCCAAGCAGCAAAGATACTGAAAGCCAACATGCTGGGCAGTTATCCAGTCAAAGTGGAGATGCATAGGACCCTGAATACCTCGCGCGGTGTTGTAAACACTAGCGCGTTGGATGGAATGTCCAACGAGGATATTCAGGAGAACCTCCAGGAACAAGGCGTAACTGCGGTCTATCGTGTCCAAAGGAGAGAACGAGGGGATATGGTTCCCACTCGTACCCTGTTCCTGACCTTTGATCGGGTAGATCTCCCTCAAAGAATCAGGGCAGGATATGAAGTGATTGAGGTTAGACCATACATACCTAACCCTCTGAGATGCTACCAATGTCAGCGGTTCGGTCACACTAGTGCATTCTGTAAAGGCGCACCTACATGTGTCAGCTGCGGAGCCGGCATGCATGAAAATGCATGTACATCACCTCCAGCATGCGTAAATTGTAGCGGTGAACATCCATCAAGTTCACGAGAATGTCCCCGTTATATTGAAGAGCGAGCTATTCAGGAGATCCGGGTTAAGGAAAAGGTTTCCTTTTCGGAAGCCCGGAAACTTCTATGTATCCTCAAGCCCTCTTCAACCACCTCCCGTACCTATAGCTCTGTGGCGGCTACTCCGTCACCGAAACGGGAGGCTGGTACCCAAACATCTGATATAAATGGGGCAACAATATCCGAGAAAGTTCTAGTGCCTAGATCGCAACCAAGAGCATCAGTAACACCATCTAAAACTCCGAGAACACAGACTACTGAAAATAACAAGTCAGTGAAGTCGCCTGACAAAGCATCCACGTCTAACAACAGGACGAAATTGCCCATTGTATACCAAGCACCAGAGATCAAGTTCAAGACGCAGTATGATAGAACTGCCTTCCTGAAAGAAAGCACAAAGTCTGCTCCAGAAAAGTCCAAGAAACGTAGCCCTAGAGCGTCTCCGAGATCATCGTCGGAGTCATCTTCTGGGGAGGACTACGACCGGCGACCGTCATCTACGTCGGTCGGAATTTCCAATCGCTTCGAGCCCCTCGAATCGAAGGTTGTAGAAGGAAAACCGTCCTCTTCCATTGACGATATGGAGCATGAAACAGCTGACCACGCTGCTAAATCTGCAGCAAAGAAGAGGCAGGATAAACCTGCCGAAATTAGCCCTACACCAAAGAAAAAGGGCAAATTGATTCGGCCACCCATGAAGTCGTCTTAATGTAGACTACCTTTACATCTTATATCCCATAGTTCCAATGGCTATCCTACAATGGAACATACGAGGATTAAGAGCGCATCGACCAGAATTGGAACTTTTGCTCAGTAAGCATCACCCCTTAGTGGTATGCTTACAAGAGACTAAGCTACGACCACAAGACAACTTTAAAATCAGACGCTACACACCACTGAGGTGTGATGTTGAAACAGAAGAGGGCATTCCTGCACACGGGGGTACTATGATGCTCCTCAGGGATGACATATTTGTAGATCCGTTACAGCTACAGTCTGATTTACAATCTGTAGCTGTAAGGATTAAGCTGCCATCAATAGAATTTTGCATTTGCACTGTATATCTCCCGCCATCAGATGACCTCTCGTTAGTTGACCTTGAAGATCTGGTTTCCCAACTTTCAACACCATTTCTAATAGTTGGAGACTTTAATGCCCATCACCCACTTTGGGGCTCAAATCGGGCATGTTCGAGAGGCAACCTCATTGCAAAATTCATGGAGAGCAATAACTTGGTTCTCCTGAACACCGGAGAGCCCACATTCCTCTCAGACGCGTTTAACACCTATTCGCACATCGATTTGGCAGTGTGTTCATCCCAGTTAGCTATTTCATTACAGTGGAATGTCATCTCTGATTTACATTCCAGCGACCACTTTCCATGTCTTCTTAGTCTCTTAGCACAAGATGTGTCTCCCTCACGTATCCCTAGATGGCGCTTTGATCGTGCCAACTGGAATCTTTACACCCAGTTGGCTGTCTTTGAATACAATGAGCACGATTCTGTGAATGATTTAGTCGATCATCTCACAGAGAAAATTCTTTCCGCTGCAGAACAGTCTATTCCACGTTCGGCTACCCAACCCGGTCGATTTCCTGTCCCATGGTGGACCAACGACTGCCGGAATGCTATTCGTGCTCGTAGACGTGCTCTAAGGGTATTCCAACGACACCCTACGCTAAGTAATCTAATTGAGTACAAGAAAGCGCGCGCAAAATCTAGGCAAATAATTAAGGATAGCAAAAAGACCTCATGGAACAAATTTGTATCATCTTTTAACAGATGTACACCCTCATCTGTTGTATGGGATAAATTAAGGCGCGTGGCCGGAAAATCAACCCACTTGCCAATCGCTGGTCTGAAAACAGCTGCAGGAGTTGTTGTTGATCCGTTTGTTGTGGCTAACACCTTCGGCTGTGCTTTCGCTCAGGTGTCTAGCTCATGCAATTATGCTCCTGAGTTTATCTCAATTAAGACTCAGGTAGAATCTCAAGGTTTCGTGTTTAGTTCCAGAAACCTTGAAGACTATAACCGCCTCTTCATCTTGGCAGAGCTAGAACATGCTCTTGCGTCATCACGACTGACAGCACCAGGACCGGACGGAATCCACGTTCAAATGTTACAACATCTCTCACCTGAAGGTAAGGCATTCCTGCTCGAGGTCTATAACCGTCTTTGGGTTGATGCCACGTTTCCTGAAAAGTGGCGAGAAGCTACCATTATACCTATCTTGAAAGCTGGCAAGGACCGTCACCTCCCTTCTAGCTACCGCCCTATTTCCCTCACCAGTTGCGTATGCAAGGTGATGGAACGCATGATAAATGGGCGGTTGGTATGGTGGCTGGAAACTCACAACCTACTAAATAACATCCAGTGCGGTTTCCGACGACGCCGTTCAACAGTGGATCATCTTGTGTCCATGTCGACACAGATTATGAACGGATTTCTTAAGAACTGTCAAACAGTCGGAATATTTTTTGACCTCGAAAAGGCTTATGATACGTGTTGGCGGGCAGGGTTGCTACGTACTCTGCACACCTGGAATATACGTGGACGCCTACCACTCTTCCTTCAGGAATTCCTGAAAGACCGCGTATTCCGAGTAAGGGTTGGCTCGGTTTTTTCGAACCTTTTTGTTCAGGAGAACGGTGTACCACAGGGGTCGGTACTAAGTGTTACGTTGTTTGCTATTGCGATTAATTCTATCTCGAAATGTGTACCTCCAGGTGTCTCGTCATGCCTATTTGTAGACGACTTTGCCGTCTACTGTACATCTCAGCGCACTCCGTTTTTAGAGCGCCGTCTTCAGACCACCTTGGACAACCTTAAGAGTTGGAGTTTAAAAAACGGCTTCCGTTTTTCCGCTGAGAAAACCATCTGTGTAAACTTCTGGCGTCAGCAGAGTCGACTACCTCCAAGGCTCCGGCTAGGCGCTGATCTACTACCTTTTGCAGATGAGACGAGGTTCCTTGGATTGATATTTGATAGAAAACTTAGTTGGTCGTCGCATATAGCACAACTGAAAGCACGATGTGACCGATCTTTGAATATCTTGCGGGTACTAAGTGGAAAATCGTGGGGAGCGGATCGTGCAGTGTTATTGCGACTTTATCGGGCACTCATCCGTTCCAAATTAGACTATGGTAGTATCGTTTATGGCTCAGCACGACCATCTGTGCTGAAGAGATTAGACACAGTCCATAACTGTGGCATACGTATAGCTGTTGGGGCATTTCCAACGAGCCGAGTTATAAGCCTGTATGCTGAGTCTGCAGAACCTCCTTTGCACTACAGGCGCAACATGTTATTAGCCAATTATGGCTGTGGACTTAATTGCATGCCCACACATCCATCGTTTACGCCGTTCTTTAATACCTTCATGGACGTGCGTTATAGGAACACTACTATTAAACCAAAGCCACCTGGTTTTCGTTTCCGGGAGCTCCTTAGACATCTTGATACTGACATGCCCAAGATGTATCCTAGGGGGGAGAGGACATACCCTCCTTGGTTGTGCAGAGCGTCCCCGGTTGATCTGGGCATGACTAAATATGATAAATCTACCATGTCTATGTCTAGTATCCGCACATGTTTTTTAGAATTTTTATCGCGATATGAGGACCATTTTGTAATTTATACTGATGGCTCCAAGAACTCAAATGGCGTTGGTTGTGCTTACGTGTGTGGAACCGAACCCTATACATTCGGATTCCACACTAGCACTTCCATTTTTACTGCAGAGCTTTATGCAATATACCGGGCCATTTTACACGTACGCCGACGAAAGTTGGGGGACTGCTTAATCCTGAGTGATTCCCTCAGTGCTCTTCAAAGCCTACGGCAGCTGTACAACTACCACCCTATTGTGCAGCGTATACAGGATGCCCTCCACGTTTTACACGCTTCTGGCGTTAACGTGGTGTGTGCATGGATCCCTGGTCACGTAGGCTTGCGGGGGAATGAAATGGCGGATTCAGCAGCCAAGACGGCTATCATGAAGCCCAGGGTTCGAATACCATCTGTGACATTGGAAGACTTTAGGGCCGAATTGCGGAGAGCTGTGCAAACCTGCTGGCAGGAAGAGTGGTCTGCTCTCCGCAATAATAAACTTAGATCTGTCAAAAAACTTCCGATTCCCTGGGTTACCTCCTGTCGGTCATCTCGTCGCGAGGAGGTGAGTTTGGCTCGGTTACGAATTGGGCACTGCATTTTTACTCATAGTTTTCTTTTTAAAAAGGAGCCTTCTCCACTATGTCCGTTTTGTAATGAAGCGTTGTCTGTACGACACGTGCTGCTAGAGTGTTTTCACCTAGCAGACCTTAGGACGTCTCTGCAGCTGCCGGTCAGCTTTGCAGAAATATTAGCGGACGATAACGCAGTAGTGAAGAAGGTTTTTAGGTTCTTTTCGAGATTAGATTTTAGGATTTAGCAAATAGTATTTATGGTTTTTGGATGACATTTTTATTTTATTTCTTTTTTTTTTTTTTTTTTTTTTTTTTTTTTTTTTTTTTTTTTTTTTTTTTTTTCAAGGCGTATGTATTTTTTGTCTTTTTTAACATATACTGTTTTTAGAATAATTTATATCTGGCTTTTGCCATGACCAGTTTCATTTAAAAAGGGCGCTGATGACCTCTGTAGTTGAGCGCCCTTATACTCATCATCACTCACTCACACAGCATGTATAGACTTTTCAGAGGTTGTGTTGTTATTGTGGTTGGTGGATGGAAGTTGTACCGAACTTTGGCTTCTCAAAAAAGTATATGTAAATAATTGAGTATTTTAGCATAGCCTCGAACTACACCTTCAAACCCCCAATAATTTGGCTAAGAAATTTTTCTGTTTCCTCATGTTTTATTGCATCATGTTTATATCCTAAAGGAATCTCTCCTGGATTCGTCAAAAGTGGAATAGCTTTTTCACAACATCAAATGCTGTGAACTTTGATACTGCTAATTCTCAAGTCACATTAGTTCCTGAATCAACTATACAGCAATAGTTCACCTGAGTTAAATGAATTGGTTGAATAGTTAGTGCAGACAGTGTAAGTAAAGTTCTTATGGTATCCTATACTTGTTTTAACACTTTCTCCAGATGATATCTGCGCTCTTCCTGCTGTTTAACTTCTGCAATGCTTACTGCCATCTGCTGCAATTACATTATGTGGATCTGCTTTATCATTATGTTCAGTTGAGAGGAACAGCTCCCTTAGAGGATAAACGATGAATATATTGTCCGGGGTTACGAAATCATACATGTTTGGAACCTTTTCCCATGGTTGGCCTTAAGCGCTTGACCATATGCGCTTTCACTATCAATTACTGATGAAGAATGCATTAGCCTATTTCTAGCTAGAGCTCCTCTGAGTCCATCTGCCGACCAGTCCGGCATATCTTCCTTCCCTAGTTACGAATGTTTACTTGTCCACTGTTGCTCCCTTTTACAGCTCTTGGTCATCTGTTCTATTGTAGCATGTTGCATGCTTGATTACAAAATTGGTATTTTACGGTACGGTGAATACTGTTTACTTGCTCAAGTTAGGTGGGGAGGACTTCCATATTGAGATACTGAGTTAGACGGCATTGACTCCAGCGAACTATTTCTCTAGGATTTGCAAGAAGGGCTGGAATACAGAGAAGGTGAATTCACTGCCACTGACTCCGGATTATTGTTTTTCCAATTTATAAGAGACGGATTGACGTACACGGGTGTCTCCGGGGTTGGACTGGTGTCGATCTGAATGAATATCTGCCCATGGTTACCAGCTGCCTGCACCGGGACACTGTGCATTCTCTGCCTTAGTGTACAGATTCTTGTGGGGCTTTCCGGACTCAATTCAACGTCTACTACGCGATTCGGCTGGGTATTTTAATTCGTATTCTGCAGTCTGTAGACGGAATATCTTTTATGTGTTCGTATACCATATAAATACATTCGAATACTACATGCATCGTTTTACTTCAAAAAACTCGATCAGCATTAAAACACGAAATTAAATACGTTAATGCTTCTCCATCTAACGCCTAAGATACTAATAGAAAATTTATACTTTGTAACTGATACTGATGATTCCAAGGACTCAAATGGAACTGGTTGAGCTTACGTGTGTGGAACTGAACCGTACACATTCGGATTCCGCACTAGCACTTCCAGTTTTACTGCAGAGCTTTATGCAATATGCCGCACCATTTTACACTTACGTCGACGAAAGTTGGAGAACTACTTAATCCTGCGTTATCCCCTCACTGCACTTCAAAACCTACGGCAGCTGTACAACTACCACCCTGCTGTCCAGCGTATACAGGATGCCCTCCACGTTTTACACGCTTCTGGTGCTAACGTGGTGTGTGCATGGGTCCCTGGTCACGTAGGCCTGCCCCTCGAATCGAAAGTTGTAGAAGGAAAACCGTCCTCTTCCATAGAGGATATGGAGCAGGAAACAGCTGACCACGCTGCTACATCTGCAGCAAAGAAGAGGCAGGATAAACCTGCCGAAACTAGCCCTACACCAAAGAAAAAGGGCAAATTGATTCGGCCACCCATGAAGTCGTCTTAATGTAGACTACCTTTACATCTTATATCCCATAGTTCCAATGGCTATCCTACAATGGAACATACGAGGATTAAGAGCGCATCGACCAGAATTGGAACTTTTGCTCAGTAAGCATCACCCCTTAGTGATATGCTTACAAGAGACTAAGCTACGACCACAAGACAACTTTAAAATCAAACGCTACACACCACTGAGGTGTGATGATGAAACAGAAGAGGGCATTCCTGCACACGGGGGTACTATGATGCTCCTCAGGGATGACATATTTGTAGATCCGTTACAGCTACAGTCTGATTTACAATCTGTAGCTGTAAGGATTAAGCTGCCATCAATAGAATTTTGCATTTGCACTGTATATCTCCCGCCATCAGATGACCTCTCGTTAGTTGACCTTGAAGATCTGGTTTCCCAACTTTCAACACCATTTCTAATAGTTGGAGACTTTAATGCCCATCACCCCCTTTGGGGCTCAAATCGGGCATGTTCGAGAGGCAACCTCATTGCAAAATTCCTGGAGAGCAATAACTTGGTTCTCCTGAACACCGGAGAGCCCACATTCCTCTCAGACGCGTTTAACACCTATTCGCACATCGATTTGGCAGTGTGTTCATCCCAGTTAGCTGTTTCATTACAATGGAATGTCATCTCTGATTTACATTCCAGCGACCACTTTCCATGTCTTCTTAGTCTCTTAGCACAAGATGTGTCTCCCTCACGTATCCCTAGATGGCGCTTTGATCGTGCCAACTGGAATCTTTACACCCAGTTGGCTGTCTTTGAATACAACGAGCACGATTCTGTGAATGATTTAGTCGATCACCTCACAGAGAAAATTCTTTCCGCTGCAGAACAGTCTATTCCACGTTCGGCTACCCAACCCGGTCGATTTCCTCTCCCATGGTGGACCAACGACTGCCGGAATGCTATTCGTGCTCGTAGACGTGCTCTAAGGGTATTCCAACGACACCCTACGCTAAGTAATCTAATTGAGTACAAGAAAGCGCGTGCAAAATCTAGGCAAATAATTAAGGATAGCAAAAAGACCTCATGGAACAAATTTGTATCATCTTTTAACAGATGTACACCCTCATCTGTTGTAGGGGATAAATTAAGGCGCGTGGCCGGAAAATCAACCCACCTGCCAATCGCTGGTCTGAAAACAACTGCAGGAGTTGTTGTTGATCCGTTTGTTGTGGCTAACACCTTCGGCTGTGCTTTCGCTCAGGTGTCTAGCTCATGCAATTATGCTCCTGAGTTTATCTCAATTAAGACTCAGGTAGAATCTCAAGGTTTTGTGTTTAGTTCCAGAAACCTTGAAGACTATAACCCCCTCTTCATCTTGGCAGAGCTAGAACACGCTCTTTCGTCATCGCGACTGACAGCACCAGGACCGGACGGAATCCACGTTCAAATGTTACAACATCTCTCACCTGAAGGTAAGGCATTCCTGCTCGAGGTCTATAACCGTGTTTGGGTTGATGCAACGTTTCCTGAAAAGTGGCGAGAAGCTACCATTATACCTATCTTGAAAGCTGGCAAGGACCGTCACCTCCCTTCTAGCTACCGCCCTATTTCCCTCACCAGTTGCGTATGCAAGGTGATGGAACGCATGATAAATGGGCGGTTGGTATGGTGGCTGGAAACGCACAACCTACTGAATAACATCCAGTGAGGTTTCCGACGCCGCCGTTCAACAGTGGATCATCTTGTGTCCATGTCGACACAGATTATGAACGGATTCCTTAAGAACTATCAAACAGTCGGAATATTTTTTGACCTCGAAAAGGCTTATGATACGTGTTGGCGGGCAGGGTTGCTACGTACTCTGCACACCTGGAATATACGTGGACGCCTACCACTCTTCCTTCAGGAATTCCTGAAAGACCGCGTATTCCGAGTAAGGTTTGGCTCGGTGTTTTCGAACCTTTTTGTTCAAGAGAACGGTGTACCACAGGGATCGGTACTAAGTGTTACGTTGTTTGCTATTGCGATTAATTCTATCTCGAAATGTGTACCTCCAGGTGTCTCGTCATGCCTATTTGTAGACTACTTTGCCGTGTACTGTACATCTCAGCGCACTCCGTTTTTAGAGCGCCGTCTTCAGACCACCTTGGACAACCTTAAGAGTTGGAGTTTAAAAAACGGCTTCCGATTTTCCGCTGAGAAAACCATCTGTGTAAACTTCTGGCGTCAGCAGAGTCGACTACCTCCAAGGCTCCGGCTAGGCGCTGATCTACTACCTTTTGCAGATGAGGCGAGGTTCCTTGGATTGATATTTGATAGAAAACTTAGTTGGTCGTCGCATATAGCACAACTGAAAGCACGATGTGACCGATCTTTGAATATCTTTCGGGTACTAAGTGGAAAATCGTGGGGAGCGGATCGTGCAGTGTTATTGCGACTTAATCGGGCACTCATCCGTTCCAAATTAGACTATGGTAGTATCGTTTATGGCTCAGCAGGACCATCTGTGCTGAAGAGATTAGACACAGTCCATAACTGTGGCATACGTATAGCTGTTGGGGCATTTCCAACGAGCCGAGTTATAAGCCTGTATGCTGAGTCTGCAGAACCTCCTCTGCAGTACAGGCGCAACATGTTATTAGCCAATTATGGCTGTGGACTTAATTGCATGCCCACACATCCATCGTTTACGCCGTTCTTTAATACCTTCATGGACGTGCGTTATAGGAACACTACTATGAAACCAAAGCCACCTGGTTTTCGTTTCCGGGAGCTCCTTAGACATCTTGATACTGACATGCCCAAGATGTATCCTAGGGGGGAGAGGACATACCCTCCTTGGTTGTGCAGAGCGTCCCCGGTTGATCTGGGCATGACTAAATATGATAAATCTACCATGTCTATGTCTAGTATCCGCACATGTTTTTTAGAATTTTTATCGCGATATGAGGACCATTTTGTAATTTATACTGATGGCTCCCAGAACTCAAATGGCGTTGGTTGTGCTTACGTGTGTGGAACCGCACCCTATACATTCGGCTTTCACACTAGCACTTCCGTTTTTACTGCAGAGCTTTATGCAATATACCGGGCCATTTTACACGTACGCCGACGAAAGTTGGGGGACTGCTTAATCCTGAGTGATTCCCTCAGTGCACTTCAAAGCCTACGGCAGCTGTACAACTACCACCCTATTGTGCAGCGTATACAGGATGCCCTCCACGTTTTACACGCTTCTGGCGTTAACGTGGTGTGTACATGGATCCCTGGTCACGTAGGCTTGCGGGGGAATGAAATGGCGGATTCAGCAGCCAAGACGGCTATCATGAAGCCCAGGGTTAAAATACCATCTGTGACATCGGAAGACTTTAGGGCCGAATTGCGGAGAGCTGTGCAAACCTGCTGGCAGGAAGAGTGGTATGCTCTCCGCAATAATAAACTTAGATCTGTCAAAGAACTTCCGATTCCCTGGGTTACCTCCTGTCGGTCATCTCGTCGCGAGGAGGTGAGTTTGGCTCGGTTACGAATTGGGCACTGCATTTTTACTCATAGTTTTCTTTTTAAAAAGGAGCCTTCTCCACTATGTCCGTTTTGTAATGAAGCGTTGTCCGTACGACACGTGCTGCTAGAGTGTTTTCACCTAGTAGACCTTAGGACGTCTCTGCAGCTGCCGGTCAGCATTGCAGAAATGCTAGCGGACGATAACGCAGTAGTGAAGAAGGTTTTTAGGTTCTTTTCGAGATTAGATTTTAGGATTTAGCAAATAGAATTTATGGTTTTTGGATGCCTGTTTTTCTATTCTTTTTTTTTTTTTCCAACCCGTATGTATTTGTTGTCTTTTTTAACATAGTTATACTGTTTTAGAATGATTTATATCTGGCTTTTGCCATGACCAGTTTCTTTTTAAAAGGGCGCTGATGACCTCTGTAGTTGAGCGCCCTTATACTCATCATTACTCACTTAAACCATTCGATTATTACATGCATCAGTTTTACTTCAAAAACATCGATCAGCATTAAAACACGAAATTAAATACGTTAATGCTTCTCCATCTAACGCCTAAGATACTAATAGAATATTTATACTTTGTAACTGATACTGATGATTCCAAGGACTGAAATGGAATTGGTTGAGCTTACGTGTGTGGAACTGAACCGTACACATTCGGATTCCGCACTAGCACTTCCAGTTTTACTGCAGAGCTTTATGCAATATGCCGCGCCATTTTACACTTACGTCGAAGAAAGTTGGAGAACTGCTTAATCCTGAGTTATTCCCTCAGTGCAATTCAAAGCCTACGGCATTTGTACAACTACCACCCTGCTGCCCAGCGTGTACCGGATGCCCTCCACGTTTTACACGCTTCTGGTGTTAATGTGGTGTGTGCATGGATCCCTGGTCACCTAGGCTTGCGGTGGAATGAAATGGCGGATTCAGCAACCAAGGCGGATAACATGAAGCAAGGGTTCGAATACCATCTGTGATATCGGAAGACTTTAAGGCCGTATTGCGGAGAGCTATGCAAACCAGCTGGCAGGAAGAATGGTCCGCTCTCCGCAATAATTAACTTAAACCTGTCAAGGAACTTCCGATTCCCTGGGTTACCTCCTGTCGGTCATCTCGCCGCGAGGAGGTGAGTTTGGCTTGGTTACGTATTGGGCACTGCTTTTTTACTCATAGTTTTCTTTTTAAATAGGAGCATTCTCCACTGTGTCCGTTTTGCAATGAAGCGTTGTCTGTACGACACGTGCTGCTAGAGTGTTTTCACCTAGCAGACCTTAGAACGTCTCTGCAGCTGCCGGTCAGCTTTGCAGAAATGCCAGCGGACGATAACGCAGTAGTGGAGAAGGTTTTTCTATTATTTTCCAGATTAGATTTTAGGATTTAGCAAATAGAATCTATGGCCTTTTAGATGACATTTCTATTGTTTTTACTTTTTTAACGCGTATATATTTTTGTCATTTTATTGACATATTTATTGTGTTTTATAGGAATTTATATCTGGCTTTTGCCATGACCAGTTTCTTTTAATACGCGTGCTGATGAACTCTGCAGTTGAGTGCCCTTATACTCATCATTTATGTTGGAATTCAAAGAACATCTCCTTTAGAGGGTAAGCTCTGAAAATAGTGTCTCTGTTTGCACCATCACACAACATGTATAGACTTTTCAGAGGTTGTGTGTTATTGTGGTTGGTGGATGGAATTTGTACCGTACTTTGGCTTCTCAAAAAAGTATATGTGCATAATTGACTATTTTAGCATAGCCTCGAACTACACCTTCAAACCCCCAATAATTTAGCTAAGAAATTTTTCTGTTTCCTCATGTTTTATTGCATCATGTTTGTATCCCAAAGGAATCTCTCCTAGATTCGTCAAAAGTGGAATAGCTTTTTCACAACATCAAATGCTGTGAACTTTGATACTGCTAATTCTCAAGTCACATTAGTTCCTGAATCAAATATACAGCAATAATTCACCTGAGTTTAATGAATTGGTTGAATAGTTAGTGCAGATAGTGTAAGTAGAGTTCTTATGGTACCCTATACTTGTTTTAACACTTTCTCCAGATGATATCTGCGCTCTTCCTGTGGTTTAACTTCTGCAATGCTCACTGCCATCTGTTGCAATTACATTATGTGGATCTGCTTTATCATTATGTTCAGTTGAGAGGAACAGCTCCCTTAGAGGATAAACGATGAATATATTGTCCGGGGTTACGAAATCATACATGTTTGGAACCTTTTCCCATGGTTGGCCTTAAGCGCTTGACCATATGCGCTTTCACTATCAATTTCTGATGAAGAACGCATTAGCCTATTTCTAGCTACAGCTCCTCTGAGTCCATCTGCCGACCAGTCCGGCATATCTTCCTTCCCAAGTTACGAATGTTTACTTGTCCACTGTTGCTCCCTTTTACAGCTCTTGGTCATCTGTTCTATTGTAGCATGTTGCATGCTTGATTACAAAATTGGTATTTTAGGGTACGGTGAATACTGTTTACTTTCTCAAGTTAGGAGGGGAGGACTTCCATATTGAGATACTGACTTAGACGGCATTGACTCCAGCTATTTCTCTAGGATTTGCAAGAAGGGCTGGAGTACATAGAAGGTGAATTCACTGCCACTGACTCCGGATTATTGTTTTTCCAATTTATAAGAGACTGATTTACGTACACGGGTGTCTCCGGGGTTGGCCTGGTGTCGATCTGAATGAATATCTGCCCATGGTTACCAGCTGCCTGCACCGGGACACTGTGCATTCTCTGCCTTAGTGTACAGATTCTTGTGGGGCTTTCCGGACTCAATTCAACGCCTACTACGCGATTCGGCTGGGTATTTTAATTCGTATTCTGCAGTCTGTAGACGGAATATCTTTTATGTGTTCGTATACCATATAAATACATTCGAATACTACATGCATCGTTTTACTTCAAAAAACTCGATCAGCATTAAAACACGAAATTAAATACGTTAATGCTTCTCCATCTAACGCCTAAGATACTAATAGAAAATTTATACTTTGTAACTGATACTGATGATTCCAAGGACTCAAATGGAACTGGTTGAGCTTACGTGTGTGGAACTGAACCGTACACATTCGGATTCCGCACTAGCACTTCCAGTTTTACTGCAGAGCTTTATGCAATATACCGGGCCATTTTACACGTACGCCGACGAAAGTTGGAGAACTACTTAATCCTGAGTTATCCCCTCACTGCACTTCAAAACCTACGGCAGCTGTACAACTACCACCCTGCTGTCCAGCGTATACAGGATGCCCTCCACGTTTTACACGCTTCTGGTGCTAACGTGGTGTGTGCATGGGTCCCTGGTCACGTAGGCCTGCCCCTCGAATCGAAAGTTGTAGAAGGAAAACCGTCCTCTTCCATAGAGGATATGGAGCAGGAAACAGCTGACCACGCTGCTACATCTGCAGCAAAGAAGAGGCAGGATAAACCTGCCGAAACTAGCCCTACACCAAAGAAAAAGGGCAAATTGATTCGGCCACCCATGAAGTCGTCTTAATGTAGACTACCTTTACATCTTATATCCCATAGCTCCAATGGCTACCCTCCAATGGAACATACGAGGATTAAGAGCGCATCGACCAGAATTGGAACTTTTGCTCAGTAAGCATCACCCCTTAGTGGTATGCTTACAAGAGACTAAGCTACGACCACAAGACAACTTTAAAAGCAGACGCTACACACCACTGAGGTGTGATGTTGAAACAGAAGAGGGCATTCCTGCACACGGGGGTACTATGATGCTCCTCAGGGATGACATATTTGTAGATCCGTTAGAGCTACAGTCTGATTTACAATCTGTAGCTGTAAGGATTAAGCTGCCATCAATAGAATTTTGCATTTGCACTGTATATCTCCCGCCATCAGATGACCTCTCGGTAGTTGACCTTGAAGATCTGGTTTCCCAACTTTCAACACCATTTCTAATAGTTGCAGACTTTAATGCCCATCACCCAATTTGGGGCTCAAATCGGGCATGTTCCAGAGGCAACCTCATTGCAAAACTCCTGGAGAGCAATAACGTGGTTCTCCTGAACACCGGAGATCCCACATTCCTCTCAGACGCGTTCAACACCTATTCGCACATCGATTTGGCAGTGTGTTCATCCCAGTTAGCTGTTTCATTACAGTGGAATGTCATCTCTGATTTACATTCCAGCGACCACTTTCCATGTCTTCTTAGTCTCTTAGCACAAGATGTGTCTCCCTCACGTATCCCTAGATGGCGCTTTGATCGTGCCAACTGGAATCTTTACACCCAGTTGGCTGTCTTTGAATACAATGAGCACGATTCTGTGAATATTTAGTCGATCATCTTACAGAGAAAATTCTTTCCGCTGCAGAACAGTCTATTCCACGTTCGGATACCCAACCCGGTCGATTTCCTGTCCCATGGTGGACCAACGACTGCCGGAATGCTATTCGTGCTCGTAGACGTGCTCTAAGGGTATTCCAACGACACCCTACGCTAAGTAATTTAATTGAGTACAAGAAAGCGCGTGCAAAATCTAGGCAAATAATTAAGGATAGCAAAAAGACCTCATGGAAAAAATTTGTATCATCTTTTAACAGATGTACGCCCTCATCTGTTGTATGGGATAAACTAAGGCGCGTGGCCGGAAAATCAACCCACCTGCCAATCGCTGGTCTGAAAACAACTGCAGGAGTTGTTGTTGATCCGTTTGTTGTGGCTAACACCTTCGGCTGTGCTTTCGCTCAGGTGTCTAGCTCATGCAATTATGCTTCTGAGTTTATCTCAATTAAGACTCAGGTAGAATCTCAAGGTTTCGTGTTTAGTTCCAGAACCCTTGAAGACTATAACCGCCTCTTCATCTTGGCAGAGCTAGAACACGCTCTTTCGTCATCGCGACTGACAGCACCAGGACCGGACGGAATCCACGTTCAAATGTTACAACATCTCTCACCTGAAGGTAAGGCATTCCTGCTCGAGGTCTATAACCGTGTTTGGGTTGATGCCACGTTTCCTGAAAAGTGGCGAGAAGCTACCATTATACCTATCTTGATAGCTGGCAAGGACCGTCACCTCCCTACTAGCTACCGCCCTATTTCCCTCACCAGTTGCGTATGCAAGGTGATGGAACGCATGATAAATGGGCGGTTGGTATGGTGGCTGGAAACACACAACCTACTGAATAACATCCAGTGCGGTTTCCGACGACGCCGTTCAACAGTGGCCCATCTTGTGTCCATGTCGACACAGATTATGAACGGATTTATTAAGAACTGTCAAACAGTCGGAATATTTTTTGACCTCGAAAAGGCTTATGATACGTGTTGGCGGGCAGGGTTGCTACGTACTCTGCACAACTGGAATATACGTGGACGCCTACCACTCTTCCTTCAGGAATTCCTGAAAGACCGCGTATTCCGAGTAAGGGATGGCTCGGTGTTTTCGAACCTTTTGTTCAAGAGAACGGTGTACCACAGGGATCGGTACTAAGTGTTACGTTGTTTGCTATTGCGATTAATTCTATCTCGAAATGTGTACCTCCAGGTGTCTCGTCATGCCTATTTGTAGACGACTTTGCCGTCTACTGTACATCTCAGCGCACTCCGTTTTTAGAGCGCCGTCTTCAGACCACCTTGGACAACCTTAAGAGTTGGAGTTTAAAAAACGGCTTCCGATTTTCCGCTGAGAAAACCATCTGTGTAAACTTCTGGCGCCAGCAGAGTCGACTACCTCCAAGGCTCCGGCTAGGCGCAGATCTACTACCTTTCGCAGATGAGATGAGGTTCCTTGGATTGATATTTGATAGAAAACTTAGTTGGTCGTCGCATATAGCACAACTGAAAGCACGATGTGACCGATCTTTGAATATCTTGCGGGTACTAAGTGGAAAATCGCGGGGAGCGGATCGTGCAGTGTTATTGCGACTTTATCGGTAACTCATCCGTTCCAAATTAGACTATGGTAGTATCGTTTATGGCTCAGCACGACCATCTGTGCTGAAGAGATTAGACACAGTCCATAACTGTGGCATACGTATAGCTGTTGGGGCATTTCCAACGAGCCGAGTTATAAGCCTGTATGCTGAGTCTGCAGAACCTCCTCTGCAGTACATGCGCAACATGTTATTAGCCAATTATGGCTGTGGACTTAATTGCATGCCCACACATCCATCGTTTACGCCGTTCTTTAACACCTTCATGGACGTGCGTTATAGGAACACTTCTGTTAAACCAAAGCCACCTGGTTCTCGTTTCCGGGAGCTCGTTAGACATCTTGATACTGACATGCCCAAGATGTATCCTAGGGGGGAGAAGACATACCCTCCTTGGTTGTGCAGAGCGTCCCCGGTTGATCTGGGCATGACTAAATATGATAAATCTACCATGTCTATGTCTAGTATCCGCACATGTTTTTTAGAATTTTTATCGCGATATGAGGTCCATTTTGTAATTTATACTGATGGCTCCAAGAACTCAAATGGCGTTGGTTGTGCTTACGTGTGTGGAACCGAACCCTATACATTTGGATTCCACACTGGCACTTCCATTTTTACTGTAGAGCTTTATGCAATATACCGGGCCATTTTACACGTACGCCGACGAAAGTTGGGGGACTGCTTAATCCTGAGTGATTCCCTCAGTGCACTTCAAAGCCTACGGCAGCTGTACAACTACCACCCTATTGTGCAGCGTATACAGGATGCCCTCCACGTTTTACACGCTTCTGGTGCTAACGTGGTGTGTGCATGGGTCCCTGGTCACGTAGGCCTGCCCCTCGAATCGAAAGTTGTAGAAGGAAAACCGTCCTCTTCCATAGAGGATATGGAGCAGGAAACAGCTGACCACGCTGCTACATCTGCAGCAAAGAAGAGGCAGGATAAACCTGCCGAAACTAGCCCTACACCAAAGAAAAAGGGCAAATTGATTCGGCCACCCATGAAGTCGTCTTAATGTAGACTACCTTTACATCTTATATCCCATAGTTCCAATGGCTATCCTACAATGGAACATACGAGGATTAAGAGCGCATCGACCAGAATTGGAACTTTTGCTCAGTAAGCATCACCCCTTAGTGATATGCTTACAAGAGACTAAGCTACGACCACAAGACAACTTTAAAATCAAACGCTACACACCACTGAGTTGTGATGATGAAACAGAAGAGGGCATTCCTGCACACGGGGGTACTATGATGCTCCTCAGGGATGACATATTTGTAGATCCGTTACAGCTACAGTCTGATTTACAATCTGTAGCTGTAAGGATTAAGCTGCCATCAATAGAATTTTGCATTTGCACTGTATATCTCCCGCCATCAGATGACCTCTCGTTAGTTGACCTTGAAGATCTGGTTTCCCAACTTTCAACACCATTTCTAATAGTTGGAGACTTTAATGCCCATCACCCCCTTTGGGGCTCAAATCGGGCATGTTCGAGAGGCAACCTCATTGCAAAATTCCTGGAGAGCAATAACTTGGTTCTCCTGAACACCGGAGAGCCCACATTCCTCTCAGACGCGTTTAACACCTATTCGCACATCGATTTGGCAGTGTGTTCATCCCAGTTAGCTGTTTCATTACAGTGGAATGTCATCTCTGATTTACATTCCAGCGACCACTTTCCATGTCTTCTTAGTCTCTTAGCACAAGATGTGTCTCCCTCACGTATCCCTAGATGGCGCTTTGATCGTGCCAACTGGAATCTTTACACCCCGTTGGCTGTCTTTGAATACAACGAGCACGATTCTGTGAATGATTTAGTCGATCATCTCACAGAGAAAATTCTTTCCGCTGCAGAACAGTCTATTCCACGTTCGGCTACCCAACCCGGTCGATTTCCTCTCCCATGGTGGACCAACGACTGCCGGAATGCTATTCGTGCTCGTAGACGTGCTCTAAGGGTATTCCAACGACACCCTACGCTAAGTAATCTAATTGAGTACAAGAAAGCGCGTGCAAAATCTAGGCAAATAATTAAGGATAGCAAAAAGACCTCATGGAACAAATTTGTATCATCTTTTAACAGATGTACACCCTCATCTGTTGTAGGGGATAAATTAAGGCGCGTGGCCGGAAAATCAACCCACCTGCCAATCGCTGGTCTGAAAACAACTGCAGGAGTTGTTGATCCGTTTGTTGTGGCTAACACCTTCGGCTGTGCTTTCGCTCAGGTGTCTAGCTCATGCAATTATGCTCCTGAGTTTATCTCAATTAAGACTCAGGTAGAATCTCAAGGTTTTGTGTTTAGTTCCAGTAACCTTGAAGAATATAACCGCCTCTTCATCTTGGCAGAGCTAGAACACGCTCTTTCGTCATCGCGACTGACAGCACCAGGACCGGACGGAATCCACGTTCAAATGTTACAACATCTCTCACCTGAAGGTAAGGCATTCCTGCTCGAGGTCTATAACCGTGTTTGGGTTGATGCAACGTTTCCTGAAAAGTGGCGAGAAGCTACCATTATACCTATCTTGAAAGCTGGCAAGGACCGTCACCTCCCTTCTAGCTACCGCCCTATTTCCCTCACCAGTTGCGTATGCAAGGTGATGGAACGCATGATAAATGGGCGGTTGGTATGGTGGCTGGAAACGCACAACCTACTGAATAACATCCAGTGCGGTTTCCGACGACGCCGTTCAACAGTGGATCATCTTGTGTCCATGTCGACACAGATTATGAACGGATTCCTTAAGAACTATCAAACAGTCGGAATATTTTTTGACCTCGAAAAGGCTTATGATACGTGTTGGCGGGCAGGGTTGCTACGTACTCTGCACACCTGGAATATACGTGGACGCCTACCACTCTTCCTTCAGGAATTCCTGAAAGACCGCGTATTCCGAGTAAGGTTTGGCTCGGTGTTTTCGAACCTTTTTGTTCAAGAGAACGGTGTACCACAGGGATCGGTACTAAGTGTTACGTTGTTTGCTATTGCGATTAATTCTATCTCGAAATGTGTACCTCCAGGTGTCTCGTCATGCCTATTTGTAGACGACTTTGCCGTGTACTGTACATCTCAGCGCACTCCGTTTTTAGAGTGCCGTCTTCAGACCACCTTGGACAACCTTAAGAGTTGGAGTTTAAAAAACGGCTTCCGATTTTCCGCTGAGAAAACCATCTGTGTAAACTTCTGGCGTCAGCAGAGTCGACTACCTCCAAGGCTCCGGCTAGGCGCTGATCTACCACCTTTTGCAGATGAGGCGAGGTTCCTTGGATTGATATTTGATAGAAAACTTAGTTGGTCGTCGCATATAGCACAACTGAAAGCACGATGTGACCGATCTTTGAATATCTTTCGGGTACTAAGTGGAAAATCGTGGGGAGCGGATCGTGCAGTGTTATTGCGACATTTTTATTTTATTTTTTTATTTATTTTTTCAAGGCGTATGTATATTTTGTCTTTTTTAACATATACTGATTTAGAATAATTTATATCTGGCTTTTGCCATGACCAGTTTCATTTAAAAAGGGCGCTGATGACCTCTGTAGTTGAGCGCCCTTATACTCATCATCACTCACTCACTCGGGACACTGAGCATTCTCTGCCTTAGTGTACAGATTCTTGTGGAGCTTTACGGACTCAATTCAACTTCTACTACGCGTTTCGGCTGGGTATTTTAATTCGTATTCTGCAGTCTGTAGACGGAATATCTTTTATGTGTTCGTATACCATATAAATACATTCGAATACTACATGCATCGTTTTACTTCAAAAAACTCGATCAGCATTAAAACACGAAATTAAATACGTTAATGCTTCTCCATCTAACGCCTAAGATACTAATAGAAAATTTATACTTTGTAATTGATACTGATGATTCCAAGAACTCAAATGGAGTTGGTTGAGCTTACGTGTGTGGAACTGAACCGTGTACATTGGGATTCCACACTAGCACTTCCAGTTTTACTGCAGAGCTTTATGCAATATTCCGCACCATTTTACACATACGTCGACGATAGTTGGGGAACTAATTAATCCTGAGTTATCCCCTCAGTGCACTTCAAAACCTACGGCAGCTGTACAACTACCACCCTGCTGTCCAGCGTATACAGGATGCCCTCCACGTTTTACACGCTTCTGGCATTAACGTGGTGTGTGCATGGGTCCCTGGTCACGTAGGCTTGCGGGGGAATGAAATGGCGGATTCAGCAGCCAAGGCGGCTATCATGTAGCCCAGGGTTCGAATACCATCTGTGACATCGCAAGTCTTTTAGGCCGTATTGCGGATATCTATGCAAACCAGCTGGCAGGAAGTGTGGTCCGCTCTCCGCAATAATTAACTTAGATCTGTCAAAGAACTTCCGATTCCCTGGGTTACCTCCTGCCGGTCGTCTCGTCGCGAGGAGGTGAGTTTGGCTCGGTTACGAATTGGGCACTGCTTTTTTACTCATAGTTTTCTTTTTAAATAGGAGCATTCTCCACTGCGTCCGTTTTGCAATGAAGCGTTGTCTGTACGACACGTGCTGCTAGAGTGTTTTCACCTAGCAGACCTTAGAACGTCTCTGCAGCTGCCGGTCAGCTTTGCAGAAATGCCAGCGGACGATAAAGCAGTAGTGGAGCAGGTTTTTAGATTCTTTTCCAGATTAGATTTTAGGATTTAGCAAATAGAATCTATGGCCTTTTAGATGACATTTCTGTTGTTTTTACTTTTTTAACGCGTATATATTTTGTCATTTTATTGACATATTTATTGTGTTTTAGAGGAATTTATATCTGGCTTTTGCCATGACCAGTATCTTTTAAAAAGCGCGCTGATCACCTCTGCAGTTGAGCGCCCTCATACTCGTCATCATCATTTATGTTGGAATTCAAAGAACATCTCCTTTAGAGGGTAAGCTCTGAAAATAGTGTCTCTGTTTGCACCATCACACAACATGTATAGACTGTTCAGAGGTTGTGTTGTTATTGTGGTTGGTGGATGGAATTTGTACCGAACTTTGGCTTCTCAAAAAAGTATATGTGAATAATTGCGTATTTTAGCATAGCCTCGAACTACACCTTCAAACCCCGAATAATTTGGCTAAGAAATTTTTCTGTTTCCTCATGTTTTATTGCATCATGTTTATATCCTAAAGGAATCTCTCCTGGATTCGTCAAAAGTGGAATAGCTTTTTCACAACATCAAATGCTGTGATCTTTGATGCTGCTAATTCTCAAGTCACATTAGTCCCTGAATAAACTATACAATAATAATTCACGTGAGTTTAATGAATTGGTTGAATAGTTAGTGCAGATAGTGTAAGTAGATTTCTTATGGTACCCTATACTTGTTTTAACACTTTCTCCAGATGGTATCTGCGCTCTTCCTGCTGTTTAACTTCTGAAATGCTTACTGTCATCTGTTGTAATTACATTATGTGGATCTGCTTTATCATTATGTTCAGTTTCGAAGAACAGCTCCCTTAGAGGATAAACGATGAATATATTGTCCGGGGTTACGATATCATACATGTTTGGAACCTTTTCCCATGGTTGGCCTTAAGCGCTTGACCATATGCGCTTTCACTATCAATTTCTGATGAAGAATGCATTAGCCTATTTCTAGCTAGAGCTCCTCTGAGTCCATCAGCCGACCAGTCCGGCATATCTTCCTTCCCTAGTTACGAATGTTTACTTGTCCACTGTTGCTCCCTTTTACAGCTCTTGGTCATCTGTTCTATTGTAGCATGTGGCATGCTTGATTACAAAATTGGTATTTTAGGGTACGGTGAATACTGTTTACATTCTCAAGTTAGGTGGGGAGGACTTCCATATTGAGATACTGTCTTAGACGGCATTGACTCCAGCTAACTATTTCTCTAGGATGTGCAAGGAGGGCTGGACTACAGAGAAGATGAATTCACTGGCACTGACTCCGGATTATTGTTTTTCCAATTTATAAGAGACGGATTGACGTACACGGGTGTCTCCGGGGTTGGACTGGTGTCGATCTGAATGAATATCTGCCCATGGTTACCAGCTGCCTGCACCGGGACACTGTGCATTCTCTGCCTTAGTGTACAGATTCTTGTGGGGCTTTCCGGACTCAATTCAACGTCTACTACGCGTTTCGGCTGGATATTTTAATACCTATTCTGCAGTCTGTAGACGGAATATCTTTTATGTGTTCGTATACCATATAAAACCATTCCATTATTACATGCATCAGTTTTACTTCAAAAAGCTCGATCAGCATTAAAACACGAAATTAAATACGTTAATGCTTCTCCATCTCAGGCCAAATATACTAATAGAATATTTATACTTTTTAACTGATACTGATGATTCCAAGAACTCAAATGGAATTGGTTGACCTACGTGTGTGGAACTGAACCGCACACATCCGGATTCCGCACTAGCACTTCCAGTTTTACTGCAGAGCTTTATGCAATATGCCGTGCCGTTTTACACTTACGTCGACGAAAGTTGGAGAACTGCTTAATCCTGAGTTATTCCCTCAGTGCACTTCAAAGCCTACGGCAGCTGTACAACTACCACCCTGCTGCCCAGCGTGTACAGGATGGCCTCCACGTTTTACACGCTTCTGGCATTAACGTGGTGTGTGCATGGGTCCCTGGTCACGTAGGCTTGCGGGGGAATGAAATGGCGGATTCAGCAGCCAAGGCGGCTATCATGAAGCCCAGGGTTCGAATACCATCTGTGACATCGCAAGACTTAAAGGCCGTATTGCGGAGATCTATGCAAACCAGCTGGCAGGAAGAATGGTCCGCTCTCCGCAATAATTAACTTAGACCTGTCAAAGAACTTCCGATTCCCAGGGTTACCTCCTGCCGCTCATCTCGTCGCGAGGAGGTGAGTTTGGCTCGGTTACGAATTGGGCACTGCTTTTTTACTCATAGTTTTCTTTTTAAAAAGGAGCATTCTCCACTGCGTCCGTTTTGCAATGAAGCGTTGTCTGTACGACACGTGCTGCTAGAGTGTTTTCACCTAGCAGACCTTAGAACGTCTCTGCAGCTGCCGGTCAGCTTTGCAGAAATGCCAGCGGACGATAAAGCAGTAGTGGAGCAGGTCTTTTGATTCTTTTCCAGATTAGATTTTAGGATTTAGAAAATAGAATCTATGGCCTTTTAGATGACATTTCTATTGTTTTGACTTTTTTAACGCGTATATATTTTTGTCATTTTATTGACATATTTATAGTGTTTTAGAGGAATTTATATCTGGCTTTTGCCATGACCAGTATCGTTTATAAAGCGCGCTGGTGACCTCTTTTTTTTGAGTGCCCTTATACTCATCATTTATGTTGGAATTCAAAGAACATCTCCTTTAGAGGGTAAGCTCTGAAAATAGTGTCTCTGTTTGCACCATCACACAACATGTATAGACTGTTCAGAGGTTGTGTTGTTATTGTGGTTGGTGGATGGAATTTGTACCGAACTTTGGCTTCTCAAAAAAGTATATGTGAATAATTGCGTATTTTAGCATAGCCTCGAACTACACCTTCAAACCCCGAATAATTTGGCTAAGAAATTTTTCTGTTTCCTCATGTTTTATTGCATCATGTTTATATCCTAAAGGAATCTCTCCTGGATTCGTCAAAAGTGGAATAGCTTTTTCACAACATCAAATGCTGTGATCTTTGATGCTGCTAATTCTCAAGTCACATTAGTCCCTGAATAAACTATACAATAATAATTCACGTGAGTTTAATGAATTGGTTGAATAGTTAGTGCAGATAGTGTAAGTAGATTTCTTATGGTACCCTATACTTGTTTTAACACTTTCTCCAGATGGTATCTGCGCTCTTCCTGCTGTTTAACTTCTGAAATGCTTACTGTCATCTGTTGTAATTACATTATGTGGATCTGCTTTATCATTATGTTCAGTTTCGAAGAACAGCTCCCTTAGAGGATAAACGATGAATATATTGTCCGGGGTTACGATATCATACATGTTTGGAACCTTTTCCCATGGTTGGCCTTAAGCGCTTGACCATATGCGCTTTCACTATCAATTTCTGATGAAGAATGCATTAGCCTATTTCTAGCTAGAGCTCCTCTGAGTCCATCAGCCGACCAGTCCGGCATATCTTCCTTCCCTAGTTACGAATGTTTACTTGTCCACTGTTGCTCCCTTTTACAGCTCTTGGTCATCTGTTCTATTGTAGCATGTGGCATGCTTGATTACAAAATTGGTATTTTAGGGTACGGTGAATACTGTTTACATTCTCAAGTTAGGTGGGGAGGACTTCCATATTGAGATACTGTCTTAGACGGCATTGACTCCAGCTAACTATTTCTCTAGGATGTGCAAGGAGGGCTGGACTACAGAGAAGATGAATTCACTGGCACTGACTCCGGATTATTGTTTTTCCAATTTATAAGAGACGGATTGACGTACACGGGTGTCTCCGGGGTTGGACTGGTGTCGATCTGAATGAATATCTGCCCATGGTTACCAGCTGCCTGCACCGGGACACTGTGCATTCTCTGCCTTAGTGTACAGATTCTTGTGGGGCTTTCCGGACTCAATTCAACGTCTACTACGCGTTTCGGCTGGATATTTTAATACCTATTCTGCAGTCTGTAGACGGAATATCTTTTATGTGTTCGTATACCATATAAAACCATTCCATTATTACATGCATCAGTTTTACTTCAAAAAGCTCGATCAGCATTAAAACACGAAATTAAATACGTTAATGCTTCTCCATCTCAGGCCAAATATACTAATAGAATATTTATACTTTTTAACTGATACTGATGATTCCAAGAACTCAAATGGAATTGGTTGACCTACGTGTGTGGAACTGAACCGCACACATCCGGATTCCGCACTAGCACTTCCAGTTTTACTGCAGAGCTTTATGCAATATGCCGTGCCGTTTTACACTTACGTCGACGAAAGTTGGAGAACTGCTTAATCCTGAGTTATTCCCTCAGTGCACTTCAAAGCCTACGGCAGCTGTACAACTACCACCCTGCTGCCCAGCGTGTACAGGATGGCCTCCACGTTTTACACGCTTCTGGCATTAACGTGGTGTGTGCATGGGTCCCTGGTCACGTAGGCTTGCGGGGGAATGAAATGGCGGATTCAGCAGCCAAGGCGGCTATCATGAAGCCCAGGGTTCGAATACCATCTGTGACATCGCAAGACTTAAAGGCCGTATTGCGGAGATCTATGCAAACCAGCTGGCAGGAAGAATGGTCCGCTCTCCGCAATAATTAACTTAGACCTGTCAAAGAACTTCCGATTCCCAGGGTTACCTCCTGCCGCTCATCTCGTCGCGAGGAGGTGAGTTTGGCTCGGTTACGAATTGGGCACTGCTTTTTTACTCATAGTTTTCTTTTTAAAAAGGAGCATTCTCCACTGCGTCCGTTTTGTAATGAAGCGTTGTCTGTACGACACGTGCTGCTAGAGTGTTTTCACCTAGCAGACCTTAGAACGTCTCTGCAGCTGCCGGTCAGCTTTGCAGAAATGCCAGCGGACGATAAAGCAGTAGTGGAGCAGGTCTTTTGATTCTTTTCCAGATTAGATTTTAGGATTTAGAAAATAGAATCTATGGCCTTTTAGATGACATTTCTATTGTTTTGACTTTTTTAACGCGTATATATTTTTGTCATTTTATTGACATATTTATAGTGTTTTAGAGGAATTTATATCTGGCTTTTGCCATGACCAGTATCGTTTATAAAGCGCGCTGGTGACCTCTTTTTTTTGAGTGCCCTTATACTCATCATTTATGTTGGAATTCAAAGAACATCTCCTTTAGAGGGTAAGCTCTGAAAATAGTGTCTCTGTTTGCACCATCACACAACATGTATAGACTGTTCAGAGGTTGTGTTGTTATTGTGGTTGGTGGATGGAATTTGTACCGAACTTTGGCTTCTCAAAAAAGTATATGTGAATAATTGAGTATTTTAGCATAGCCTCGAACTACACCTTCAAACCCCGAATAATTTGGCTAAGAAATTTTTCTGTTTCCTCATGTTTTATTGCATCATGTTTATATCCTAAAGGAATCTCTCCTGGATTCGTCAAAAGTGGAATAGCTTTTTCACAACATCAAATGCTGTGATCTTTGATGCTGCTAATTCTCAAGTCACATTAGTCCCTGAATAAACTATACAGCAATATTTCACCTGAGTTTAATGAATTGGTTGAATAGTTAGTGCAGATAGTGTAAGTAGATTTCTTATAGTACCCTATACTTGTTTTAACACTTTCTCCAGATGGTATCTGCGCTCTTCCTGCTGTTTAACTTCTGCTCTGCTTACTGCCATCTGCTGCAATTACATTATGTGGATCTGCTTTATCATTATGTTCAGTTGAGAGGAACAGCTCCCTTAGAGGATAAACGATGAATATATTGTCCGGGGTTACGAAATCATACATGTTTGGAACCTTTTCCCATGGTTGGCCTTAAGCGCTTGACCATATGCGCTTTCACTATCAATTACTGATGAAGAATGCATTAGCCTATTTCTAGCTAGAGCTCCTCTGAGTCCATCTGCCGACCAGTCCGGCATATCTTCCTTCCCTAGTTACGAATGTTTACTTGTCCACTGTTGCTCCCTTTTACAGCTCTTGGTCATCTGTTCTATTGTAGCATGTTGCATGCTTGATTACAAAATTGGTATTTTACGGTACGGTGAATACTGTTTACTTGCTCAAGTTAGGTGGGGAGGACTTCCATATTGAGATACTGAGTTAGACGGCATTGACTCCAGCGAACTATTTCTCTAGGATTTGCAAGAAGGGCTGGAATACAGAGAAGGTGAATTCACTGCCACTGACTCCGGATTATTGTTTTTCCAATTTATAAGAGACGGATTGACGTACACGGGTGTCTCCGGGGTTGGACTGGTGTCGATCTGAATGAATATCTGCCCATGGTTACCAGCTGCCTGCACCGGGACACTGTGCATTCTCTGCCTTAGTGTACAGATTCTTGTGGGGCTTTCCGGACTCAATTCAACGTCTACTACGCGATTCGGCTGGGTATTTTAATTCGTATTCTGCAGTCTGTAGACGGAATATCTTTTATGTGTTCGTATACCATATAAATACATTCGAATACTACATGCATCGTTTTACTTCAAAAAACTCGATCAGCATTAAAACACGAAATTAAATACGTTAATGCTTCTCCATCTAACGCCTAAGATACTAATAGAAAATTTATACTTTGTAACTGATACTGATGATTCCAAGGACTCAAATGGAACTGGTTGAGCTTACGTGTGTGGAACTGAACCGTACACATTCGGATTCCGCACTAGCACTTCCAGTTTTACTGCAGAGCTTTATGCAATATGCCACACCATTTTACACTTACGTCGACGAAAGTTGGAGAACTACTTAATCCTGCGTTATCCCCTCACTGCACTTCAAAACCTACGGCAGCTGTACAACTACCACCCTGCTGTCCAGCGTATACAGGTTGCCCTCCACGTTTTACACGCTTCTGGTGCTAACGTGGTGTGTGCATGGGTCCCTGGTCACGTAGGCCTGCCCCTCGAATCGAAAGTTGTAGAAGGAAAACCGTCCTCTTCCATAGAGGATATGGAGCAGGAAACAGCTGACCACGCTGCTACATCTGCAGCAAAGAAGAGGCAGGATAAACCTGCCGAAACTAGCCCTACACCAAAGAAAAAGGGCAAATTGATTCGGCCACCCATGAAGTCGTCTTAATGTAGACTACCTTTACATCTTATATCCCATAGTTCCAATGGCTATCCTACAATGGAACATACGAGGATTAAGAGCGCATCGACCAGAATTGGAACTTTTGCTCAGTAAGCATCACCCCTTAGTGGTATGCTTACAAGAGACTAAGCTACGACCACAAGACAACTTTAAAATCAGACGCTACACACCACTGAGGTGTGATGTTGAAACAGAAGAGGGCATTCCTGCACACGGGGGTACTATGATGCTCCTCAGGGATGACATATTTGTAGATCCGTTACAGCTACAGTCTGATTTACAATCTGTAGCTGTAAGGATTAAGCTGCCATCAATAGAATTTTGCATTTGCACTGTATATCTCCCGCCATCAGATGACCTCTCGTTAGTTGACCTTGAAGATCTGGTTTCCCAACTTTCAACACCATTTCTAATAGTTGGAGACTTTAATGCCCATCACCCACTTTGGGGCTCAAATCGGGCATGTTCGAGAGGCAACCTCATTGCAAAATTCCTGGAGAGCAATAACTTGGTTCTCCTGAACACCGGAGAGCCCACATTCCTCTCAGACGCGTTTAACACCTATTCGCACATCGATTTGGCAGTGTGTTCATCCCAGTTAGCTGTTTCATTACAGTGGAATGTCATCTCTGATTTACATTCCAGCGACCACTTTCCATGTCTTCTTAGTCTCTTAGCACAAGATGTGTCTCCCTCACGTATCCCTAGATGGCGCTTTGATCGTGCCAACTGGAATCTTTACACCCAGTTGGCTGTCTTTGAATACAACGAGCACGATTCTGTGAATGATTTAGTCGATCATCTCACAGAGAAAATTCTTTCCGCTGCAGAACAGTCTATTCCACGTTCGGCTACCCAACCCGGTCGATTTCCTGTCCCATGGTGGACCAACGACTGCCGGAATGCTATTCGTGCTCGTAGACGTGCTCTAAGGGTATTCCAACGACACCCTACGCTAAGTAATCTAATTGAGTATAAGAAAGCGCGTGCAAAATCTAGGCAAATAATTAAGGATAGCAAAAAGACCTCATGGAACAAATTTGTATCATCTTTTAACAGATGTACACCCTCATCTGTTGTATGGGATAAATTAAGGCGCGTGGCCGGAAAATCAACCCACTTGCCAATCGCTGGTCTGAAAACAGCTGCAGGAGTTGTTGTTGATCCGTTTGTTGTGGCTAACACCTTCGGCTGTGCTTTCGCTCAGGTGTCTAGCTCATGCAATTATGCTCCTGAGTTTATCTCAATTAAGACTCAGGTAGAATCTCAAGGTTTCGTGTTTAGTTCCAGAAACCTTGAAGACTATAACCGCCTCTTCATCTTGGCAGAGCTAGAACATGCTCTTTCGTCATCACGACTGACAGCACCAGGACCGGACGGAATCCACGTTCAAATGTTACAACAGCTCTCACCTGAAGGTAAGGCATTCCTGCTCGAGGTGTATAACCGTGTTTGGGTTGATGCCACGTTTCCTGAAAAGTGGCGAGAAGCTACCATTATACCTATCTTGAAAGCTGGCAAGGACCGTCACCTCCCTTCTAGCTACCGCCCTATTTCCCTCACCAGTTGCGTATGCAAGGTGATGGAACGCATGATAAATGGGCGGTTGGTATGGTGGCTGGAAACGCACAACCTACTGAATAACATCCAGTGCGGTTTCCGACGACGCCGTTCAACAGTGGATCATCTTGTGTCCATGTCGACACAGATTATGAACGGATTTCTTAAGAACTGTCAAACAGTCGGAATATTTTTTGACCTCGAAAAGGCTTATGATACGTGTTGGCGGGCAGGGTTGCTACGTACTCTGCACACCTGGAATATACGTGGACGCCTACCACTCTTCCTTCAGGAATTCCTGAAAGACCGCGTATTCCGAGTAAGGGTTGGCTCGGTTTTTTCGAACCTTTTTGTTCAGGAGAACGGTGTACCACAGGGGTCGGTACTAAGTGTTACGTTGTTTGCTATTGCGATTAATTCTATCTCGAAATGTGTACCTCCAGGTGTCTCGTCATGCCTATTTGTAGACGACTTTGCCGTCTACTGTACATCTCAGCGCACTCCGTTTTTAGAGCGCCGTCTTCAGACCACCTTGGACAACCTTAAGAGTTGGAGTTTAAAAAACGGCTTCCGTTTTTCCGCTGAGAAAACCATCTGTGTAAACTTCTGGCGTCAGCAGAGTCGACTACCTCCAAGGCTCCGGCTAGGCGCTGATCTACTACCTTTTGCAGATGAGACGAGGTTCCTTGGATTGATATTTGATAGAAAACTTAGTTGGTCGTCGCATATAGCACAACTGAAAGCACGATGTGACCGATCTTTGAATATCTTGCGGGTACTAAGTGGAAAATCGTGGGGAGCGGATCGTGCAGTGTTATTGCGACTTTATCGGGCACTCATCCGTTCCAAATTAGACTATGGTAGTATCGTTTATGGCTCAGCACGACCATCTGTGCTGAAGAGATTAGACACAGTCCATAACTGTGGCATACGTATAGCTGTTGGGGCATTTCCAACGAGCCGAGTTATAAGCCTGTATGCTGAGTCTGCAGAACCTCCTTTGCACTACAGGCGCAACATGTTATTAGCCAATTATGGCTGTGGACTTAATTGCATGCCCACACATCCATCGTTTACGCCGTTCTTTAATACCTTCATGGACGTGCGTTATAGGAACACTACTATTAAACCAAAGCCACCTGGTTTTCGTTTCCGGGAGCTCCTTAGACATCTTGATACTGACATGCCCAAGATGTATCCTAGGGGGGAGAGGACATACCCTCCTTGGTTGTGCAGAGCGTCCCCGGTTGATCTGGGCATGACTAAATATGATAAATCTACCATGTCTATGTCTAGTATCCGCACATGTTTTTTAGAATTTTTATCGCGATAAGAGGACCATTTTGTAATTTATACTGATGGCTCCAAGAACTCAAATGGCGTTGGTTGTGCTTACGTGTGTGGAACCGAACCCTATACATTCGGATTCCACACTAGCACTTCCATTTTTACTGCAGAGCTTTATGCAATATACCGGGCCATTTTACACGTACGCCGACGAAAGTTGGGGGACTGCTTAATCCTGAGTGATTCCCTCAGTGCTCTTCAAAGCCTACGGCAGCTGTACAACTACCACCCTATTGTGCAGCGTATACAGGATGCCCTCCACGTTTTACACGCTTCTGGCGTTAACGTGGTGTGTGCATGGATCCCTGGTCACGTAGGCTTGCGGGGGAATGAAATGGCGGATTCAGCAGCCAAGACGGCTATCATGAAGCCCAGGGTTCGAATACCATCTGTGACATCGGAAGACTTTAGGGCCGAATTGCGGAGAGCTGTGCAAACCTGCTGGCAGGAAGAGTGGTCTGCTCTCCGCAATAATAAACTTAGATCTGTCAAAGAACTTCCGATTCCCTGGGTTCCCTCCTGTCGGTCATCTCGTCGCGAGGAGGTGAGTTTGGCTCGGTTACGAATTGGGCACTGCATTTTTACTCATAGTTTTCTTTTTAAAAAGGAGCCTTCTCCACTATGTCCGTTTTGTAATGAAGCGTTGTCTGTACGACACGTGCTGCTAGAGTGTTTTCACCTAGCAGACCTTAGGACGTCTCTGCAGCTGCCGGTCAGCTTTGCAGAAATATTAGCGGACGATAACGCAGTAGTGAAGAAGGTTTTTAGGTTCTTTTCGAGATTAGATTTTAGGATTTAGCAAATAGAATTTAAAGTTTTTGGATGACATTTTTATTTTATTTATTTTTTTTTCAAGGCGTATGTATTTTTTGTCTTTTTTAACATATACTGTTTTTAGAATAATTTATATCTGGCTTTTGCCATGACCAGTTTCATTTAAAAAGGGCGCTGATGACCTCTGTAGTTGAGCGCCCTTATACTCATCATCACTCACTCACTCACTCCATCGTTTACGCCGTTCTTTAATACCTTCATGGACGTGCGTTATAGGAACACTACTATTAAACCAAAGCCACCTGGTTTTCGTTTCCGGGAGCTCCTTAGACATCTTGATACTGACATGCCCAAGATGTATCCTAGGGGGGAGAGGACATACCCTCCTTGGTTGTGCAGAGCGTCCCCGGTTGATCTGGGCATGACTAAATATGATAAATCTACCATGTCTATGTCTAGTATCCGCACATGTTTTTTAGAATTTTTATCGCGATATGAGGACCATTTTGTAATTTATACTGATGGCTCCAAGAACTCAAATGGCGTTGGTTGTGCTTTCGTGTGTGGAACCGAACCCTATACATTCGGATTCCACACTAGCACTTCCATTTTTACTGCAGAGCTTTATGCAATATACCGGGCCATTTTACACGTACGCCGACGAAAGTTGGGGGACTGCTTAATCCTGAGTGATTCCCTCAGTGCACTTCAAAGCCTACGGCAGCTGTACAGCTACCACCCTATTGTGCAGCGTATACAGGATGCCCTCCACGTTTTACACGCTTCTGGTGTTAACGTGGTGTGTGCATGGATTCCTGGTCACGTAGGCTTGCGGGGGAATGAAATGGCGGATTCAGCAGCCAAGACGGCTATCATGAAGCCCAGGGTTCGAATACCATCTGTGACATCGGAAGACTTTAGGGCCGAATTGCGGAGAGCTGTGCAAACCTGCTGGCAGGAAGAGTGGTCTGCTCTCCGCAATAATAAACTTAGATCTGTCAAAGAACTTCCTATTCCCTGGGTTACCTCCTGTCGGTCATCTCGTCGCGAGGAGGTGAGTTTGGCTCGGTTACGAATTGGACACTGCATTTTTACTCATAGTTTTCTTTTTAAAAAGGAGCCTTCTCCACTATGTCCGTTTTGTAATGAAGCGTTGTCTGTACGACACGTGCTGCTAGAGTGTTTTCACCTAGCAGACCTTAGGACGTCTCTGCAGCTGCCGGTCAGCTTTGCAGAAATTCTAGCGGACGATCACGCAGTAGTGGAGAAGGTTTTTAGATTCTTTTCGAGATTAGATTTTAGGATTTAGCAAATAGAATTTATGGTTTTTGGACGACATTTTTATTTTATTTATTTATTTATTTTTTCAAGGCGTATGTATTTTTTGTCTTTTTTAACATATACTGTTTTAGAATGATTTATATCTGGCTTTTGCCATGACCAGTTTCATTTAAAAAGGGCGCTGATGACCTCTGTAGTTGAGCGCCCTTATACTCATCATCACTCACTCACTCGAAATGTGTACCTCCAGGTGTCTCGTCATGCCTATTTGTAGACGACTTTGCCGTGTACTGTACATCTCAGCGCACTCCGTTTTTAGAGCGCCGTCTTCAGACCACCTTGGACAACCTTAAGAGTTGGAGTTTAAAAAACGGCTTCCGATTTTCCGCTGAGAAAACCATCTGTGTAAACTTCTGGCGTCAGCAGAGTCGACTACCTCCAAGGCTCCGGCTAGGCGCTGATCTACTACCTTTTGCAGATGAGGCGAGGTTCCTTGGATTGATATTTGATAGAAAACTTAGTTGGTCGTCGCATATAGCACAACTGAAAGCACGATGTGACCGATCTTTGAATATCTTTCGGGTACTAAGTGGAAAATCGTGGGGAGCGGATCGTGCAGTGTTATTGCGACTTTATCGGGCACTCATCCGTTCCAAATTAGACTATGGTAGTATCGTTTATGGCTCAGCAGGACCATCTGTGCTGAAGAGATTAGACACAGTCCATAACTGTGGCATACGTATAGCTGTTGGGGCATTTCCAACGAGCCGAGTTATAAGCCTGTATGCTGAGTCTGCAGAACCTCCTCTGCAGTACAGGCGCAACATGTTATTAGCCAATTATGGCTGTGGACTTAATTGCATGCCCACACATCCATCGTTTACGCCGTTCTTTAATACCTTCATGGACGTGCGTTATAGGAACACTACTATGAAACCAAAGCCACCTGGTTTTCGTTTCCGGGAGCTCCTTAGACATCTTGATACTGACATGCCCATGATGTATCCTAGGGGGGAGAGGACATACCCTCCTTGGTTGTGCAGAGCGTCCCCGGTTGATCTGGGCATGACTAAATATGATAAATCTACCATGTCTATGTCTAGTATCCGCACATGTTTTTTAGAATTTTTATCGCGATATGAGGACCATTTTGTAATTTATACTGATGGCTCCCAGAACTCAAATGGCGTTGGTTGTGCTTACGTGTGTGGAACCGCACCCTATACATTCGGCTTTCACACTAGCACTTCCGTTTTTACTGCAGAGCTTTATGCAATATACCGGGCCATTTTACACGTACGCCGACGAAAGTTAGGGGACTGCTTAATCCTGAGTGATTCCCTCAGTGCACTTCAAAGCCTACGGCAGCTGTACAACTACCACCCTATTGTGCAGCGTATACAGGATGCCCTCCACGTTTTACACGCTTCTGGCGTTAACGTGGTGTGTACATCGATCCCTGGTCACGTAGGCTTGCGGTGGAATGAAATGGCGGATTCAGCAACCAAGGCGGATAACATGAAGCAAGGGTTCGAATACCATCTGTGATATCGGAAGACTTTAAGCCCGTATTGCGGAGATCTATGCAAACCAGCTGGCAGGAAGAGTGGTCCGCTCTCCGCAATAATTAACTTAGACCTGTCAAAGAACTTCCGATTCCCAGGGTTACCTCCTGCCGGTCGTCTCGTCGCGAGGAGGTGAGTTTGGCTCGGTTACGAATTGGGCACTGCTTTTTTACTCATAGTTTTCTTTTTAAAACGGAGCTTTCCCCACTGCGTCCGTTTTGCAATGAAGCGTTGTCTGTACGACACGTGCTGCTAGAGTGTTTTCACCTAGCAGACCTTAGAACGTCTGTGCAGCTGCCGGTCAGCTTTGCAGAAATGCCAGCGGACGATAACGCAGTAGTGGAGCAGGTTTCTAGATTCTTTTCCAGATTAGATTTTAGGATTTAGCAAATAGAATCTATGGCCTTTTAGATGACATTTCTATTGTTTTTACTTTTTAACGCGTATATAATTTTGTCATTTTATTGACATATTTATAGTGTTTTTGAGGAATTTATATCTGGCTTTTGCCATGACCAGTTTCTTTTAATACGCGTGCTGATGAACTCTGCAGTTGAGTGCCCTTATACTCATCATTTATGTTGGAATTCAAAGAATATCTCCTTTAGAGGGTAAGCTCTGAAAATAGTGTCTCTGTTTGCACCATCACACAGCATGTATAGACTTTTCAGAGGTTGTGTTGTTATTGTGGTTGGTGGATGGAAGTTGTACCGAACTTTGGCTTCTCAAAAAAGTATATGTAAATAATTGAGTACTTTAGCATAGCCTCGAACTACACCTTCAAACCCCCAATAATTTGGCTAAGAAATTTTTCTGTTTCCTCATGTTTTATTGCATCATGTTTATATCCTAAAGGAATCTCTCCTGGATTCGTCAAAAGTGGAATAGCTTTTTCACAACATCAAATGCTGTGAACTTTGATACTGCTAATTCTCAAGTCACATTAGTTCCTGAATCAACTATACAGCAATAATTCACCTGAGTTAAATGAATTGTTTGAATAGTTAGTGCAGACAGTGTAAGTAAAGTTCTTATGGTATCCTATACTTGTTTTAACACTTTCTCCAGATGGTATCTGCGCTCTTCCTGCTGTTTAACTTCTGCAATGCTTACTGCCATCTGCTGCAATTACATTATGTGGATCTGCTTTATCATTATGTTCAGTTGAGAGGAACAGCTCCCTTAGAGGATAAACGATGAATATATTGTCCGGGGTTACGAAATCATACATGTTTGGAACCTTTTCCCATGGTTGGCCTTAAGCGCTTGACCATATGCGCTTTCACTATCAATTACTGATGAAGAATGCATTAGCCTATTTCTAGCTAGAGCTCCTCTGAGTCCATCTGCCGACCAGTCCGGCATATCTTCCTTCCCTAGTTACGAATGTTTACTTGTCCACTGTTGCTCCCTTTTACAGCTCTTGGTCATCTGTTCTATTGTAGCATGTTGCATGCTTGATTACAAAATTGGTATTTTACGGTACGGTGAATACTGTTTACTTGCTCAAGTTAGGTGGGGAGGACTTCCATATTGAGATACTGAGTTAGACGGCATTGACTCCAGCGAACTATTTCTCTAGGATTTGCAAGAAGGGCTGGAATACAGAGAAGGTGAATTCACTGCCACTGACTCCGGATTATTGTTTTTCCAATTTATAAGAGACGGATTGACGTACACGGGTGTCTCCGGGGTTGGACTGGTGTCGATCTGAATGAATATCTGCCCATGGTTACCAGCTGCCTGCACCGGGACACTGTGCATTCTCTGCCTTAGTGTACAGATTCTTGTGGGGCTTTCCGGACTCAATTCAACGTCTACTACGCGATTCGGCTGGGTATTTTAATTCGTATTCTGCAGTCTGTAGACGGAATATCTTTTATGTGTTCGTATACCATATAAATACATTCGAATACTACATGCATCGTTTTACTTCAAAAAACTCGATCAGCATTAAAACACGAAATTAAATACGTTAATGCTTCTCCATCTAACGCCTAAGATACTAATAGAAAATTTATACTTTGTAACTGATACTGATGATTCCAAGGACTCAAATGGAACTGGTTGAGCTTACGTGTGTGGAACTGAACCGTACACATTCGGATTCCGCACTAGCACTTCCAGTTTTACTGCAGAGCTTTATGCAATATGCCACACCATTTTACACTTACGTCGACGAAAGTTGGAGAACTACTTAATCCTGCGTTATCCCCTCACTGCACTTCAAAACCTACGGCAGCTGTACAACTACCACCCTGCTGTCCAGCGTATACAGGTTGCCCTCCACGTTTTACACGCTTCTGGTGCTAACGTGGTGTGTGCATGGGTCCCTGGTCACGTAGGCCTGCCCCTCGAATCGAAAGTTGTAGAAGGAAAACCGTCCTCTTCCATAGAGGATATGGAGCAGGAAACAGCTGACCACGCTGCTACATCTGCAGCAAAGAAGAGGCAGGATAAACCTGCCGAAACTAGCCCTACACCAAAGAAAAAGGGCAAATTGATTCGGCCACCCATGAAGTCGTCTTAATGTAGACTACCTTTACATCTTATATCCCATAGTTCCAATGGCTATCCTACAATGGAACATACGAGGATTAAGAGCGCATCGACCAGAATTGGAACTTTTGCTCAGTAAGCATCACCCCTTAGTGGTATGCTTACAAGAGACTAAGCTACGACCACAAGACAACTTTAAAATCAGACGCTACACACCACTGAGGTGTGATGTTGAAACAGAAGAGGGCATTCCTGCACACGGGGGTACTATGATGCTCCTCAGGGATGACATATTTGTAGATCCGTTACAGCTACAGTCTGATTTACAATCTGTAGCTGTAAGGATTAAGCTGCCATCAATAGAATTTTGCATTTGCACTGTATATCTCCCGCCATCAGATGACCTCTCGTTAGTTGACCTTGAAGATCTGGTTTCCCAACTTTCAACACCATTTCTAATAGTTGGAGACTTTAATGCCCATCACCCACTTTGGGGCTCAAATCGGGCATGTTCGAGAGGCAACCTCATTGCAAAATTCCTGGAGAGCAATAACTTGGTTCTCCTGAACACCGGAGAGCCCACATTCCTCTCAGACGCGTTTAACACCTATTCGCACATCGATTTGGCAGTGTGTTCATCCCAGTTAGCTGTTTCATTACAGTGGAATGTCATCTCTGATTTACATTCCAGCGACCACTTTCCATGTCTTCTTAGTCTCTTAGCACAAGATGTGTCTCCCTCACGTATCCCTAGATGGCGCTTTGATCGTGCCAACTGGAATCTTTACACCCAGTTGGCTGTCTTTGAATACAACGAGCACGATTCTGTGAATGATTTAGTCGATCATCTCACAGAGAAAATTCTTTCCGCTGCAGAACAGTCTATTCCACGTTCGGCTACCCAACCCGGTCGATTTCCTGTCCCATGGTGGACCAACGACTGCCGGAATGCTATTCGTGCTCGTAGACGTGCTCTAAGGGTATTCCAACGACACCCTACGCTAAGTAATCTAATTGAGTATAAGAAAGCGCGTGCAAAATCTAGGCAAATAATTAAGGATAGCAAAAAGACCTCATGGAACAAATTTGTATCATCTTTTAACAGATGTACACCCTCATCTGTTGTATGGGATAAATTAAGGCGCGTGGCCGGAAAATCAACCCACCTGCCAATCGCTGGTCTGATAACAACTGCAGGAGTTGTTGTTGATCCGTTTGTTGTGGCTAACACCTTCGGCTGTGCTTTCGCTCAGGTGTCTAGCTCATGCAATTATGCTCCTGAGTTTATCTCAATTAAGACTCAGGTAGAATCTCAAGGTTTCGTGTTTAGTTCCAGAAACCTTGAAGACTATAACCGCCTCTTCATCTTGGCAGAGCTAGAACACGCTCTTTCGTCATCGCGACTGACAGCACCAGGACCGGACGGAATCCACGTTCAAATGTTACAACATCTCTCACCTGAAGGTAAGGCATTCCTGCTCGAGGTCTATAACCGCGTTTGGGTTGTTGCCACGTTTCCTGAAAAGTGGCGAGAAGCTACCATTATACCTATCTTGAAAGCTGGCAAGGACCGTCACCTCCCTTCTAGCTACCGCCCTATTTCCCTCACCAGTTGCGTATGCAAGGTGATGGAACGCATGATAAATGGGCGGTTGGTATGGTGGCTGGAAACGCACAACCTACTGAATAACATCCAGTGCGGTTTCCGACGACGCCGTTCAACAGTGGATCATCTTGTGTCCATGTCGACACAGATTATGAACGGATTTCTTAAGAACTGTCAAACAGTCGGAATATTTTTTGACCTCGAAAAGGCTTATGATACGTGTTGGCGGGCAGGGTTGCTACGTACTCTGCACACCTGGAATATACGTGGACGCCTACCACTCTTCCTTCAGGAATTCCTGAAAGACCGCGTATTCCGAGTAAGGGTTGGCTCGGTTTTTTCGAACCTTTTTGTTCAAGAGAACGGTGTACCACAGGGATCGGTACTAAGTGTTACGTTGTTTGCTATTGCGATTAATTCTATCTCGAAATGTGTACCTCCAGGTGTCTCGTCATGCCTATTTGTAGACGACTTTGCCGTCTACTGTACATCTCAGCGCACTCCGTTTTTAGAGCGCCGTCTTCAGACCACCTTGGACAACCTTAAGAGTTGGAGTTTAAAAAACGGCTTCCGATTTTCCGCTGAGAAAACCATCTGTGTAAACTTCTGGCGTCAGCAGAGTCGACTACCTCCAAGGCTCCGGCTAGGCGCTGATCTACTACCTTTTGCAGATGAGACGAGGTTCCTTGGATTGATATTTGATAGAAAACTTAGTTGGTCGTCGCATATAGCACAACTGAAGGCACGATGTGACCGATCTTTGAATATCTTGCGGGTACTAAGTGTCAAATCGTGGGGAGCGGATCGTGCAGTGTTATTGCGACTTTATCGGGCACTCATCCGTTCCAAATTAGACTATGGTAGTATCGTTTATGGCTCAGCACGACCATCTGTGCTGAAGAGATTAGACACAGTCCATAACTGTGGCATACGTATAGCTGTTGGGGCATTTCCAACGAGCCGAGTTATAAGCCTGTATGCTGAGTCTGCAGAACCTCCTCTGCAGTACAGGCGCAACATGTTATTAGCCAATTATGGCTGTGGACTTAATTGCATGCCCACACATCCATCGTTTACGCCGTTCTTTAATACCTTCATGGACGTGCGTTATAGGAACACTACTATTAAACCAAAGCCACCTGGTTTTCGTTTCCGGGAGCTCCTTAGACATCTTGATACTGACATGCCCAAGATGTATCCTAGGGGGGAGAGGACATACCCTCCTTGGTTGTGCAGAGCGTCCCCGGTTGATCTGGGCATGACTAAATATGATAAATCTACCATGTCTATGTCTAGTATCCGCACATGTTTTTTAGAATTTTTATCGCGATATGAGGACCATTTTGTAATTTATACTGATGGCTCCAAGAACTCAAATGGCGTTGGTTGTGCTTTCGTGTGTGGAACCGAACCCTATACATTCGGATTCCACACTAGCACTTCCATTTTTACTGCAGAGCTTTATGCAATATACCGGGCCATTTTACACGTACGCCGACGAAAGTTGGGGGACTGCTTAATCCTGAGTGATTCCCTCAGTGCACTTCAAAGCCTACGGCAGCTGTACAGCTACCACCCTATTGTGCAGCGTATACAGGATGCCCTCCACGTTTTACACGCTTCTGGTGTTAACGTGGTGTGTGCATGGATTCCTGGTCACGTAGGCTTGCGGGGGAATGAAATGGCGGATTCAGCAGCCAAGACGGCTATCATGAAGCCCAGGGTTCGAATACCATCTGTGACATCGGAAGACTTTAGGGCCGAATTGCGGAGAGCTGTGCAAACCTGCTGGCAGGAAGAGTGGTCTGCTCTCCGCAATAATAAACTTAGATCTGTCAAAGAACTTCCTATTCCCTGGGTTACCTCCTGTCGGTCATCTCGTCGCGAGGAGGTGAGTTTGGCTCGGTTACGAATTGGACACTGCATTTTTACTCATAGTTTTCTTTTTAAAAAGGAGCCTTCTCCACTATGTCCGTTTTGTAATGAAGCGTTGTCTGTACGACACGTGCTGCTAGAGTGTTTTCACCTAGCAGACCTTAGGACGTCTCTGCAGCTGCCGGTCAGCTTTGCAGAAATTCTAGCGGACGATCACGCAGTAGTGGAGAAGGTTTTTAGATTCTTTTCGAGATTAGATTTTAGGATTTAGCAAATAGAATTTATGGTTTTTGGACGACATTTTTATTTTATTTATTTATTTATTTTTTCAAGGCGTATGTATTTTTTGTCTTTTTTAACATATACTGTTTTAGAATGATTTATATCTGGCTTTTGCCATGACCAGTTTCATTTAAAAAGGGCGCTGATGACCTCTGTAGTTGAGCGCCCTTATACTCATCATCACTCACTCACTCGAAATGTGTACCTCCAGGTGTCTCGTCATGCCTATTTGTAGACGACTTTGCCGTGTACTGTACATCTCAGCGCACTCCGTTTTTAGAGCGCCGTCTTCAGACCACCTTGGACAACCTTAAGAGTTGGAGTTTAAAAAACGGCTTCCGATTTTCCGCTGAGAAAACCATCTGTGTAAACTTCTGGCGTCAGCAGAGTCGACTACCTCCAAGGCTCCGGCTAGGCGCTGATCTACTACCTTTTGCAGATGAGGCGAGGTTCCTTGGATTGATATTTGATAGAAAACTTAGTTGGTCGTCGCATATAGCACAACTGAAAGCACGATGTGACCGATCTTTGAATATCTTTCGGGTACTAAGTGGAAAATCGTGGGGAGCGGATCGTGCAGTGTTATTGCGACTTTATCGGGCACTCATCCGTTCCAAATTAGACTATGGTAGTATCGTTTATGGCTCAGCAGGACCATCTGTGCTGAAGAGATTAGACACAGTCCATAACTGTGGCATACGTATAGCTGTTGGGGCATTTCCAACGAGCCGAGTTATAAGCCTGTATGCTGAGTCTGCAGAACCTCCTCTGCAGTACAGGCGCAACATGTTATTAGCCAATTATGGCTGTGGACTTAATTGCATGCCCACACATCCATCGTTTACGCCGTTCTTTAATACCTTCATGGACGTGCGTTATAGGAACACTACTATGAAACCAAAGCCACCTGGTTTTCGTTTCCGGGAGCTCCTTAGACATCTTGATACTGACATGCCCATGATGTATCCTAGGGGGGAGAGGACATACCCTCCTTGGTTGTGCAGAGCGTCCCCGGTTGATCTGGGCATGACTAAATATGATAAATCTACCATGTCTATGTCTAGTATCCGCACATGTTTTTTAGAATTTTTATCGCGATATGAGGACCATTTTGTAATTTATACTGATGGCTCCCAGAACTCAAATGGCGTTGGTTGTGCTTACGTGTGTGGAACCGCACCCTATACATTCGGCTTTCACACTAGCACTTCCGTTTTTACTGCAGAGCTTTATGCAATATACCGGGCCATTTTACACGTACGCCGACGAAAGTTAGGGGACTGCTTAATCCTGAGTGATTCCCTCAGTGCACTTCAAAGCCTACGGCAGCTGTACAACTACCACCCTATTGTGCAGCGTATACAGGATGCCCTCCACGTTTTACACGCTTCTGGCGTTAACGTGGTGTGTACATGGATCCCTGGTCACGTAGGCTTGCGGTGGAATGAAATGGCGGATTCAGCAACCAAGGCGGATAACATGAAGCAAGGGTTCGAATACCATCTGTGATATCGGAAGACTTTAAGCCCGTATTGCGGAGATCTATGCAAACCAGCTGGCAGGAAGAGTGGTCCGCTCTCCGCAATAATTAACTTAGACCTGTCAAAGAACTTCCGATTCCCAGGGTTACCTCCTGCCGGTCGTCTCGTCGCGAGGAGGTGAGTTTGGCTCGGTTACGAATTGGGCACTGCTTTTTTACTCATAGTTTTCTTTTTAAAACGGAGCTTTCCCCACTGCGTCCGTTTTGCAATGAAGCGTTGTCTGTACGACACGTGCTGCTAGAGTGTTTTCACCTAGCAGACCTTAGAACGTCTGTGCAGCTGCCGGTCAGCTTTGCAGAAATGCCAGCGGACGATAACGCAGTAGTGGAGCAGGTTTCTAGATTCTTTTCCAGATTAGATTTTAGGATTTAGCAAATAGAATCTATGGCCTTTTAGATGACATTTCTATTGTTTTTACTTTTTAACGCGTATATAATTTTGTCATTTTATTGACATATTTATAGTGTTTTTGAGGAATTTATATCTGGCTTTTGCCATGACCAGTTTCTTTTAATACGCGTGCTGATGAACTCTGCAGTTGAGTGCCCTTATACTCATCATTTATGTTGGAATTCAAAGAATATCTCCTTTAGAGGGTAAGCTCTGAAAATAGTGTCTCTGTTTGCACCATCACACAGCATGTATAGACTTTTCAGAGGTTGTGTTGTTATTGTGGTTGGTGGATGGAAGTTGTACCGAACTTTGGCTTCTCAAAAAAGTATATGTAAATAATTGAGTACTTTAGCATAGCCTCGAACTACACCTTCAAACCCCCAATAATTTGGCTAAGAAATTTTTCTGTTTCCTCATGTTTTATTGCATCATGTTTATATCCTAAAGGAATCTCTCCTGGATTCGTCAAAAGTGGAATAGCTTTTTCACAACATCAAATGCTGTGAACTTTGATACTGCTAATTCTCAAGTCACATTAGTTCCTGAATCAACTATACAGCAATAATTCACCTGAGTTAAATGAATTGTTTGAATAGTTAGTGCAGACAGTGTAAGTAAAGTTCTTATGGTATCCTATACTTGTTTTAACACTTTCTCCAGATGGTATCTGCGCTCTTCCTGCTGTTTAACTTCTGCAATGCTTACTGCCATCTGCTGCAATTACATTATGTGGATCTGCTTTATCATTATGTTCAGTTGAGAGGAACAGCTCCCTTAGAGGATAAACGATGAATATATTGTCCGGGGTTACGAAATCATACATGTTTGGAACCTTTTCCCATGGTTGGCCTTAAGCGCTTGACCATATGCGCTTTCACTATCAATTACTGATGAAGAATGCATTAGCCTATTTCTAGCTAGAGCTCCTCTGAGTCCATCTGCCGACCAGTCCGGCATATCTTCCTTCCCTAGTTACGAATGTTTACTTGTCCACTGTTGCTCCCTTTTACAGCTCTTGGTCATCTGTTCTATTGTAGCATGTTGCATGCTTGATTACAAAATTGGTATTTTACGGTACGGTGAATACTGTTTACTTGCTCAAGTTAGGTGGGGAGGACTTCCATATTGAGATACTGAGTTAGACGGCATTGACTCCAGCGAACTATTTCTCTAGGATTTGCAAGAAGGGCTGGAATACAGAGAAGGTGAATTCACTGCCACTGACTCCGGATTATTGTTTTTCCAATTTATAAGAGACGGATTGACGTACACGGGTGTCTCCGGGGTTGGACTGGTGTCGATCTGAATGAATATCTGCCCATGGTTACCAGCTGCCTGCACCGGGACACTGTGCATTCTCTGCCTTAGTGTACAGATTCTTGTGGGGCTTTCCGGACTCAATTCAACGTCTACTACGCGATTCGGCTGGGTATTTTAATTCGTATTCTGCAGTCTGTAGACGGAATATCTTTTATGTGTTCGTATACCATATAAATACATTCGAATACTACATGCATCGTTTTACTTCAAAAAACTCGATCAGCATTAAAACACGAAATTAAATACGTTAATGCTTCTCCATCTAACGCCTAAGATACTAATAGAAAATTTATACTTTGTAACTGATACTGATGATTCCAAGGACTCAAATGGAACTGGTTGAGCTTACGTGTGTGGAACTGAACCGTACACATTCGGATTCCGCACTAGCACTTCCAGTTTTACTGCAGAGCTTTATGCAATATGCCACACCATTTTACACTTACGTCGACGAAAGTTGGAGAACTACTTAATCCTGCGTTATCCCCTCACTGCACTTCAAAACCTACGGCAGCTGTACAACTACCACCCTGCTGTCCAGCGTATACAGGATGCCCTCCACGTTTTACACGCTTCTGGTGCTAACGTGGTGTGTGCATGGGTCCCTGGTCACGTAGGCCTGCCCCTTGAATCGAAAGTTGTAGAAGGAAAACCGTCCTCTTCCATAGAGGATATGGAGCAGGAAACAGCTGACCACGCTGCTACATCTGCAGCAAAGAAGAGGCAGGATAAACCTGCCGAAACTAGCCCTACACCAAAGAAAAAGGGCAAATTGATTCGGCCACCCATGAAGTCGTCTTAATGTAGACTACCTTTACAGCTTATATCCCATAGTTCCAATGGCTATCCTACAATGGAACATACGAGGATTAAGAGCGCATCGACCAGAATTGGAACTTTTGCTCAGTAAGCATCACCCCTTAGTGATATGCTTACAAGAGACTAAGCTACGACCACAAGACAACTTTAAAATCAAACGCTACACACCACTGAGGTGTGATGATGAAACAGAAGAGGGCATTCCTGCACACGGGGGTACTATGATGCTCCTCAGGGATGACATATTTGTAGATCCGTTACAGCTACAGTCTGATTTACAATCTGTAGCTGTAAGGATTAAGCTGCCATCAATAGAATTTTGCATTTGCACTGTATATCTCCCGCCATCAGATGACCTCTCGTTAGTTGACCTTGAAAATCTGGTTTCCCAACTTTCAACACCATTTCTAATAGTTGGAGACTTTAATGCCCATCACCCCCTTTGGGGCTCAAATCGGGCATGTTCGAGAGGCAACCTCATTGCAAAATTCCTGGAGAGCAATAACTTGGTTCTCCTGAACACCGGAGAGCCCACATTCCTCTCAGACGCGTTTAACACCTATTCGCACATCGATTTGGCAGTGTGTTCATCCCAGTTAGCTGTTTCATTACAGTGGAATGTCATCTCTGATTTACATTCCAGCGACCACTTTCCATGTCTTCTTAGTCTCTTAGCACAGGATGTGTCTCCCTCACGTATCCCTAGATGGCGCTTTGATCGTGCCAACTGGAATCTTTACACCCAGTTGGCTGTCTTTGAATACAACGAGCACGATTCTGTGAATGATTTAGTCGATCATCTCACAGAGAAAATTCTTTCCGCTGCAGAACAGTCTATTCCACGTTCGGCTACCCAACCCGGTCGATTTCCTCTCCCATGGTGGACCAACGACTGCCGGAATGCTATTCGTGCTCGTAGACGTGCTCTAAGGGTATTCCAACGACACCCTACGCTAAGTAATCTAATTGAGTACAAGAAAGCGCGTGCAAAATCTAGGCAAATAATTAAGGATAGCAAAAAGACCTCATGGAACAAATTTGTATCATCTTTTAACAGATGTACACCCTCATCTGTTGTAGGGGATAAATTAAGGCGCGTGGCCGGAAAATCAACCCACCTGCCAATCGCTGGTCTGAAAACAACTGCAGGAGTTGTTGTTGATCCGTTTGTTGTGGCTAACACCTTCGGCTGTGCTTTCGCTCAGGTGTCTAGCTCATGCAATTATGCTCCTGAGTTTATCTCAATTAAGACTCAGGTAGAATCTCAAGGTTTTGTGTTTAGTTCCAGAAACCTTGAAGACTATAACCGCCTCTTCATCTTGGCAGAGCTAGAACACGCTCTTTCGTCATCGCGACTGACAGCACCAGGACCGGACGGAATCCACGTTCAAATGTTACAACATCTCTCACCTGAAGGTAAGGCATTCCTGCTCGAGGTCTATAACCGTGTTTGGGTTGATGCAACGTTTCCTGAAAAGTGGCGAGAAGCTACCATTATACCTATCTTGAAAGCTGGCAAGGGCCGTCACCTCCCTTCTAGCTACCGCCCTATTTCCCTCACCAGTTGCGTATGCAAGGTGATGGAACGCATGATAAGTGGGCGGTTGGTATGGTGGCTGGAAACGCACAACCTACTGAATAACATCCAGTGCGGTTTCCGACGACGCCGTTCAACAGTGGATCATCTTGTGTCCATGTCGACACAGATTATGAACGGATTCCTTAAGAACTATCAAACAGTCGGAATATTTTTTGACCTCGAAAAGGCTTATGATACGTGTTGGCGGGCAGGGTTGCTACGTACTCTGCACACCTGGAATATACGTGGACGCCTACCACTCTTCCTTCAGGAATTCCTGAAAGACCGCGTATTCCGAGTAAGGTTTGGCTCGGTGTTTTCGAACCTTTTTGTTCAAGAGAACGGTGTACCACAGGGATCGGTACTAAGTGTTACGTTGTTTGCTATTGCGATTAATTCTATCTCGAAATGTGTACCTCCAGGTGTCTCGTCATGCCTATTTGTAGACGACTTTGCCGTGTACTGTACATCTCAGCGCACTCCGTTTTTAGAGCGCCGTCTTCAGACCACCTTGGACAACCTTAAGAGTTGGAGTTTAAAAAACGGCTTCCGATTTTCCGCTGAGAAAACCATCTGTGTAAACTTCTGGCGTCAGCAGAGTCGACTACCTCCAAGGCTCCGGCTAGGCGCTGATCTACTACCTTTTGCAGATGAGGCGAGGTTCCTTGGATTGATATTTGATAGAAAACTTAGTTGGTCGTCGCATATAGCACAACTGAAAGCACGATGTGACCGATCTTTGAATATCTTTCGGGTACTAAGTGGAAAATCGTGGGGAGCGGATCGTGCAGTGTTATTGCGACTTTATCGGGCACTCATCCGTTCCAAATTAGACTATGGTAGTATCGTTTATGGCTCAGCAGGACCATCTGTGCTGAAGAGATTAGACACAGTCCATAACTGTGGCATACGTATAGCTGTTGGGGCATTTCCAACGAGCCGAGTTATAAGCCTGTATGCTGAGTCTGCAGAACCTCCTCTGCAGTACAGGCGCAACATGTTATTAGCCAATTATGGCTGTGGACTTAATTGCATGCCCACACATCCATCGTTTACGCCGTTCTTTAATACCTTCATGGACGTGCGTTATAGGAACACTACTATGAAACCAAAGCCACCTGGTTTTCGTTTCCGGGAGCTCCTTAGACATCTTGATACTGACATGCCCATGATGTATCCTAGGGGGGAGAGGACATACCCTCCTTGGTTGTGCAGAGCGTCCCCGGTTGATCTGGGCATGACTAAATATGATAAATCTACCATGTCTATGTCTAGTATCCGCACATGTTTTTTAGAATTTTTATCGCGATATGAGGACCATTTTGTAATTTATACTGATGGCTCCCAGAACTCAAATGGCGTTGGTTGTGCTTACGTGTGTGGAACCGCACCCTATACATTCGGCTTTCACACTAGCACTTCCGTTTTTACTGCAGAGCTTTATGCAATATACCGGGCCATTTTACACGTACGCCGACGAAAGTTAGGGGACTGCTTAATCCTGAGTGATTCCCTCAGTGCACTTCAAAGCCTACGGCAGCTGTACAACTACCACCCTATTGTGCAGCGTATACAGGATGCCCTCCACGTTTTACACGCTTCTGGCGTTAACGTGGTGTGTACATGGATCCCTGGTCACGTAGGCTTGCGGGGGAATGAAATGGCGGATTCAGCAGCCAAGACGGCTATCATGAAGCCCAGGGTTAAAATACCATCTGTGACATCGGAAGACTTTAGGGCCGAATTGCGGAGAGCTGTGCAAACCTGCTGGCAGGAAGAGTGGTATGCTCTCCGCAATAATAAACTTAGATCTGTCAAAGAACTTCCGATTCCCTGGGTTACCTCCTGTCGGTCATCTCGTCGCGAGGAGGTGAGTTTGGCTCGGTTACGAATTGGGCACTGCATTTTTACTCATAGTTTTCTTTTTAAAAAGGAGCCTTCTCCACTATGTCCGTTTTGTAATGAAGCGTTGTCCGTACGACACGTGCTGCTAGAGTGTTTTCACCTAGTAGACCTTAGGACGTCTCTGCACCTGCCGGTCAGCATTGCAGAAATGCTAGCGGACGATAACGCAGTAGTGAAGAAGGTTTTTAGGTTCTTTTCGAGATTAGATTTTAGGATTTAGCAAATAGAATTTATGGTTTTTGGATGCCTGTTTTTCTATTCTTTTTTTTTTTTTCCAACCCGTATGTATTTGTTGTCTTTTTTAACATAGTTATACTGTTTTAGAATGATTTATATCTGGCTTTTGCCATGACCAGTTTCTTTTTAAAAGGGCGCTGATGACCTCTGTAGTTGAGCGCCCTTATACTCATCATTACTCACTTAAACCATTCGATTATTACATGCATCAGTTTTACTTCAAAAACATCGATCAGCATTAAAACACGAAATTAAATACGTTAATGCTTCTCCATCTAACGCCTAAGATACTAATAGAATATTTATACTTTGTAACTGATACTGATGATTCCAAGGACTGAAATGGAATTGGTTGAGCTTACGTGTGTGGAACTGAACCGTACACATTCGGATTCCGCACTAGCACTTCCAGTTTTACTGCAGAGCTTTATGCAATATGCCGCGCCATTTTACACTTACGTCGAAGAAAGTTGGAGAACTGCTTAATCCTGAGTTGTTCCCTCAGTGCAATTCAAAGCCTACGGCATTTGTACAACTACCACCCTGCTGCCCAGCGTGTACCGGATGCCCTCGACGTTTTACACGCTTCTGGTGTTAATGTGGCGTGTGCATGGATCCCTGGTCACCTAGGCTTGCGGTGGAATGAAAATGGCGGATTCAGCAACCAAGGCGGATAACATGAAGCAAGGGTTCGAATACCATCTGTGATATCGGAAGACTTTAAGGCCGTATTGCGGAGAGCTATGCAAACCAGCTGGCAGGAAGAATGGTCCGCTCTCCGCAATAATTAACTTAAACCTGTCAAGGAACTTCCGATTCCCTGGGTTACCTCCTGTCGGTCATCTCGCCGCGAGGAGGTGAGTTTGGCTTGGTTACGTATTGGGCACTGCTTTTTTACTCATAGTTTTCTTTTTAAATAGGAGCATTCTCCACTGTGTCCGTTTTGCAATGAAGCGTTGTCTGTACGACACGTGCTGCTAGAGTGTTTTCACCTAGCAGACCTTAGAACGTCTCTGCAGCTGCCGGTCAGCTTTGCAGAAATGCCAGCGGACGATAACGCAGTAGTGGAGAAGGTTTTTCTATTATTTTCCAGATTAGATTTTAGGATTTAGCAAATAGAATCTATGGCCTTTTAGATGACATTTCTATTGTTTTTACTTTTTTAACGCGTATATATTTTTGTCATTTTATTGACATATTTATTGTGTTTTATAGGAATTTATATCTGGCTTTTGCCATGACCAGTTTCTTTTAATACGCGTGCTGATGAACTCTGCAGTTGAGTGCCCTTATACTCATCATTTATGTTGGAATTCAAAGAACATCTCCTTTAGAGGGTAAGCTCTGAAAATAGTGTCTCTGTTTGCACCATCGCACAACATGTATAGACTTTTCAGAGGTTGTGTGTTATTGTGGTTGGTGGATGGAATTTGTACCGTACTTTGGCTTCTCAAAAAAGTATATGTGCATAATTGACTATTTTAGCATAGCCTCGAACTACACCTTCAAACCCCCAATAATTTAGCTAAGAAATTTTTCTGTTTCCTCATGTTTTATTGCATCATGTTTGTATCCCAAAGGAATCTCTCCTAGATTCGTCAAAAGTGGAATAGCTTTTTCACAACATCAAATGCTGTGAACATTGATACTGCTAATTCTCAAGTCACATTAGTTCCTGAATCAAATATACAGCAATAATTCACCTGAGTTTAATGAATTGGTTGAATAGTTAGTGCAGATAGTGTAAGTAGAGTTCTTATGGTACCCTATACTTGTTTTAACACTTTCTCCAGATGATATCTGCGCTCTTCCTGTTGTTTAACTTCTGCAATGCTCACTGCCATCTGTTGCAATTACATTATGTGGATCTGCTTTATCATTATGTTCAGTTGAGAGGAACAGCTCCCTTAGAGGATAAACGATGAATATATTGTCCGGGGTTACGAAATCATACATGTTTGGAACCTTTTCCCATGGTTGGCCTTAAGCGCTTGACCATATGCGCTTTCACTATCAATTTCTGATGAAGAACGCATTAGCCTATTTCTAGCTACAGCTCCTCTGAGTCCATCTGCCGACCAGTCCGGCATATCTTCCTTCCCAAGTTACGAATGTTTACTTGTCCACTGTTGCTCCCTTTTACAGCTCTTGGTCATCTGTTCTATTGTAGCATGTTGCATGCTTGATTACAAAATTGGTATTTTAGGGTACGGTGAATACTGTTTACTTTCTCAAGTTAGGAGGGGAGGACTTCCATATTGAGATACTGACTTAGACGGCATTGACTCCAGCTATTTCTCTAGGATTTGCAAGAAGGGCTGGAGTACATAGAAGGTGAATTCACTGCCACTGACTCCGGATTATTGTTTTTCCAATTTATAAGAGACTGATTTACGTACACGGGTGTCTCCGGGGTTGGACTGGTGTCGATCTGAATGAATATCTGCCCATGGTTACCAGCTGCCTGCACCGGGACACTGTGCATTCTCTGCCTTAGTGTACAGATTCTTGTGGGGCTTTCCGGACTCAATTCAACGCCTACTACGCGATTCGGCTGGGTATTTTAATTCGTATTCTGCAGTCTGTAGACGGAATATCTTTTATGTGTTCGTATACCATATAAATACATTCGAATACTACATGCATCGTTTTACTTCAAAAAACTCGATCAGCATTAAAACACGAAATTTAAATACGTTAATGCTTCTCCATCTAACGCCTAAGATACTAATAGAAAATTTATACTTTGTAACTGATACTGATGATTCCAAGGACTCAAATGGAACTGGTTGAGCTTACGTGTGTGGAACTGAACCGTACACATTCGGATTCCGCACTAGCACTTCCAGTTTTACTGCAGAGCTTTATGCAATATACCGGGCCATTTTACACGTACGCCGACGAAAGTTGGAGAACTACTTAATCCTGAGTTATCCCCTCACTGCACTTCAAAACCTACGGCAGCTGTACAACTAACACCCTGCTGTCCAGCTTATACAGGATGCCCTCCACGTTTTACACGCTTCTGGTGCTAACGTGGTGTGTGCATGGGTCCCTGGTCACGTAGGCCTGCCCCTCGAATCGAAAGTTGTAGAAGGAAAACCGTCCTCTTCCATAGAGGATATGGAGCAGGAAACAGCTGACCACGCTGCTACATCTGCAGCAAAGAAGAGGCAGGATAAACCTGCCGAAACTAGCCCTACACCAAAGAAAAAGGGCAAATTGATTCGGCCACCCATGAAGTCGTCTTAATGTAGACTACCTTTACATCTTATATCCCATAGCTCCAATGGCTACCCTACAATGGAACATACGAGGATTAAGAGCGCATCGACCAGAATTGGAACTTTTGCTCAGTAAGCATCACCCCTTAGTGGTATGCTTACAAGAGACTAAGCTACGACCACAAGACAACTTTAAAAGCAGACGCTACACACCACTGAGGTGTGATGTTGAAACAGAAGAGGGCATTCCTGCACACGGGGGTACTATGATGCTCCTCAGGGATGACATATTTGTAGATCCGTTAGAGCTACAGTCTGATTTACAATCTGTAGCTGTAAGGATTAAGCTGCCATCAATAGAATTTTGCATTTGCACTGTATATCTCCCGCCATCAGATGACCTCTCGGTAGTTGACCTTGAAGATCTGGTTTCCCAACTTTCAACACCATTTCTAATAGTTGCAGACTTTAATGCCCATCACCCAATTTGGGGCTCAAATCGGGCATGTTCCAGAGGCAACCTCATTGCAAAACTCTTGGAGAGCAATAACGTGGTTCTCCTGAACACCGGAGAGCCCACATTCCTCTCAGACGCGTTCAACACCTATTCGCACATCGATTTGGCAGTGTGTTCATCCCAGTTAGCTGTTTCATTACAGTGGAATGTCATCTCTGATTTACATTCCAGCGACCACTTTCCATGTCTTCTTAGTCTCTTAGCACAAGATGTGTCTCCCTCACGTATCCCTAGATGGCGCTTTGATCGTGCCAACTGGAATCTTTACACCCAGTTGGCTGTCTTTGAATACAATGAGCACGATTCTGTGAATATTTAGTCGATCATCTTACAGAGAAAATTCTTTCCGCTGCAGAACAGTCTATTCCACGTTCGGATACCCAACCCGGTCGATTTCCTGTCCCATGGTGGACCAACGACTGCCGGAATGCTATTCGTGCTCGTAGACGTGCACTAAGGGTATTCCAACGACACCCTACGCTAAGTAATTTAATTGAGTACAAGAAAGCGCGTGCAAAATCTAGGCAAATAATTAAGGATAGCAAAAAGACCTCATGGAACAAATTTGTATCATCTTTTAACAGATGTACGCCCTCATCTGTTGTATGGGATAAACTAAGGCGCGTGGCCGGAAAATCAACCCACCTGCCAATCGCTGGTCTGAAAACAACTGCAGGAGTTGTTGTTGATCCGTTTGTTGTGGCTAACACCTTCGGCTGTGCTTTCGCTCAGGTGTCTAGCTCATGCAATTATGCTCCTGAGTTTATCTCAATTAAGACTCAGGTAGAATCTCAAGGTTTCGTGTTTAGTTCCAGAACCCTTGAAGACTATAACCGCCTCTTCATCTTGGCAGAGCTAGAACACGCTCTTTCGTCATCGCGACTGACAGCACCAGGACCGGACGGAATCCACGTTCAAATGTTACAACATCTCTCACCTGAAGGTAAGGCATTCCTGCTCGAGGTCTATAACCGTGTTTGGGTTGATGCCACGTTTCCTGAAAAGTGGCGAGAAGCTACCATTATACCTATCTTGATAGCTGGCAAGGACCGTCACCTCCCTACTAGCTACCGCCCTATTTCCCTCACCAGTTGCGTATGCAAGGTGATGGAACGCATGATAAATGGGCGGTTGGTATGGTGGCTGGAAACACACAACCTACTGAATAACATCCAGTGCGGTTTCCGACGACGCCGTTCAACAGTGGACCATCTTGTGTCCATGTCGACACAGATTATGAACGGATTTATTAAGAACTGTCAAACAGCCGGAATATTTTTTGACCTCGAAAAGGCTTATGATACGTGTTGGCGGGCAGGGTTGCTACGTACTCTGCACAACTGGAATATACGTGGACGCCTACCACTCTTCCTTCAGGAATTCCTGAAAGACCGCATATTCCGAGTAAGGGATGGCTCGGTGTTTTCGAACCTTTTTGTCCAAGAGAACGGTGTACCACAGGGATCGGTACTAAGTGTTACGTTGTTTGCTATTGCGATTAATTCTATCTCGAAATGTGTACCTCCAGGTGTCTCGTCATGCCTATTTGTAGACGACTTTGCCGTCTACTGTACATCTCAGCGCACTCCGTTTTTAGAGCGCCGTCTTCAGACCACCTTGGACAACCTTAAGAGTTGGAGTTTAAAAAACGGCTTCCGATTTTCCGCTGAGAAAACCATCTGTGTAAACTTCTGGCGCCAGCAGAGTCGACTACCTCCAAGGCTCCGGCTAGGCGCAGATCTACTACCTTTCGCAGATGAGATGAGGTTCCTTGGATTGATATTTGATAGTAAACTTAGTTGGTCGTCGCATATAGCACAACTGAAAGCACGATGTGAACGATCTTTGAATATCTTGCGGGTACTAAGTGGAAAATCGCGGGGAGCGGATCGTGCAGTGTTATTGCGACTTTATCGGTAACTCATCCGTTCCAAATTAGACTATGGTAATATCGTTTATGGCTCAGCACGACCATCTGTGCTGAAGAGATTAGACACAGTCCATAACTGTGGCATACGTATAGCTGTTGGGACATTTCCAACGAGCCGAGTTATAAGCCTGTATGCTGAGTCTGCAGAACCTCCTCTGCAGTACATGCGCAACATGTTATTAGCCAATTATGGCTGTGGACTTAATTGCATGCCCACACATCCATCGTTTACGCCGTTCTTTAACACCTTCATGGACGTGCGTTATAGGAACACTTCTGTTAAACCAAAGCCACCTGGTTCTCGTTTCCGGGAGCTCGTTAGACATCTTGATACTGACATGCCCAAGATGTATCCTAGGGGGGAGAAGACATACCCTCCTTGGTTGTGCAGAGCGTCCCCGGTTGATCTGGGCATGACTAAATATGATAAATCTACCATGTCTATGTCTAGTATCCGCACATGTTTTTTAGAATTTTTATCGCGATATGAGGTCCATTTTGTAATTTATACTGATGGCTCCAAGAACTCAAATGGCGTTGGTTGTGCTTACGTGTGTGGAACCGAACCCTATACATTTGGATTCCACACTGGCACTTCCATTTTTACTGCAGAGCTTTATGCAATATACCGGGCCATTTTACACGTACGCCGACGAAAGTTGGGGGACTGCTTAATCCTGAGTGATTCCCTCAGTGCACTTCAAAGCCTACGGCAGCTGTACAACTACCACCCTATTGTGCAGCGTATACAGGATGCCCTCCACGTTTTACACGCTTCTGGCGTTAACGTGGTGTGTGCATGGATCCCTGGTCACGTAGGCTTGCGGGGGAATGAAATGGCGGATTCAGCAGCCAAGACGGCTATCATGAAGCCCAGGGTTCGAATACCATCTGTGGCATCGAAAGACTTTAGGGCCGAATTGCGGAGAGCTGTGTAAACCTGCTGGCAGGAAGAGTGGTCTGCTCTCCGCAATAATAAACTTAGATCTGTCAAAGAACTTCCTATTCCCTGGGTTACCTCCTGTCGGTCATCTCGTCGCGAGGAGGTGAGTTTGACTCGGTTACGAATTGGACACTGCATTTTTACTCATAGTTTTCTTTTTAAAAAGGAGCCTTCTCCACTATGTCCGTTTTGTAATGAAGCGTTGTCTGTACGACACGTGCTGCTAGAGTTTTTTCACCTAGCAGACCTTAGGACGTCTCTGCAGCTGCCGGTCAGCTTTGCAGAAATGCTAGCGGACGATCACGCAGTAGTGTAGAAGGTTTTTAGATTCTTTTCGACATTAGATTTTAGGATTTAGCAAATAGAATTTATGGTTTTTGGATGACATTTTTATTTTATTTATTTTTTTTTTTCAAGGCGTATGTATTTTTTGTCTTTTTTAACATATACTGATTTAGAATAATTTATATCTGGCTTTTGCCATGACCAGTTTCATTTAAAAAGGGCGCTGATGACCTATGTATTTGAGCGCCCTTATACTCATCATCACTCACTGAGCATTCTCTGCCTTAGTGTACAGATTCTTGTGGAGCTTTACGGACTCAATTCAACGTCTACTACGCGTTTCGGCTGGGTATTTTAATTCGTATTCTGCAGTCTGTAGACGGAATATCTTTTATGTGTTCGTATACCATATAAATACATTCGAATACTACATGCATCGTTTTACTTCAAAAAACTCGATCAGCATTAAAACACGAAATTAAATACGTTAATGCTTCTCCATCTAACGCCTAAGATACTAATAGAAAATTTATACTTTGTAATTGATACTGATGATTCCAAGAACTCAAATGGAGTTGGTTGAGCTTACGTGTGTGGAACTGAACCGTATACATTGGGATTCCACACTATCACTTCCAGTTTTACTGCAGAGCTTTATGCAATATTCCGCACCATTTTACACATACGTCGACGATAGTTGGGGAACTACTTAATCCTGAGTTATCCCCTCAGTGCACTTCAAAACCTACGGCAGCTGTACAACTACCACCCTGCTGTCCAGCGTATACAGGATGCCCTCCACGTTTTACACGCTTCTGGTGTTAACGTGGTGTGTGCATGGGTCCCTGGTCACGTAGGCTTGCGGGGGAATGAAATGGCGGATTCAGCAGCCAAGGCGGCTATCATGTAGCCCAGGGTTCGAATACCATCTGTGACATCGCAAGTCTTTTAGGCCGTATTGCGGATATCTATGCAAACCAGCTGGCAGGAAGAGTGGTCCGCTCTCCGCAATAATTAACCTAGATCTGTCAAAGAACTTCCGATTCCCTGGGTTACCTCCTGCCGGTCGTCTCGTCGCGAGGAGGTGAGTTTGGCTCGGTTACCAATTGGGCACTGCTTTTTTACTCATAGTTTTCTTTTTAAATAGGAGCATTCTCCACTGCGTCCGTTTTGCAATGAAGCGTTGTCTGTACGACAAGTGCTGCTAGAGTGTTTTCACCTAGCAGACCTTAGAACGTCTCTGCAGCTGCCGGTCAGCTTTGCAGAAATGCCAGCGGACGATAAAGCAGTAGTGGAGCAGGTTTTTAGATTCTTTTCCAGATTAGATTTTAGGATTTAGCAAATAGAATCTATGGCCTTTTAGATGACATTTCTATTGTTTTTACTTTTTTAACGCGTATATATTTTGTCATTTTATTGACATATTTATTGTGTTTTAGAGGAATTTATATCTGGCTTTTGCCATGACCAGTATCTTTTAAAAAGCGCGCTGATCACCTCTGCAGTTGAGCGCCCTCATACTCGTCATCATCATTTATGTTGGTATTCAAAGAACATCTCCTTTAGAGGGTAAGCTCTGAAAATAGTGTCTCTGTTTGCACCATCACACAACATGAATAGACTTTTCAGAGGTTGTGTTGTTATTGTTGTTGGTGGATGGAATTTGTACCGAACTTTGGCTTCTCAAAAGAGTATATGTGAATAATTGACTATTTTAGCATAGCCTCGAACTACACCTTCAAACCCCGAATAATTTGGCTAAGAAATTTTTCTGTTTCCTCATGTTTTATTGCATCATGTTTATATCCCAAAGGAATCTCTCCTGGAATCATCAAAGTGGAATAGCTTTTTCACAACATCAAATGCTGTGAACTTTGATACTGCTAATTCTCAAGTCACATTAGTCCCTGAATAAAATATACAATAATAATTCACGTGAGTTTAACAACTTGGTTGAATAGTTAGTGCAGATAGTGTACGTAGAGTTCTTATGGTATCCTATACCTGTTTTAACACTTTCTCCAGATGGTATCTGCGCTCTTCCTGCTGTTTAACTTCTGAAATGCTTACTGTCATCTGTTATAATTACATTATGTGGATCTGCTTTATCATTATGTTCAGTTTCGAAGAACAGCTCCCTTAGAGGATAAACGATGAATATATTGTCCGGGGTTACGCTATCATACATGCTTGGAACCTTTTCCCATGGTTGGCCTTAAGCGCTTGACCATAAGCGCTTTCACTATCAATTTCTGATGAAGAATGCATTAGCCTATTTCTAGCTAGAGCTCCTCTGAGTCCATCAGCCGACCAGTCCGGCATATCTTCCTTCCCTAGTTACGAATGTTTACTTGTCCACTGTTGCTCCCTTTTACAGCTCTTGGTCATCTGTTCTATTGTAGCATGTGGCATGCTTGATTACAAAATTGGTATTTTAGGGTACGGTGAATACTGTTTACATTCTCAAGTTAGGTGGGGAGGACTTCCATATTGAGATACTGTCTTAGACGGCATTGACTCCAGCTAACTATTTCTCTAGGATGTGCAAGGAGGGCTGGACTACAGAGAAGATGAATTCACTGGCACTGACTCCGGATTAGTACTTCCAATTTATAAGAGACGGATTTACGTACACGGGTGTCTCCGGGGTTGGACTGGTGTCGATCTGAATGAATATCTGCCCATGGTTACCAGCTGCCTGCACCGGGACACTGTGCATTCTCTGCCTTAGTGTAAAGATTCTTGTGGGGCTTTCCGGACTCAATTCAACGTCTACTACGCGTTTCGGCTGGATATTTTAATACCTATTCTGCAGTCTGTAGACGGAATATCTTTTAAGTGTTCGTATACCATATAAAACCATTCCATTATTACATGCATCAGTTTTACTTCAAAAAGCTCGATCAGCATTAAAACACGAAATTAAATACGTTAATGCTTCTCCATCTCAGGCCAAATATACTAATAGAAAATTTATACTTTGTAACTGATACTGATGATTCCAAGAACTCAAATGGAGTTGGTTGAGCTTACGTTTGTGGAACTGAACCGTACACATTCGGATTCCGCACTAGCACTTCCAGTTTTACTGCAGAGCTTTATGCAATATGCCGTGCCGTTTTACACATACGTCGACGAAAGTTGGAGAACTGCTTAATCCTGAGTTATTCCCTCAGTGCACTTCAAAGCCTACGGCAGCTGTACAACTACCACCCTGCTGCCCAGCGTGTACAGGATGGCCTCCACGTTTTACATGCTTCTGGCATTAACGTGGTGTGTGCATGGGTCCCTGGTCACGTAGGCTTGCGGGGGAATGAAATGGCGGATTCAGCAGCCAAGGCGGCTATCATGAAGCCCAGGGTTCGAATACCATCTGTGACATCGCAAGACTTTAATGCCGTATTGCGGAGATCTATGCAAACCAGCTGGCAGGAAGAGTGGTCCGCTCTCCGCAATAATTAACTTAGACCTGTCAAAGAACTTCCGATTCCCTGGGTTACCTCCTGCCGCTCGTCTCGTCGCGAGGAGGTGAGTTTGGCTCAGTTACGAATTGGGCACTGCTTTTTTACTCATAGTTTTCTTTTTAAAAAGGAGCATTCTCCACTGCGTCCGTTTTGCAATGAAGCGTTGTCTGTACCACACGTGCTGCTAGAGTGTTTTCACCTAGCAGACCTTAGAACGTCTCTGCAGCTGCCGGTCAGCTTTGCAGAAATGCCAGCGGACGATAAAGCAGTAGTGGAGCAGGTCTTTTGATTCTTTTCCAGATTAGATTTTAGGATTTAGAAAACAGAATCTATGGCCTTTTAGATGACATTTCTATTGTTTTTACTTTTTTAACGCGTATATATTTTTGTCATTTTATTGACATATTTATAGTGTTTTAGAGGAATTTATATCTGGCTTTTGCCATGACCAGTATCGTTTATAAAGCGCGCTGGTGACCTCTTTTTTTTGAGTGCCCTTATACTCATCATTTATGTTGGAATTCAAAGAACATCTCCTTTAGAGGGTAAGCTCTGAAAATAGTGTCTCTGTTGGCACCATCACACAACATGTATAGACTTTTCAGAGGTTGTGTTGCTATTGTGGTTGGTGGATGGAATTTGTACCGAACTTTGGCTTCTCAAAAAAGTATATGTGAATAATTGACTATTTTAGCATAGCCTCGAACTACACCTTCAAACCCCGAATAATTTGGCTAAGAATTTTTTCTGTTTCCTCATGTATTATTGCATCATGTTTATATCCCAAAGGAATCTCTCCTGGATTCATCAAAGTGGAATAGCTTTTTCACAACATCAAATGCTGTGAACTTTGATACTGCTAATTCTCAGGTCACATTAGTCCCTGAATAAAATATACAATAATAATTCACGTGAGTTTAACAACTCGGTTGAATAGTTAGTGCAGATAGTGTACGTAGAGTTCTTATGGTATCCTATACCTGTTTTAACACTTTCTCCAGATGGTATCTGCGCTCTTCCTGCTGTTTAACTTCTGAAATGCTTACTGTCATCTGTTGTAATTACATTATGTGGATCTGCTTTATCATTATGTTCAGTTTCGAAGAACAGCTCCCTTAGAGGATAAACGATGAATATATTGTCCGGGGTTACGCTATCATACATGTTTGGAACCTTTTCCCATGGTTGGCCTTAAGCGCTTGACCATAAGCGCTTTCACTATCAATTTCTGATGAAGAATGCATTAGCCTATTTCTAGCTAGAGCTCCTCTGAGTCCATCAGCCGACCAGTCCGGCATATCTTCCTTCCCTAGTTACGAATGTTTACTTGTCCACTGTTGCTCCCTTTTACAGCTCTTGGTCATCTGTTCTATTGTAGCATGTGGCATGCTTGATTACAAAATTGGTATTTTAGGGTACGGTGAATACTGTTTACATTCTCAAGTTAGGTGGGGAGGACTTCCATATTGAGATACTGTCTTAGACGGCATTGACTCCAGCTAACTATTTCTCTAGGATGTGCAAGGAGGGCTGGACTACAGAGAAGATGAATTCACTGGCACTGACTCCGGATTAGTACTTCCAATTTATAAGAGACGGATTTACGTACACGGGTGTCTCCGGGGTTGGACTGGTGTCGATCTGAATGAATATCTGCCCATGGTTACCAGCTGCCTGCACCGGGACACTGTGCATTCTCTGCCTTAGTGTACAGATTCTTGTGGGGCTTTCCGGACTCAATTCAACGTCTACTACGCGTTTCGGCTGGGTATTTTAATTCGTATTCTGCAGTCTGTTGACGGAATATCTTTTATGTGTTCGTTTACCATATAAATCCATTTCATATATTACATGCATCGTTTTACTTCAAAATACTCGATCAGCATTAAAACACGACATTAAATACGTTAGTGCTTCTCCATCTAACGCCCCCCAGGGGCCTACCTCGGTAGGTACGGGTTTGGCGAACCCGGGGTCCCGAGCCAACAGTCTCCCTCGAGTGGGCTCCTCTTCGTGGTTGAGGGAGATGGTCAACAGGCCCACCCACGTGTAGGCCGTGCGTGGAGACCCGTGTCGGTGGAAAGGTTTGTCCTGGTAGTTGAGGGATGCGTATCTGAGCTCGTAACAGTTATTTTTTCTGAATTCGGGGAGGGTGCGCATTTCTAATACACTACTTTGGCTTCTGCTTCGCCTAAACGGGAGGTTAGGGACTAACCCACCCCTAATCAATCGGCCAGGACTAGGTATTGTACCGACCTCCAGGGTGAGTGGGACGGCGAGCTCGCTATATCCCCTGTGTAGCCCTGTCATCCCAGTGGGGTGACCCCTTGTTGGACTCCATGGTGGGTGGGGAGCACTGGGGGATGAAATTTAGACCTAATATTATGGTTAACATACACCCCCCAAAAAACAATAAACGTGGAAAAGATGTATTTGAAAACAGTGTTAAACAAGTAGTTGAGTGTGGTCCTCGCTACTTAGTTATTAAACGAACGGAGGAAGGTAGAACTTTTTCTACGGTTAATCCGTTTATTATACAGAAAGGTCTTGACAAAATAGCTGGTGCTGTTAAATCATGTACAAAATCTAGAAATGGCACGCTGCTGGTGGAAGCAACTACAGCATCCCAGGCAGCAAAGATACTGAAAGCCAACATGCTGGGCAGTTATCCAGTCAAAGTGGAGATGCATAGGACCCTGAATTCCTCGCGCGGTGTTGTAAACACTAGCGCGTTGGATGGAATGTCCAACGAGGATATTCAGGAGAACCTCCAGGAACAAGGCGTAACTGCAGTCTATCGTGTCCAAAGGAGAGAACGAGGGGATATGGTTCCTACTCGTACCCTGTTCCTGACCTTTGATCGGGTAGATCTCCCTCAAAGGATCAGGGCAGGATATGAAGTGATTGAGGTTAGGCCATACATACCTAACCCTCTGAGATGCTACCAATGTCAGCGGTTCGGTCACACTAGTGCATTCTGTAAAGGCGCACCTACATGTGTCAGCTGTGGAGCCGGCATGCATGAAAATGCATGTACATCACCTCCGGAATGCGTAAATTGTAGCGGTGAACATCCATCAAGTTCACGAGAATGCCCCCGTTATATTGAAGAGCGAGCTATTCAGGAGATCCGGGTTAAAGAAAAGGTATCCTTTTCGGAAGCCCGGAAACTTCTATGTATTCTCAAGCCCTCTTCAACCACCTCCCGTACCTATAGCTCTGTGGCGGCTACTCCGTCACCGAAACGGGAGGCTGGTACCCAAACATCTGATATAAACGGGGCAACAATATCCGAGAAAGTTCTAGTGCCTAGATCGCAACCAAGAGCATCAGTAACAACATCTAAAACTCCGAGAACACAGACTACTGAAAATATCAAGTCAGTGAAGTCGCCTGAGAAAGCATCCACTTCTAACAACAGGACGAAATTGCCCATTGTATACCAAGCACCAGAGATCAAGTTCAAGACGCAGTATGATAGAACTGCCTTCCTGAAAGAAAGCACAAAGTCTGCTCCAGAAAAGTCCAAGAAACGTAGCCCTAGAGCGTCTCCGAGATCATCGTCGGAGTCATCATCTGGGGAGGACCACGACCGGCGACCGTCATCTACGTCGGTCGGAATTTCCAATCGCTTCGAGCCCCTCGAATCGAAAGTTGTAGAAGGAAAACCGTCCTCTTCCATAGAGGATATGGAGCAGGAAACAGCTGACCACGCTGCTACATCTGCAGCAAAGAAGAGGCAGGATAAACCTGCCGAAACTAGCCCTACACCAAAGAAAAAGGGCAAATTGATTTGGCCACCCATGAAGTCGTCTTAATGTAGACTACCTTTACATCTTATATCCCATAGTTCCAATGGCTATCCTACAATGGAACATACGAGGATTAAGAGCGCATCGACCAGAATTGGAACTTTTGCTCAGTAAGCATCACCCCTTAGTGGTATGCTTACAAGAGACTAAGCTACGACCACAAGACAACTTTAAAATCAGACGCTACACACCACTGAGGTGTGATGTTGAAACAGAAGAGGGCATTCCTGCACACGGGGGTACTATGATGCTCCTCAGGGATGACATATTTGTAGATCCGTTACAGCTACAGTCTGATTTACAATCTGTAGCTGTAAGGATTAAGCTGCCATCAATAGAATTTTGCATTTGCACTGTATATCTCCCGCCATCAGATGACCTCTCGTTAGTTGAACTTGAAGATCTGGTTTCCCAACTTTCAACACCATTTCTAATAGTTGGAGACTTTAACGCCCATCACCCACTTTGGGGCTCAAATCGGGCATGTTCGAGAGGCAACCTCATTGCAAAATTCCTGGAGAGCAATAACTTGGTTCTCCTGAACACCGGAGAGCCCACATTCCTCTCAGACGCGTTTAACACCTATTCGCACATCGATTTGGCAGTGTGTTCATCCCAGTTAGCTGTATCATTACAGTGGAATGTCATCTCTGATTTACATTCCAGCGACCACTTTCCATGTCTTCTTAGTCTCTTAGCACAAGATGTGTCTCCCTCACGTATCCCTAGATGGCGCTTTGATCGTGCCAACTGGAATCTTTACACCCAGTTGGCTGTCTTTGAATACAACGAGCACGATTCTGTGAATGATTTAGTCGATCATCTCACAGAGAAAATTCTTTCCGCTGCAGAACAGTCTATTCCACGTTCGGCTACCCAAACCGTTCGATTTCCTGTCCCATGGTGGACCAACGACTGCCGGAATGCTATTCGTGCTCGTAGACGTGCTCTAAGGGTATTCCAACGACACCCTACGCTAAGTAATCTAATTGAGTATAAGAAAGCGCGTGCAAAATCTAGGCAAATAATTAAGGATAGCAAAAAGACCTCATGGAACAAATTTGTATCATCTTTTAAAAGATGTACACCCTCATCTGTTGTATGGGATAAATTAAGGCGCGTGGCCGGAAAATCAACCCACCTGCCAATCGCTGGTCTGAAAACAACTGCAGGAGTTGTTGTTGATCCGTTTGTTGTGGCTAACACCTTCGGCTGTGCTTTCGCTCAGGTGTCTAGCTCATGCAATTATGCTCCTGAGTTTATCTCAATTAAGACTCAGGTAGAATCTCAAGGTTTCGTGTTTAGTTCCAGAAACCTTGAAGACTATAACCGCCTCTTCATCTTGGCAGAGCTAGAACACGCTCTTTCGTCATCGCGACTGACAGCACCAGGACCGGACGGAATCCACGTTCAAATGTTACAACATCTCTCACCTGAAGGTAAGGCATTCCTGCTCGAGGTCTATAACCGTGTTTGGGTTGATGCCACGTTTCCTGAAAAGTGGCGAGAAGCTACCATTATACCTATCTTGAAAGCTGGCAAGGACCGTCACCTCCCTTCTAGCTACCGCCCTATTTCCCTCACCAGTTGCGTATGCAAGGTGATGGAACGCATGATAAATGGGCGGTTGGTATGGTGGCTGGAAACGCACAACCTACTGAATAACATCCAGTGCGGTTTCCGACGACGCCGTTCAACAGTGGACCATCTTGTGTCCATGTCGACACAGATTATGAACGGGTTTCTTAAGAACTGTCAAACAGTCGGAATATTTTTTGACCTGGAAAAGGCTTATGATACGTGTTGGCGGGCAGGGTTGCTACGTACTCTGCACACCTGGAATATACGTGGACGCCTACCACTCTTCCTTCAGGAATTCCTGAAAGACCGCGTATTCCGAGTAAGGGTTGGCTCGGTTTATTCGAACCTTTTTGTTCAAGAGAACGGTGTACCACAGGGATCGGTACTAAGTGTTACGTTGTTTGCTATTGCGATTAATTCTATCTCGAAATGTGTACCTCCAGGTGTCTCGTCATGCCTATTTGTAGACGACTTTGCAGTCTACTGTACATCTCAGCGCACTCCGTTTTTAGAGCGCCGTCTTCAGACCACCTTGGACAACCTTAAGAGTTGGAGTTTAAAAAACGGCTTCCGATTTTCCGCTGAGAAAACCATCTGTGTAAACTTCTGGCGTCAGCAGAGTCGACTACCTCCAAGGCTCCGGCTAGGCGCTGATCTACTACCTTTTGCAGATGAGGCGAGGTTCCTTGGATTAATATTTGATAGAAAACTTAGTTGGTCGTCGCATATAGCACAACTGAAAGCACGATGTGACCGATCTTTGAATATCTTGCGGGTACTAAGTGGAAAATCGTGGGGAGCGGATCGTGCAGTGTTATTGCGACTTTATCGGGCACTCATCCGTTCCAAATTAGACTATGGTAGTATCGTTTATGGCTCAGCACGACCATCTGTGCTGAAGAGATTAGACACAGTCCATAACTGTGGCATACGTATAGCTGTTGGGGCATTTCCAACGAGCCGAGTTATAAGCCTGTATGCTGAGTCTGCAGAACCTCCTCTGCAGTACAGGCGCAACATGTTATTAGCCAATTATGGCTGTGGACTTAATTGCATGCCCACACATCCATCGTTTACGCCGTTCTTTAATACCTTCATGGACGTGCGTTATAGGAACACTACTATGAAACCAAAGCCACCTGGTTTTCGTTTCCGGGAGCTCCTTAGACATCTTGATACTGACATGCCCAAGATGTATCCTAGGGGGGAGAGGACATACCCTCCTTGGTTGTGCAGAGCGTCCCCGGTTGATCTGGGCATGACTAAATATGATAAATCTACCATGTCTATGTCTAGTATCCGCACATGTTTTTTAGAATTTTTATCGCGATATGAGGACCATTTTGTAATTTATACTGATGGCTCCAAGAACTCAAATGGCGTTGGTTGTGCTTACGTGTGTGGAACCGAACCCTATACATTCGGATTCCACACTAGCACTTCCATTTTTACTGCAGAGCTTTATGCAATATACCGGGCCATTTTACACGTACGCCGACGAAAGTTGGGGGACTGCTTAATCCTGAGTGATTCCCTCAGTGCACTTCAAGGCCTACGGCAGCTCTACAACTACCACCCTATTGTGCAGCGTATACAGGATGCCCTCCACGTTTTACACGCTTCTGGCTTTAACGTGGTGTGTGCATGGATCCCTGGTCACGTGGGCTTGCGGGGGAATGAAATGGCGGATTCAGCAGCCAAGACGGCTATCATGAAGCCCAGGGTTAAAATACCATCTGTGACATCGGAAGACTTTAGGGCCGAATTGCGGAGAGCTGTGCAAACCTGCTGGCAGGAAGAGTGGTATGCTCTCCACAATAATAAACTTAGATCTGTCAAAGAACTTCCGATTCCCTGGGTTACCTCCTGTCGGTCATCTCGTCGCGAGGAGGTGAGTTTGGCTCGGTTACGAATTGGGCACTGCATTTTTACTCATAGTTTTCTTTTTAAAAAGGAGCCTTCTCCACTATGTCCGTTTTGTAATGAAGCGTTGTCTGTACGACACGTGCTGCTAGAGTGTTTTCACCTAGCAGACCTTAGGACGTCTCTGCAGCTGCCGGTCAGCTTTGCAGAAATTCTAGCGGACGATCACGCAGTAGTGGAGAAGGTTTTTAGATTCTTTTCGAGATTAGATTTTAGGATTTAGCAAATAGAATTTATGGTTTTTGGATGACATTTTTATTTTATTTATTTATTTATTATTATTTTTTTTTTTTTTCTTTTTTTTTCTCTCTCTCTTTTTTTTTTTTTTCAAGGCGTATGTATTTTTTGTCTTTTTTAACATATACTGTTTTTAGAATAATTTATATCTGGCTTTTGCCATGACCAGTTTCATTTAAAAAGGGCGCTGATGACCTCTGTAGTTGAGCGCCCTTATACTCATCATCACTCACTCACTCCATCTAACGCCTAAGACACTAATAGAAAATTTGTACTTTGTAATTGATACTGATGATTCCAAGAACTCAAATGGAGTTGGATGAGCTTACGTGTGTGGAACTGAACCGTATACATTGGGATTCCACACTAGCACTTCCATTTTTGCTGCAGAGCTTTATGCAATACTCCGCGCCATTTTACACATACGTCGACGAAAGTTGGAGAACTACTTAATCCTGAGTTATCCCCTCAGTGCACTTCAAAACCTACGGCAGCTGTACAACTACCACCCTGCTGTCCAGCGTATACAGGATGCCATCCACGTTTTACACGCTTCTGGCGTTAACGTGGTGTGTGCATGGTTCCCTGGTCACGTAGGCTTGCGGGGGAATGAAACGGCGGATTCAGCAGCCAAGGCAGCTATCATGAAGCCCAGGGTTCGAATACCATCTGTGACATCGCAAGACTTTAAGGCCGTATTGCGGAGATCTATGCAAACCAGCTGGCAGGAAGAGTGGTCCGCTCTCCGCAATAATTAACTTAGATCTGTCAAAGAACTTCCGATTCCCAGGGTTACCTCCTGCCGGTCGTCTCGTCGCGAGGAGGAGAGTTTGGCTCGGTTACGAATTGGGCACTGCTTTTTTACTCATAGTTTTCTTTTTAAAAAGGAGCATACTCCACTGCGTCCGTTTTGCAATGAAGCGTTGTCTGTACGACACGTGCTGCTAGAGTGTTTTCACCTAGCAGACCTTAGAACGTCTCTGCAGCTGCCGGTCAGCTTTCCAGAAATGCCAGCGGACGATAAAGCAGTAGTGGAGCAGGTTTTTAGATTCTTTTCCAGATTAGATTTTAGGATTTAGCAAATAGAATCTATGGCCTTTTAGATGACATTTCTATTGTTTTTACTTTTTTAACGCGTATATATTTTTGTCATTTTATTGACATATTTATAGTGTTTTAGAGGAATTTATATCTGGCTTTTGCAATGACCAGTATCTTTTATAAAGCGCGCTGGTGAGCTCTGCAGTTGAGGGCCCTCATACTCGTCATCATTATTTATGTTGGAATTCAAAGAACATCCCCTTTAGAGGGTAAGCTCTGAAAATAGTGTCTCTGTTGGCACCATCACACAACATGTATAGACTTTTCAGAGGTTGTGTTGCTATTGTGGTTGGTGGATGGAATTTGTACCGAACTTTGGATTCTCAAAAAAGTATATGTGAATAATTGACTATTTTAGCATAGCCTCGAACTACACCTTCAAACCCCCAATAATTTGGCTAAGAAATTTTACTGTTTCCTCATGTTTTATTGCATCATGTTTATATCCCAAAGGAATCTCTCCTGGATTCATCAAAAGTCGAATAGCTTTTTCAAAACATCAAATGCTGTGAACTTTGGTACTGCTAATTCTCAAGTCACATGAGTCCCTGAATAAACTATACAGTAATAATTCATGAGAGTTTAATGAATTGGTTGAATAGTTAGTGCAGATAGTGTAAGTAGAGTTCTTCTGGTACCCTATACTTGTTTTAACACTTTCTCCAGATGGTATCTGCGCTCTTCCTGCTGTTTAACTTCTGCAATGCTTAATGTCATCTGTTGTAATTACATTATGTGGATCTGCTTTATCATTATGTTCAGTTTCGAAGAACAGCTCCCTTAGAGGATAAACGGTGAACATATTGTCCGGGGTTACGATATCATACGGCATGTTTGGAACGTTTCCCCACGGTTGGCCTTAAGCCCTTGACCATAAGCGCTTTCACTATCAATTTCTGATGAAGAATGCATTAGCCTATTTCTAGCTAGAGCTCCTCTGAGTCCATCTGCCGACCAGCCCGGCATATCTTCATTTCCTGGTTACGCATGTTTACTACACCAAAGAAAAAGGGCAAATTGATTCGGCCACCCATGAAGTCGTCTTAATCTAGACTACCTTTACATCTTATATCCCATAGTTCCAATGGCTATCCTACAATGGAACATACGAGGATTAAGAGCGCATCGACCAGAATTGGAACTTTTGCTCAGTAAGCATCACCCCTTAGTGGTATGCTTACAAGAGACTAAGCTGCGACCACAAGACAACTTTAAAATCAGACGCTACACACCACTGAGGTGTGATGTTGAAACAGAAGAGGGCATTCCTGCACACGGGGGTACTATGATGCTCCTCAGGGATGACATATTTGTAGATCCGTTACAGCTACAGTCTGATTTACAATCTGTAGCTGTAAGGATTAAGCTGCCATCAATAGAATTTTGCATTTGCACTGTATATCGCCCGCCATCAGATGACCTCTCGTTAGTTGACCTTGAAGATCTGGTTTCCCAACTTTCAACACCATTTCTAATAGTTGGAGACATTAATGCCCATCACCCACTTTGGGGCTCAAATCGGGCATGTTCGAGAGGCAACCTCATTGCAAAATTCCTGGAGAGCAATAACTTGGTTCTCCTGAACACCGGAGAGCCCACATTCCTCTCAGACGCGTTTCACACCTATTCGCACATCGATTTGGCAGTGTGTTCATCCCAGTTAGCTGTTTCATTACAGTGGAATGTCATCTCTGATTTACATTCCAGCGACCACTTTCCATGTCTTCTTAGTCTCTTAGCACAAGATGTGTCTCCCTCACGTATCCCTAGATGGCGCTTTGATCGTGCCAACTGGAATCTTTACACCCAGTTGGCTGTCTCTGAATACAACGAGCACGATTCTGTGAATGATTTAGTCGATCATCTCACAGAGAAAATTCTTTCCGCTGCAGAACAGTCTATTCCACGTTCGGCTACCCAACCCGGTCGATTTCCTGTCCCATGGTGGACCAACGTCTGCCGGAATGCTATTCGTGCTCGTAGACGTGCTCTAAGGGTATTCCAACGACACCCTACGCTAAGTAATCTAATTGAGTATAAGAAAGCGCGTGCAAAATCTAGGCAAATAATTAAGGATAGCAAAAAGACCTCATGGAACAACTTTGTATCATCTTTTAACAGATGTACACCCTCATCTGTTGTATTGGATAAATTAAGGCGCGTGGCCGGAAAATCAACCCACCTGCCAATCGCTGGTCTGAAAGCAACTGCAGGAGTTGTTGTTGATCCGTTTGTTGTGGCTAACACCTTCGGCTGTGCTTTCGCTCAGGTGTCTAGCTCATGCAATTATGCTCCTGAGTTTATCTCAATTAAGACTCAGGTAGAATCTCAAGGTTTCGTGTTTAGTTCCAGAAACCTTGAAGACTATAACCGCCTCTTCATCTTGGCAGACCTAGAACACGCTCTTTCGTCATCGCGACTGACAGCACCAGGACCGGATGGAATCCACGTTCAAATGTTACAACATCTCTCACCTGAAGGTAAGGCATTCCTGCTCGAGGTCTATAACCGTGTTTGGGTTGATGCCACGTTTCCTGAAAAGTGGCGAGAAGCTACCATTATACCTATCTTGAAAGCTGGCAAGGACCGTCACCTCCCTTCTAGCTACCGCCCTATTTCCCTCACCAGTTGCGTATGCAAGGTGATGGAACGCATGATAAATGGGCGGTTGGTATGGTGGGTGGAAACGCACAACCTACTGAATAACATCCAGTGCGGTTTCCGACGACGCCGTTCAACAGTGGATCATCTTGTGTCCATGTCGACACAGATTATGAACGGATTTCTTAAGAACTGTCAAACAGTCGGAATATTTTTTGACCTCGAAAAGGCTTATGATACGTGTTGGCGGGCAGGGTTGCTACGTACTCCGCACACCTGGAATATACGTGGACGCCTACCACTCTTCCTTCAGGAATTCCTGAAAGACCGCGTATTCCGAGTAAGGGTTGGCTCGGTTTTTTCGAACCTTTTTGTTCAAGAGAACGGTGTACCACAGGGATCGGTATTAAGTGTTACGTTGTTTGCTATTGCGATTAATTCTATCTCGAAATGTGTACCTCCAGGTGTCTCGTCATGCCTATTTGTAGACGACTTTGCCGTCTACTGTACATCTCAGCGCACTCCGTTTTTAGAGCGCCGTCTTCAGACCACCTTGGACAACCTTAAGAGTTGGAGTTTAAAAAACGGCTTCCGATTTTCCGCTGAGAAAACCATGTGTGTAAACTTCTGGCGTCAGCAGAGTCGACTACCTCCAAGGCTCCGGCTAGGCGCTGATCTACTACCTTTTGCAGATGAGACGAGGTTCCTTGGATTCATATTTGATAGAAAACTTAGTTGGTCGTCGCATATAGCACAACTGAAGGCACGATGTGACCGATCTTTGAATATCTTGCGGGTACTAAGTGGAAAATCGTGGGGAGCGGATCGTACAGTGTTATTGCGACTTTATCGGGCACTCATCCGTTCCAAATTAGACTATGGTAGTATCGTTTATGGCTCAGCACGACCATCTGTGCTGAAGAGATTAGACACAGTCCATAACTGTGGCATACGTATAGCTGTTGGGGCATTTCCAACGAGCCGAGTTATAAGCCTGTATGCTGAGTCTGCAGAACCTCCTCTGCAGTACAGGCGCAACATGTTATTAGCCAATTATGGCTGTGGACTTAATTGCATGCCCACACATCCATCGTTTACGCCGTTCTTTAATACCTTCATGGACGTGCGTTATAGGAACACTACTATTAAACCAAAGCCACCTGGTTTTCCTTTCCGGGAGCTCCTTAGACATCTTGATACTGACATGCCCAAGATGTATCCTAGGGGGGAGAGGACATGCCCTCCTTGGTTGTGCAGAGCGTCCCCGGTTGATCTGGGCATGACTAAATATGATAAATCTACCATGTCTATGTCTAGTATCCGCACATGTTTTTTAGAATTTTTATCGCGATATGAGGACCATTTTGTAATTTATACTGATGGCTCCAAGAACTCAAATGGCGTTGGTTGTGCTTTCGTGTGTGGAACCGAACCCTATAAACTCGGATTCCACACTGGCACTTCCATTTTTACTGCAGAGCTTTATGCAATATACTGGGCCATTTTACACGTACGCCGACGAAAGTTGGGGGACTGCTTAATCCTGAGTGATTCCCTCAGTGCACTTCAAAGCCTACGGCAGCTGTACAGCTACCACCCTCTTGTGCAGCGTATACAGGATGCCCTCCACGTTTTACACGCTTCTGGTGTTAACGTGGTGTGTGCATGGATTCCTGCTCACGTAGGCTTGCGGGGGAATGAAATGGCGGATTCAGCAGCCAAGACGGCTGTCATGAAGCCCAGGGTTCGAATACCATCTGTGACATCAGAAGACTTTAGGGCCGAATTGCGGAGAGCTGTGCAAACCTGCTGGCAGGAAGAGTGGTCTGCTCTCCGCAATAATAAACTTAGATCTGTCAAAGAACTTCCGATTCCCTGGGTTACATCATGTCGGTCATCTCGTCGCGAGGAGGTGAGTTTGGCTCGGCTACGAATTGGACAGTGCATTTTTACTCATAGTTTTCGTTTTAAAAAGGAGCCTTCTCCACTATGTCCGTTTTGTAATGAAGCGTTGTCTGTACGACACGTGCTGCTAGAGTGTTTTCACCTAGCAGACCTCAGGACGTCTCTGCAGCTGCCGGTCAGCTTTGCAGAAATGCTAGCGGACGATCACGCAGTAGTGGAGAAGGTTTTTAGATTCTTTTCGAGATTAGATTTTAGGATTTAGCAAATAGAATTTATGGTTTTTGTATGACATTTTTATTTTATTTATTTATTTATTTTTTTTTTTTTTCAAGGCGTATGTATTTTTTGTCTTTTTTAACATATACTGTTTTAGAGTAATTTATATCTGGCTTTTGCCATGACCAGTTTCATTTAAAAAGGGCGCTGATGACCTCTGTAGTTGAGCGCCCTTATACTCATCATCACTCACTCACTTAGATACAACTAGCACGATTCTGTGAATGATTTAGATGATCATTTCAAAGAGAAAATACTTTTCGCTGCAGAACAGTCTATTCCACGTTCGGCTACCCAAACCGTTCGATTTCCTGTGCCATGGTGGACCAACGTCAGCCGGAATGCTTTTCGTTCTCGCAGACGTGCTCTAAGGGTACTCCAACGACACCTTACCCTAAGTAATCTAATTGAGTACAAAAAAGCGCGTGCAAAATCCAGGCAAATAATTAAGGATAGCAAAAAGACCTCAGTGAACAAATTTGTATCATCTTTTAACAGATGTACACCCTCATCTGTTGTATAGGATGAATTAAGGCGCGTGGCCAGAAAATCAACCCACCTGCCAATCGCTGGTCTGAAAACAACTGCATGATCCGTTTGTTGTGGCTAACACCTTCGGTGGTGCTTTCGCTCAGAGTTTAGCTCAAATAATTATGCTCCGGATTTTATCTCAATTAAGACTCAGGTAGAATCTCAAGGTTTCGCTTTTGGTTCCAGAAACCTTGAAGACTATGACCGCCTCTTCACCTTGGCAGAGTTAGAACACGCTCTTTCATTATCGCGACGGACAGCACCCGGACCGGACGGAATCCACGTTCAAATGTTACACTTCTCTCACCTAAAGATAAGGCATTCCTGCTCGAGGTCTATAACCGTGTTTGGGTTGATGCCACGTTTCCTGAAAAGTGGCGAGAAGCTACCATTATACCTATCTTGAAAGCTGGCAAGGACCGTCACCTCCCTTCTAGCTACCGCCCTATTTCCCTCACCAGTTGCGTATGCAAGGTGATGGAACGCATGATAAATGGGCGGCTGGTATGGTGGCTTGAAACGCACAACCTACTGAATAACATCCAGTATGGTTTTAGACGACGCCGTTCAACAGTGGATCATCTTGTGTCCATGTCGACACAGATTATGAACGGATTTCTTAAGAACTGTCAAACAGTGCGAATATTTTTTGACCTCGAAAAGCCTTATGATACCTGTTGGCGGGCGGGGTTGCTACGTACTCTGCACACCTGGAATATACGTGGACGCCTACCACTCTTCCTTCATGAATTCTTGAAAGACCGTGTTTCCGAGTAAGGTTTGGCTCGGTTTTTTCGAATCTGTTTGCTCAGTAGAACCGTGTATCACAGGGATTGGTACTATGTGTTACGTTGTTTGATATTGCTGTTAATTCTATCTCGTAATGTGTATCTCCCGGGATTTCGTCATGCCTATTAGCAGACGACTTTCCCGTCTACTGTACATCGTACTCAAACCATTATACGCCGTCTTCAAACCACCTTGGACAACCTTAAGTGTTGGAGTTTAAAAAGACGGCTTCCCATTCTTCAGTGAGAAAACCATCTGTGTTAACTTCTGGCGTCAGCAGAATCGACTAGCTCCAAGACTCCGGCTGGGCGCTGTTCTAAATTTGCAGATGAGGCGAGGTTCCTTGCAGTATTATATAATAGAAATCTCAGTTGGTCGTCGCAATTACCACAACTGAAGACAATATGTGACCGATCATTAAATATCTTGTGCGTATACTGTTTTTGCTACTTTATCGCGCACTTATCCGTTCAAAATTAGATTATGGTAGTATCGTTTATGTCTGAGCATGACCATCTGTGCTGAAGAGGTTAGACACAGTCCATAATTGTGGCATACGTATAGCAGTTGAGGCATTTCCAACGAGCCGAGTTATAAACCGGTATGCTGAGCCTGCAGAAGCTCCTCTGCAGCACAGGCGTGACGTGTTATTAGCCAGTTATGGCTGTGGACTTAATAGCATGCCCACACATCCATCGTTTACGCCGTTCTTTAATACCTTCATGGACGTGCGTTATAGGTACACTTCCTTTAAACCAAAGCCACCTGGTTTTAGTTTCCGGGAGCTCCTTAGACATCTTGATACTGAAATGCCCAAGATGTATCCTAGGGGGGAGAGTGCATACCCTCCTTGGTTGTGCAGAGCATCCCCGTTAGATCTGGGCATGACTAAATATGATAAATCTACCATGTCTATGTCTAGTATCCTCACATGTTTTTTAGAATTTTTATCGCGATATGAGGACCATTTTGTAATTTATACTGATGGCTCCAAGAACTCAAATGGTGTTGTTTGTGCTTACGTGTGGAACCTAACCGTATACACTCGGATTCCACAATAGCACTTCCATCTTTACTGCAGAGCTTTATGCAATATACTTGGCCATTTTACACGTACGTCGACGAAATTTGGGGAACTCCTTATTCCTGAGTGATTCCCTAAGTGCACTTCAAAGCCTACAGCAGCTGTACAACTACCACCCTTTTGTGCAGCATATACAGGATGCCCTCCACGTATTACACGCCTCTGGCGTTAACGTGGTTTTTGGATGGATCCCTGGACACGTATACTTGCGGGGGAATGAAATGGCAGATGCAGCAGCCAAGACGGCTATCATGAAGCCCAAGGTTCGAATACCATCTGTTGTATCGGAAGACTTTAAGGCCGTATTGCGGAGAGCCTTGCAAACCTACTGGCAGGAAGAGTGGTCCGCTCTCCGCAATAATGAACTTAGACCTGTCAAAGAACTTCCGGTTCCCTGGGTTAGCGCCTGTGGGTCATCTCGTCGCAAAGACGTCAGTTTGGCTCGGTTACGAATTGGGCACTGCTTTTTTACTCATAGTTTTGTATTTAAAAAGCAGTCTTCTCCACTGTGTCCGTTTTGCAATGAAGCGTTGTCTGTACGACACTTGCTGCTAGAGTCCTTTCACCTAGCAGGCCTTAGGACTTCTCTGCAGCTGCCAGCTCAGCTTGCAGAAATGCTAGCGGACGATAACGCAGTAGTGGAGAAGCTTTTCAGATTCTTTTCGAGATTAGATTTTAGGACTTAGCGAGTAGAATCTATGGCTTTTTAGATGACATTTCTATTTTTTTAACTCTTTTTATCGCGTATGTACTTTCTGTCATTTCATTGACACATTTATAGTGTTTTAGGGGAATTTATATCTGGCTTTTTCCATGACCCGTTTCTTTTAAAAAGGGCGCTGATGACCTCTGCTGTTGAGCGCCCTTATACTGATCATCATCATCATCATCATCATCATCATCATTATCATCATCATCATCATCATCATCTTCATCATCATCATCATCTAGTTGGAGACAGAGAGGTTGAGGGTGGAAGTGTCATAGTAGTTGGGTCGTTGGTTTGTTTGATTGCATGAACAATTTCGCTTTCAAAAATCCCTGGTAGTAAACGATCCCATGCTAAGTCTATATGTGTTAGAATAAGGTTGGTTTTGTGCCGAACAGAAATTGAATGCCAATGGATGCCATATCCTGCCCTTCTATATATCTGCATGCGTAAATGATAACGAAGATCCCGAACATCAAAACCATGAGAAACCACTTCTTGTCGGGCAAACGTATTAGCCTCCATTATATCAAACCTCATTGTGTATTTCAAGAACTCTACCTGTTTTATTAGAAAACCTCCTCGACAATTTGATGACATAGGTAATCTAGCCAGCCAAATCTTTAAAGTCATTTCTGGAAGGTGCTGATGAATGAGCTTCATTACTTTCACCAAGTTATCCTTGTACTCAGGTACACAATTAGGTCCCCATCTAGTTATATCCCATACGCATGAATTCATCACAATCACATCTGGTGCAGATCTTTTTTGCTGCTTGATGTCTGCCATTATCTTTTTAATAGCTGGACTGCAGACCCAGGTAATGAAACAGAACTCCAAGTGTGTACCTTTCCCCTTGAATTTCCTAATCTCGTCATAACTTCTTCCACGATGAAGACGGTCACCTTTAAGTAGTCTATCTCCCTTAAAAGAAGCCTCCAGCTTTTTCTTGAATGCACTTTCGCTTGTTAATGAATTGGAAGACAACAGCCAGAGCACATCCTTGTAAATTGCTCTGACATTACTGTCTCCTATGAAAACAACATGTTTCTTGTACAACAACTTCAGGACATCTGCACTGAAAAATATGTCAGGCATTTCTTGCTACACCACTGGCATAGAGCTAAACCACTGGAATCTTTATATTTAAATACATTTTAAATGCAAGGAAAATATTTACATACACAATGCCTCAGTTTGTTCTTCTCCCACCACTACAAAAAAGGTGGGCGCAGCTGCAAATCGCGTGATTCTCAAGTGCACAGCAGCAACTTCCTTTCATTGGCAGCCCAGGTTTCAGTCTGCCTCTGGTATTTGCATAGAGAAAGTTTTTTGTTGTGCATTGTTGTCATCCGATTTTTGATCTCAGTGCTTTTGTTCAGTGATGCGAGTATTTGTAGTGTTTTGTCTTTGTTGATATTTGTGTTATATCCAGTTATACGTTTAGTGGATACAACCTTTCTTAAAAGATCTTGATGTTGGAGAGATATAGACTCCCGAGATCTTGAACATATTCACAAAGTACGGTGGGGTATATGTACGGTGGGGACTTGGTGTACCCCAAGACCGCTATGGCTACCGAGAAGGCCCATCAGTAACCGCGAAAACTGGCAGAAGAGGCTCTGGTGCAATCTCTCGATTGGATTCCTCCTCGAGGTGAGTGTGTTCCTTCAAACGCCCCAAATATGGTCCACTTCGGTGTTTGACGCCATTTATTTTTGTTCTTTTTCCTTTTCCTCCCTGAGCACACGTCTGACGAGTAACATAGCGTGGGTGGTCGGAATGGGAAGCGCAAGGGGTGACTGGGTAACGGATAACTCCCAGCCCTTGTTACCATGTAGGACTGTGCGCGTATCCGCTGATAAAGGTCAGTCCCCGGGAGGGGCAATTGCATGAGGTGTTACACTCCTGAAGGCGATTAGGTCCCTCTGTCTTTACACTGGGAAGTGTGACCCTAGGGTGAGCAAGGTCCAGGCCAGGACTCTCACCTAAGCCGGGGTGGCCCCCAGGATGTGAGCACGCCATTGGAGACGTTTGCAATGGTGGACGATACCGCAATGGCACGTGTTCTTAAATCTAAAACTGTGAAGGATATTGGAAAGGAAGTAGTAGAGCCCTGAAGTCGTCGCTTCTTGGTGATAAGCAGAATGGAGGAGGACAAGAAATTTTCATCACTGAACCCTTTCGTCATCCAGAAGGGATTAGACAAGATAGCTGGTCCGGTAAAATCATGTACTCGATCGCGAAGTGGCAAGCTGCTGGTGGAAGCGCATTCCGTCTCCCAGGCAGCAGCGATCTTGAAGGCTAAAATTCTAGGCAGTTATCCGGTGAACGTTTCCGTACACAAGACCTTGAACTCCTCGCGTGGTGTGGTGAACACCCGTGCGCTGGACGGAATGACCAACGAGGAGATCCAGCAAAACCTGAAAAACTAAGGGGTGACAGCTGTATATCGTGTTCAGCGAAGAGAGCGAGGAGAATTAGTGCCTACTCGTACCCTGTTCCTAAATTTGATTGGGTAGATCTCTCACAAAGGCTTAGGGCAAGGTAGTTATCGAGGTACGGCCATATATTACGAACCCCTTACGTTCCTACAGATGTCAGCGCTTCGCCAACACTAAGGACTTCTCTAATGGTGCGCCTACATGTATGAATTGTGCAGTTTTTCCTTCCTTTGTTGTCTTGCAATTGCTTGAGTTCCTGCAGAGCCCTTAATATAGTTATTTGTTCAGTCTGATTGATAGAGCACTGGCCATGCAATCTATTTTGGTTGTTTTATCAGAGTTACTTGTAGTTCATAAATATATAAACATGAAACAATACCATAAACCATAAATAAAACAACTAAAATAAAAGGGGAGATGCGCCCAGTACCGCACGGTGTCAGTATCTCGTAGTTGGCGATATATAATGGAAGCTCATGGTATGTATTTAGACAAACAACTACCTTTGCTACCAGCGATTATGGTTAACATACACCCCCCAAAAAACAATAAACGTGGAAAAGATGTATTTGAAAACAGTGTTAAGCAAGTAGTTGAGTGTGGTCCTCGCTACTTAGTTATTAAACGAACGGAGGAAGGTAGAACTTTTTCTACGGTTAATCCGTTTATTATACAGAAAGGTCTTGACAAAATAGCTGGTGCTGTTAAATCATGTACAAAATCTAGAAATGGCACGCTGCTGGTGGAAGCAACTACAGCATCCCAGGCAGCAAAGATACTGAAAGCCAACATGCTGGGCAGTTATCCAGTCAAAGTGGAGAAGCATAGGACCCTGAATTCCTCGCGCGGTTTTGTAAACACTAGCGCGTTGGATGGAATGTCCAACGAGGATATTCAGGAGAACCTCCAGGAACAAGGCGTAACTGCAGTCTATCGTGTCCAAAGGAGAGAACGAGGGGATATGGTTCCTACTCGTACCCTGTTCCTGACCTTTGATCGGGTAGATCTCCCTCAAAGGATCAGGGCAGGATATGAAGTGATTGAGGTTAGGCCATACATACCTAACCCTCTGAGATGCTACCAATGTCAGCGGTTCGGTCACACTAGTGCATTCTGTAAAGGCGCACCTACATGTGTCAGCTGTGGAGCCGGCATGCATGAAAATGCATGTACATCACCTCCGGAATGCGTAAATTGTAGCGGTGAACATCCATCAAGTTCACGAGAATGCCCCCGTTATATTGAAGAGCGAGCTATTCAGGAGATCCGGGTTAAAGAAAATGTATCCTTTTCGGAAGCCCGGAAACTTCTATGTATTCTCAAGCCCTCTTCAACCACCTCCCGTACCTATAGCTCTGTGGCGGCTACTCCGTCACCGAAACGGGAGGCTGGTACCCAAACATCTGATATAAACGGGGCAACAATATCCGAGAAAGTTCTAGTGCCTAGATCGCAACCAAGAGAATCAGTAACAACATCTAAAACTCCGAGAACACAGACTACTGAAAATATCAAGTCAGTGAAGTCGCCTGAGAAAGCATCTACTTCTAACAACAGGACGAAATTGCCCATTGTATACCAAGCACCAGAGATCAAGTTCAAGACGCAGTATGATAGAACTGCCTTCCTGAAAGTAAGCACAAGGTCTGCTCCAGAAAAGTCCAAGAAACGTAGCCCTAGAGCGTCTCCGAGATCATCGTCGGAGTCATCATCTGGGGAGGACCACGACCGGCGACCTTCATCTACGTCGGTCGGAATTTCCAATCGCTTCGAGCCCCTCGAATCGAAAGTTGTAGAAGGAAAACCGTCCTCTTCCATAGAGGATATGGAGCAGGAAACAGCTGACCACGCTGCTACATCTGCAGCAAAGAAGAGGCAGGATAAACCTGCCGAAACTAGCCCTACACCAAAGAAAAAGGGCAAATTGATTCGGCCACCCATGAAGTCGTCTTAATGTAGACTACCTTTACATCTTATATCCCATAGTTCCAATGGCTATCCTACAATGGAACATACGAGGATTAAGAGCGCATCGACCAGAATTGGAACTTTTGCTCAGTAAGCATCACCCCTTAGTGGTATGCTTACAAGAGACTAAGCTACGACCACAAGACAACTTTAAAATCAGACGCTACACACCACTGAGGTGTGATGTTGAAACAGAAGAGGGCATTCCTGCACACGGGGGTACTATGATGCTCCTCAGGGATGACATATTTGTAGATCCGTTACAGCTACAGTCTGATTTACAATCTGTAGCTGTAAGGATTAAGCTGCCATCAATAGAATTTTGCATTTGCACTGTATATCTCCCGCCATCAGATGACCTCTCGTTAGTTGAACTTGAAGATCTGGTTTCCCAACTTTCAACACCATTTCTAATAGTTGGAGACTTTAATGCCCATCACCCACTTTGGGGCTCAAATCGGGCATGTTCGAGAGGCAACCTCATTGCAAAATTCCTGGAGAGCAATAACTTGGTTCTCCTGAACACCGGAGAGCCCACATTCCTCTCAGACGCGTTTAACACCTATTCGCACATCGATTTGGCAGTGTGTTCATCCCAGTTAGCTGCATCCTTACAGTGGAATGTCATCTCTGATTTACATTCCAGCGACCACTTTCCATGTCTTCTTAGTCTCTTAGCACAAGATGTGTCTCCCTCACGTATCCCTAGATGGCGCTTTGATCGTGCCAACTGGAATCTTTACACCCAGTTGGCTGTCTTTGAATACAACGAGCACGATTCTGTGAATGATTTAGTCGATCATCTCACAGAGAAAATTCTTTCCGCTGCAGAACAGTCTATTCCACGTTCGGCTACCCAACCCGGTCGATTTCCTGTCCCATGGTGGACCAATGACTGCCGGAATGCTATTCGTGCTCGTAGACGTGCTCTAAGGGTATTCCAACGACACCCTACGCTAAGTAATCTAATTGAGTATAAGAAAGCGCGTGCAAAATCTAGGCAAATAATTAAGGATAGCAAAAAGACCTCATGGAACAAATTTGTATCATCTTTTAACAGATGTACACCCTCATCTGTTGTATGGGATAAATTAAGGCGCGTGGCCGGAAAATCAACCCACCTGCCAATCGCTGGTCTGAAAACAACTGCAGGAGTTGTTGTTGATCCGTTTGTTGTGGCTAACACCTTCGGCTGTGCTTTCGCTCAGGTGTCTAGCTCATGCAATTATGCTCCTGAGTTTATCTCAATTAAGACTCAGGTAGAATCTCAAGGTTTCGTGTTTAGTTCCAGAAACCTTGAAGACTATAACCGCCTCTTCATCTTGGCAGAGCTAGAACACGCTCTTTCGTCATCGCGACTGACAGCACCAGGACCGGACGGAATCCACGTTCAAATGTTACAACATCTCTCACCTGAAGGTAAGGCATTCCTGCTCGAGGTCTATAACCGTGTTTGGGTTGATGCCACGTTTCCTGAAAAGTGGCGAGAAGCTACCATTATACCTATCTTGAAAGCTGGCAAGGACCGTCACCTCCCTTCTAGCTACCGCCCTATTTCCCTCACCAGTTGCGTATGCAAGGTGATGGAACGCATGATAAATGGGCGGTTGGTATGGTGGCTGGAAACGCACAACCTACTGAATAACATCCAGTGCGGTTTCCGACGACGCCGTTCAACAGTGGATCATCTTGTGTCCATGTCGACACAGATTATGAACGGATTTCTTAAGAACTGTCAAACAGTCGGAATATTTTTTGACCTCGAAAAGGCTTATGATACGTGTTGGCGGGCAGGGTTGCTACGTACTCTGCACACCTGGAATATACGTGGACGCCTACCACTCTTCCTTCAGGAATTCCTGAAAGACCGCGTATTCCGAGTAAGGGTTGGCTCGGTTTTTTCGAACCTTTTTGTTCAAGAGAACGGTGTACCACAGGGATCGGTACTAAGTGTTACGTTGTTTGCTATTGCGATTAATTCTATCTCGAAATGTGTACCTCCAGGTGTCTCGTCATGCCTATTTGTAGACGACTTTGCAGTCTACTGTACATCTCAGCGCACTCCGTTTTTAGAGCGCCGTCTTCAGACCACCTTGGACATCCTTAAGAGTTGGAGTTTAAAAAACGGCTTCCGATTTTCCGCTGAGAAAACCATATGTGTAAACTTCTGGCGTCAGCAGAGTCGACTACCTCCAAGGCTCCGGCTAGGCGCTGATCTACTACCTTTTGCAGATGAGGCGAGGTTCCTTGGATTAATATTTGATAGAAAACTTAGTTGGTCGTCGCATATAGCACAACTGAAAGCACGATGTGACCGATCTTTGAATATCTTGCGGGTACTAAGTGGAAAATCGTGGGGAGCGGATCGTGCAGTGTTATTGCGACTTTATCGGGCACTCATCCGTTCCAAATTAGACTATGGTAGTATCGTTTATGGCTCAGCACGACCATCTGTGCTGAAGAGATTAGACACAGTCCATAACTGTGGCATACGTATAGCTGTTGGGGCATTTCCAACGAGCCGAGTTATAAGCCTGTATGCTGAGTCTGCAGAACCTCCTCTGCACTACAGGCGCAACATGTTATTAGCCAATTATGGCTGTGGACTTAATTGCATGCCCACACATCCATCGTTTACGCCGTTCTTTAATACCTTCATGGACGTGCGTTATAGGAACACTGCTATTAAACCAAAGCCACCTGGTTTTCGTTTCCGGGAGCTCCTTAGACATCTTGATACTGACATGCCCAAGATGTATCCTAGGGGGGAGAGGACATACCCTCCTTGGTTGTGCAGAGCGTCCCCGGTTGATCTGGGCATGACTAAATATGATAAATCTACCATGTCTATGTCTAGTATCCGCACATGTTTTTTAGAATTTTTATCGCGATATGAGGACCATTTTGTAATTTATACTGATGGCTCCAAGAACTCAAATGGCGTTGGTTGTGCTTACGTGTGTGGAACCGAACCCTATACATTCGGATTCCACACTAGCACTTCCATTTTTACTGCAGAGCTTTATGCAATATACCGGGCCATTTTACACGTACGCCGACGAAAGTTGGGGGACTGCTTAATCCTGAGTGATTCCCTCAGTGCACTTCAAAGCCTACGGCAGCTCTACAACTACCACCCTATTGTGCAGCGTATACAGGATGCCCTCCACGTTTTACACGCTTCTGGCGTTAACGTGGTGTGTGCATGGATCCCTGGTCACGTGGGCTTGCGGGGGAATGAAATGGCGGATTCAGCAGCCAAGACGGCTATCATGAAGCCCAGGGTTAAAATACCATCTGTGACATCGGAAGACTTTAGGGCCGAATTGCGGAGAGCTGTGCAAACCTGCTGGCAGGAAGAGTGGTATGCTCTCCGCAATAATAAACTTAGATCTGTCAAAGAACTTCCGATTCCCTGGGTTACCTCCTGTCGGTCATCTCGTCGCGAGGAGGTGAGTTTGGCTCGGTTACGAATTGGGCACTGCATTTTTACTCATAGTTTTCTTTTTAAAAAGGAGCCTTCTCCACTATGTCCGTTTTGTAATGAAGCGTTGTCTGTACGACACGTGCTGCTAGAGTGTTTTGACCTAGCAGACCTTAGGACGTCTCTGCAGCTGCCGGTCAGCTTTGCAGAAATTCTAGCGGACGATCACGCAGTAGTGGAGAAGGTTTTTAGATTCTTTTCGAGATTAGATTTTAGGATTTAGCAAATAGAATTTATGGTTTTTGGATGACATTTTTATTTTATTTATTTATTTTTTATTTTTTATTTATTTATTTTTTTTCTTTTTTTTTTCAAGGCGTATGTATTTTTTGTCTTTTTTAACATATACTGTTTTTAGAATAATTTATATCTGGCTTTTGCCATGACCAGTTTCATTTAAAAAGGGCGCTGATGACCTCTGTAGTTGAGCGCCCTTATACTCATCATCATCATCATCATCATCATCATCCAAGACTCCGGCTGGGCGCTGTTCTACGTTTGCAGATGAGGCGAGGTTCCTTGCAGTATTATATAATAGAAATCTCAGTTGGTCGTCGCAATTAGCACAACTGAAGACACTATGTGACCGATCTTTAAATATCTTGTGGGTATACTGTTTTTGCTACGTTATCGCGCACTCATCCGCTCAAAATTAGATTATGGTAGTATCATTTATGGCTCAGCACGACCATCTGTGCTGAAGAGGTTAGACACAGTCCATAATTGTGGCATACGTATAGCAGTTGAGGCATTTCCAACGAGCCGAGTTATAAGCCTGTATGCTGAGTCTGCAGAAGCTCCTCTGCAGCACAGCCGCAACATGTTATTAGCCAATTATGGCTGTGGACTTAATAGCATGCCCACACATCCATCGTTTATGCCGTTCTTTAATGCCTTCATGGACGTGCGTTATAGGAACAGTTCTATTAAACCAAAGCCACCTGGTTTTAGTCTCCGGGAGCTCCTTAGACATCTTGATACTGAAATGCCCAAGATGTATCGTAGGGGGGAGAGTGCATACCCTGCTTGGTTGTGCAGAGCGTCCCCGTTTGATCTGGGCATGACTAAATATGATAAATCTAACATGGCTATGTCTAGTGTCCGCACATGTTTTTTAGAATTCTTATCGCGATATGAAGACCATTTTGTAATTTATACTGATGGCTCCAAGAAATCAAATGGTGTTGTTTGTACTTACGTGTGTTCAACCGAACCGTATACATTCGGATTCCACAATAGTACTTCCATCTTTACTGCAGAGCTTTATGCAATATACTGGGCCATTTTACACGTACGTCGATGAAAGTTGAGGGACTCCTTAATCCTGAGTGATTCTCTCAGTGCACTTCAAAGCCTACGGCAGCTGTACAACTACCACCCTATTGTGTAGCATATACAGGATGCCCTCCACTTTTTACACGCTTCTTGCGTTAACGTGGTGTTTGGATGGATCCCTGGTCACGTAGGCTTGCGGGGGAATGAAATGGCGGATGCAGCAGCCAAGACGGCGTCATGAAGCCCAGGGTTCGAATACCATCTGTTATATCAGAAGACTTTAAGGCTGTATTGCGCAGAGCCTTGCAAACCTACTGGCAGGAAGAGTGGTCCGCTCTCATCGCAATAATAAACTTAGACCTGTCAAAGAACTTCCGATTCCCTGGGTTAGATCCTGTGGATCATCTCGTCGCGAGGAGGTGAGTTTGGTTTGGTTACGAATTGGGCACTGCTTTTTTACTCATAGTTTTGTATTTAAAAGGAGCCTTCTGCACTGTGTCTGTTTTACAATGAAGCGTTGTCTGTACGACACGTGCTGCTAGAGTTTGTTCACCTAGCAGACGCTAGGACGTCTCTGCAGCTGCCGGCCTGCTTTGCAGAAATGCTAGTGAACGATAACGCAGTAGTGGAGAAGGTATTCAGATTCTTTTCGAAATTAGATTTTAGGATTTAGCAAATAGAATGTATGGCTTTTTAGATGACATTTTAATTGTTTTAATTCATTTTAAGGCGTACGTCTTTTTTGTAATTCTATTGACACATTTATAGTGTTTTAGAGGAATTTACATCTGGCCTTTTCCATGAACAGTTTCTTTTAAAAGGGCTCTGATGCCCTCTGCAGTTGAGCACCCTTATACTCATCATCATCATCATCATCATCATCTAGTTGGAGACGGAGAGTTTGAGGATGGAAGTACCATAGTTGTTGGGTCGATGGTTTGATTGCTTCAATAATTTCGCTTTTAAAATTCCCTGGCAGTGGACGATCCCATGCTAGGGTATATGTGTTAGAATAAGGTTGGTCATGTGCCGAACAGAAATTGAATGCCAATGAATTCCATCCCCTGCCTTTCTATGTATCTGCATGCGTAAATGATAACGAAGATCCCGAACATCAAAACCATGAGAAACCACTTCTTGTCGGGCAAACGTATTAGCCTCCATTATATCAAACCTCATTGTGTATTTCAAGAACTCTACCTGTTTTATTAGAAAACCTCCTCGACAATTTGATGACATAGGTAATCTAGCCAGCCAAATCTTTAAAGTCATTTCTGGAAGGTGCTGTTGAATGAGCTTCATTACTTTCACCAAGTTATCCTTGTACTCAGGTACACAATTAGGTCTCCATCTAGTTATATCCCATACGCATGAATTCATCACAATCACATCTGGTGCAGATCTTTTTTGCTGCTTGATGTCTGCCATTATCTTTTTAATAGCTGGACTGCAGACCCAGGTAATGAAACAGAACTCCAAGTGTGTACCTTTCCCCTTGAATTTCCTAATCTCGTCATAACTTCTTCCACGATGAAGACGGTCACCTTTAAGTAGTCTATCTCCCTTAAAAGAAGCCTCCAGCTTTTTCTTGAATGCACTTTCGCTTGTTAATGAATTGGAAGACAACAGCCAGAGCACATCCTTGTAAATTGCTCTGACATTACTGTCTCCTATGAAAACAACATGTTTCTTGTACAACAACTTCAGGACATCTGCACTGAAAAATATGTCAGGCATTTCTTGCTACACCACTGGCATAGAGCTAAACCACTGGAATCTTTATATTTAAATACATTTTAAATGCAAGGAAAATATTTACATACACAATGCCTCAGTTTGTTCTTCTCCCACCACTACAAAAAAGGTGGGCGCAGCTGCAAATCGCGTGATTCTCAAGTGCACAGCAGCAACTTCCTTTCATTGGCAGCCCAGGTTTCAGTCTGCCTCTGGTATTTGCATAGAGAAAGTTTTTTGTTGTGCATTGTTGTCATCCGATTTTTGATCTCAGTGCTTTTGTTCAGTGATGCGAGTATTTGTAGTGTTTTGTCTTTGTTGATATTTGTGTTATATCCAGTTATACGTTTAGTGGATACAACCTTTCTTAAAAGATCTTGATGTTGGAGAGATATAGACTCCCGAGATCTTGAACATATTCACAAAGTACGGTGGGGTATATGTACGGTGGGGACTTGGTGTACCCCAAGACCGCTATGGCTACCGAGAAGGCCCATCAGTAACCGCGAAAACTGGCAGAAGAGGCTCTGGTGCAATCTCTCGATTGGATTCCTCCTCGAGGTGAGTGTGTTCCTTCAAACGCCCCAAATATGGTCCACTTCGGTGTTTGACGCCATTTATTTTTGTTCTTTTTCCTTTTCCTCCCTGAGCACACGTCTGACGATTAACATAGCGTGGGTGGTCGGAATGGGAAGCGCAAGGGGTGACTGGGTAACGGATAACTCCCAGCCCTTGTTACCATGTAGGACTGTGCGCGTATCCGCTGATAAAGGTCAGTCCCCGGGAGGGGCAATTGCATGAGGTGTTACACTCCTGAAGGCGATTAGGTCCCTCTGTCTTTACACTGGGAAGTGTGACCCTAGGGTGAGCAAGGTCCAGGCCAGGACTCTCACCTAAGCCGGGGTGGCCCCCAGGATGTGAGCACGCCATTGGAGACGTTTGCAATGGTGGACGATATTACCGCAATGGCACGTGTTCTTAAATCTAAAACTGTGAAGGATATTGGAAAGGAAGTAGTAGAGCCCTGAAGTCGTCGCTTCTTGGTGATAAGCAGAATGGAGGAGGACAAGAAATTTTCATCACTGAACCCTTTCGTCATCCAGAAGGGATTAGACAAGATAGCTGGTCCGGTAAAATCATGTACTCGATCGCGAAGTGGCAAGCTGCTGGTGGAAGCGCATTCCGTCTCCCAGGCAGCAGCGATCTTGAAGGCCAAAATTCTAGGCAGTTATCCGGTGAACGTTTCCGTACACAAGACCTTGAACTCCTCGCGCGGTGTGGTGAACACCCGTGCGCTGGACGGAATGACCAACGAGGAGATCCAGCAAAACCTGAAAAACTAAGGGGTGACAGCTGTATATCGTGTTCAGCGAAGAGAGCGAGGAGAATTAGTGCCTACTCGTACCCTGTTCCTAAATTTGATTGGGTAGATCTCTCACAAAGGCTTAGGGCAAGGTAGTTATCGAGGTACGGCCATATATTACGAACCCCTTACGTTCCTACAGATGTCAGCGCTTCGCCAACACTAAGGACTTCTCTAATGGTGCGCCTACATGTATGAGTTGTGCGATGTTGCTGCACGAAGGTCAGTGCACATAAGCCGTAAAATGTGTGAACTGTGCTGGCGAGCACCCTTCCAGCTTCAGAGATTGCCCACGATTCCCCGAGGAAAAGGAGATTCAGGAGATCCGGGTGAAAGAGAAGATATCCTTCTCGGAACCCCGGAGACTCGACGTACTCGCATGCCCTCCGTTGCGATGTCCGGTACCTATAGCTCAGTTGTAGCTAAGCCGATCCCTCGAAAGGAGATGACAACCCAGACCAGCGATATTAGTGAGGCCAGTATCTCAGACAGAATTCTTATTCCATCAGTAGCTCCGAAGCCTGTCAAGGCATCTCAATCTACCTCTACCTCATCCAAAGCACCAGCAGGGAAGAATACACCTTCCAGATCTCCGTTCAGAGCATCGAGCTCTACGAAGCCTGCTAAGCCAGTTGTGTACGAGGCACCGCCCAAAACATTTAAAACAAGCTATCAACGGTCTGATTTTCTGAAGGATACGGTTCGTCCGATGCGCATAAAGAAAAGTCCTCGGGCACCATAAAGTTCCACCTCTGAGGAGTCTTCCGGAGAAGTCTCGGAACGACGACCATCATCTCCGTCGATCTCTGTTTCCAATCGGTTTGGGGCTCTCGAACCGAAGATCTGAATAGGCAACGGGATCTCATCCGCTGAAGAAATGGAACAAGAAAATACGGACCACATTACAGGAACGGCAACAAAAAGCGCCAGGATAAACCGGATGAAAAAGATGTTAGCCCTACATCGAAGAAAAACGGTAAATTGATTCGGCCACATATGAAGTCGTCTTAATGTAGACTACCTTTACATCTTATATCCTATAGTTCCATTGGCTATCCTACAATGGAACGTACGAGGCTTAAGAACGCATCGACCAGAACTGGAACTATTGCTCAATAAGCATCACCCCTTGTTGGTATACTTACAAGAGACTAAGTTATGACCACAAGACACCCATAAAATCAGGTGCTACACGCCTCTGAGGTGTGATGTTGAAACAAAAGGGGGCATTCCTGCTCACGGAGGTAAATTGATGCTCCTCAGGGATGACATATTTGTATATCCGTTACAGCTACAGTCTGATATACAATCTGTAGCTGTAAGGATTAAGCTGTCATCAATCGAATTTTGCATTTGCAATGTATATATACCGCCATCAGATGACCTCTCGCTAATTGACCTTGAAGACCTGGTTTCCCAACTCTCATCACCACTTATATTAGTGGGAGACTTTAACGCCCTTCACTCACTTTGGGGCTCAAATCGGGCATGTTCGAGAGGCAACCTCATTGCAAAATTACTTGAGAGCAATAACTAGGTTCTGCTGAACACCGGAGAGCCCACATTCCTCTCAGACGCGTTTAACACATATTCGCACATCGATTTGGCTGTGTGTTCATCCCAGTTAGCTCCTTCACTACAGTGGAATGTCATCTTTGATTTACATTCCAGTGACCACTTTCCATGTCTTCTTAGTCTCTTAGCACAAGACGTGTCTCCCTCACGTATCCCTAGATGGCGCTTTGATCTTGCCAGCTGGAACCTTTACACCTAGTTGGCTGTCTTTGAATACAACGAGCACGATTCTGTGAATGATTTAGTTGATCATGTCACCGAGAAAATTCTTTCCGCTGCAGAACAGTCCACTCCACGTTCGGCTACCAAACCGGTCGATTTCCTGTACCATGGCAGACCAACGTCTGCCGGAATGCTTTTCGTGCTCGTAGACGTGCTCTAAGGGTATTCCAACGACACCCTACCCTAAGTAATGCAACTGAGAACAAAAAAGCGCGTGCAAAACCCAGGCAAATAATTAAGGATAGCAAAACGACCTCATGGAACAAATTTGTGTCACCTTTTAACAGATGTACACCGTCATGTGTTGTATGGGATGAATTAAGGCGCGTGGCCGGAAAATCAACCCACCTGCCAATCGCTGGTTTGAAAACAACTGCATGTGTTGTTGATCCGTTTGTTGTGGCTAACACCTTCGGTGGTGCTTTCGCTCAGGTGTCTAGCTCAAGTAATTATGCTACTGAGTTTATCTCAATTAAGACTCAGGTAGAATCTCAAGGTTTCGTGTTTAGTTCCAGAAAACTTGAAGACTATAACCGCCTCTTCACCTTGGCAGAATTAGAACACGGTCTTTCGTCATCGCGACTGACAGCACCAGGACCGGACGGAATCCCCGTTCAAATGTTACAACTTTTCTCACCTAAAGATAAGGCATTCCTGGTCGATGTCTATAACCGTGTTTGGGTTGATGTCACGTTTCCTGACAAGTGCCGAGAAGCCACCATTTTACCTATCTTGAAAGCTGGCAGGGACCGTTACCACCCTTCTAGCTACCGTCCTATTTCCGTCACCAGTTGCGTATGCAAGGTGATGGAACGCATGATAAATGGGCGGTTGGTATGGTGGCTGGAAACGCACAACCTACTGAATAACAGCCAGTGCGGTTTTAGACGACGCCGTTCAACAGTGGATCATCATGTGTCCATGTCGACACAGATGATGAACGGATTTTTTAAGAACTGTCAAACATTCGGAATATTTTAAGACCTCGAAAAGCTTTATGATAAGTGTTGGCGGGCGGGGTTGCTACGTACTCTGAAATCCTGTAATATACGAGGACGCCTACCACTCTTCCTTCAGGAATTCTTGAAAGACCGTGTTTCCGAGGTTGTCTCGGTTTTTTCGAATATAATTGTTCAATAGAGCCGTGTATCCCAGGGATCGGTACTATGTGTTACGTTGTTTGCTATTGCAATTTATTCTATCTCGTAATGTGTATCTCTCGGGATTTCATCATGCCTATTAGCAGACGACTTTCCCGTCTACTGTACATCGTACTCAAACCTTTATACGCCTTGTTCAAACCACCTTGGAGAACCCTAAGTGTTGGAGTTTAAAAGACGGCTTCCCATTCTTCACTGAGAAAACCACCTGTGTTAACTTCTGGCTTCAGCAGAATCGACTAGCTCCAAGACTCCGGCTGGGTGCTGTTCTACGTTTGCAGATGAGGCGAGGTTCCTTGCGGTATTATATAATAGAAATCTCAGTTGGTCGTCGCAATTAGCACAACTGAAGACACTATGTGACCGATCTTTAAATATCTTGTGGGTATACTGTTTTTGCTACGTTATCGCGCACTCATCCGCTCAAAATTAGATTATGGTAGTATCATTTATGGCTCAGCACGACCATCTGTGCTGAAGAGGTTAGACACAGTCCATAATTGTGGCATACGTATAGCAGTTGAGGCATTTCCAACGAGCCGAGTTATAAGCCTGTATGCTGAGTCTGCAGAAGCTCCTCTGCAGCACAGCCGCAACATGTTATTAGCCAATTATGGCTGTGGACTTAATAGCATGCCCACACATCCATCGTTTACGCCGTTCTTTAATACCTTCATGGACGTGCGTTATAGGAACAGTTCTATTAAACCAAAGCCACCTGGTTTTAGTCTCCGGGAGCTCCTTAGACACCTTGATACTGAAATGCCCAAGATGTATCGTAGGGGGGAGAGTGCATACCCTGCTTGGTTGTGCAGAGCGTTCCCGTTTGATCTGGGCATGACTAAATATGATAAATCTACCATGGCTATGTCTAGTGTCCGCACATGTTTTTTAGAATTCTTATCGCGATATGAAGACCATTTTGTAATTTATACTGATGGCTCCAAGAAATCAAATGGTGTTGTTTGTACTTACGTGTGTTGAACCGAACCGTATACATTCGGATTCCACAATAGTACTTCCATCTTTACTGCAGAGCTTTATGCAATATACTGGGCCATTTTACACGTACGTCGATGAAAGTTGAGGGACTCCTTAATCCTGAGTGATTCCCTCAGTGCACTTCAAAGCCTACGGCAGCTGTACAACTACCACCCTATTGTGTAGCATATACAGGATGCCCTCCACTTTTTACACGCTTCTGGCGTTAACGTGTTGTTTGGATGGATCCCTGGTCACGTAGGCTTGCGGGGGAATGAAATGGCGGATGCAGCAGCCAAGACGGCGTCATGAAGCCCAGGGTTCGAATACCATCTGTTATATCGGAAGACTTTAAGGCTGTATTGCGCAGAGCCTTGCAAACCTACTGGCAGGAAGAGTGGTCCGCTCTCATCGCAATAATAAACTTAGACCTGTCAAAGAACTTCCGATTCCCTGGGTTAGCTCCTGTGGATCATCTCGTCGCGAGGAGGTGAGTTTGGTTTGGTTACGAATTGGGTACTGCTTTTTTACTCATAGTTTTGTATTTAAAAGGAGCCTTCCTGCTCTGCAGGAATGCTAGCGGACGATAACACAGTAGTGGAGAAGGTTTTGAGGTTCTTTTCTAGACTGGATTTTAGGATTAAGCGAAGATAATTTATGGCATTTTATAATTATATTTCTTTTGTTTGTATATTTTTTTTGTGCATGTGTTATTTGTAAGTCTAGTTACATATTTACTGTGTTCTAGAGAAATTTATATCTGCCTTTTGCCATGACCAGTTGATTTTTAAGAAAGGGCGCTGTTTACCTCCTGCAGTTGAGCGCCCTTATACTCATCATCATTCATTTTACCATCAACTGTTAGCAATGTTCACATAAACGCTAGAAGAACACGCTTATAAAGCCTTCGATCAATTACTGGCCTTTTTAGAAGGCAAAGGCAAGATCCCGCATCATGGAACAACGTCTTCGCTACACCTAAAGGGATGCTAGTCCAGATACCAAAAGTGACGTCGGTGCTGTGGCTAGCTCTTTGTTGTGGTCCGCCGCACAGTCCACGCAATCAAAGTCGTAGCGGAACAGGGATTAAACACGTCTACCCTTATTGCGACATTGTCTCTTGTCTCTTGTCTTTACTGTCACCTGGAGTCAGCTACAGAAAGGACGTGGTTTCGTTTGGACAGGGAAGTTTAAAACTTAGCGGCATTTTGAAGTTTCTTTGTTTACAGTGTTTTATACTATAGCCGACTACATTTACTATTGATAAAGGTTGGAGACGCGACAGTTAAACAGACAGGGGTAGTACAGGTGAGCAAACGTACCCTTTAGGGATTTTCCTGGACAATTTGCACGAAAATATTTCATTAATAGGGCAGTCACTTCTAAAATCTGAGCGAAGTATGTATCCGTAGTTACACGCCCTTAAATATACCTCCTCATCAGCATCAACATACTCGGAGTACGGACCCCAAAACAGGGGTCAAAACTGTAACAATATGGCTCACGTGGCTTAAGGCAATGAAAACATTGATGGTAAAATTCACTAATGGAACTGTTAAGAGAATATGCTCCATTGTCAATGCGAAAGAACTGTTGATGTAATTCTTGTCATACTTTATTAATGTGGAGGAATGGAAGAAAACATTTTTATCGTCTTTCACACATTTAACAGAGGGATAGACACATACAGCGCTATTAGCAGGCAAGAACGATCCTACCATAGACACATTTCTGTCTATAGAGAAGCAGCTGAGAGGGAACAAGTGGAGATAAAGTTAAACTTACCATGCTATAGGTTGGTTATTTTATATTTAACTTTAACGGTATATCACAAAGTCACAAAAACGCGAAAATATAACGAAGACATGCCATATGAATTTTTCAATGTTTCAGAAAAAGTCCATACGTCTAGATCACCACAAACGATTTTCCCCCCAGGGGCTTACAGCGGTAGGTACGGCTTTAGCGCACCCGGGGTCCGGAGCACACAGTCTCCCTCGTGTGGGCTCCTCTTCGTGGTTGAGGGAGACAGTCAACAGGCCCACCCACGTGTAGGCCGTGCGTGGAGACCCGTGTCGGGGGAAAGGTTTGTCCTGGTGGTTGAGTGATGCGTATCTGAGCTCGTAACAGTGCTCTTCTGAATTCGCGGAGGGTGCTTATTTGTAATACACTACTTTGGCATCTGCTTCGCCTAAACGGAAGGTTAGGGACTAAGCCACCCCTAATCAATCGGCCAGGACTAGGTATTGTACTGACCTCCAGGGTGAGTGGAACGGCGAGCTCGCTATATATCCTGTGTAGCCCTGTCATCCCGGTGGGATGACCACTTGTTGGACTTCTTGGTGGGTGGGGAGCACTGGCGGATGAAACTTGGCCCATTTATTATGGTACACCCTTCAAATAAAACCCCCCAAAAATATTTTAACATTGTAAAAGAAGTAGTTGAGTGTGGTCCTCGCTACTTATTAATTAAAAGAACAGAGGAAGGCAGATCTTTTGCAACAGTTAATCCGTTTTTAGTAGAGAAAGGTCTTGATAAAACAGCTGGTGAAGTTAAATGGTGTACAAAATCTAGGAACGGCACGCTGTTGGTGGAAGCAATTTCAGCTTCCCAGGCAGCTAAGATACTGAAAGCCAACATGGTGGGAAGTTATGCAGTGAAGGTAGAGTTGCATAGGCCCCTGAATTCCTCGCGTGGTGTCGTGAACATTAGCGCGTTGGATGGAATGCACAACGAGGATATTCAGGAGAACCTTCATGAACAAGGCGTTACAGCTGTCTATCGTGTGCAAAGGAGGGAGCTAGAGGAAATGATTCCTGTCATCATCATCACCGTATAACTGCTGTTGTTATCTGCGCGAAGACCACTTAATTTTGCAGAGAGCCCTGTTTATCAGTATTAAGGTTCATTTATATGCGAAATGTGTACGACATGTGACCAGCGTCTATACTAGCCTTCCATCGTCCTCCAACGGGTTCGAAATAGTGATAGTTTCAGAAACTCTTAATTCCTAATATGTTCTTTTAAAATAAACTACATTTTTTTTAAAACGTCGGAATCAATATTTCAAAATAAACTGTTACAAATTACGCAACTCCAGACAGCATCTCTAACGATGTGACCAGTCTTTAAATATCTTGCGGGTACTAATTGGAAAACCATGGGGAGCGGATCGTACAGTGTTATTGCGAATTTATCGCGCACTCATCCGTTCTAAGTTAGAGAATGGTAGTATCGTTTATGGCTCAGCACGACCATCTGTGCTGAAGAGATTAGACACAGTCCATTATTGCGGTATACGTATAGCAGTTGGGGCATTTCCAACGAGCCGAGTTATAAGCTTGTAGGCTGAGTCTGTAGAACCTCCTCTGCAGTACAGGCGCAACATGTTATTAACAAATTATGACTGTGGACTTAATTGCATGCCCACACATCCATCGTTTACGCCGTTCTTTAACACCTTAGTGGGCGCGCGTTGTAGGAACACTTATATTAAGCCAAAGTCACCTGGTTTTCGTTTCCGGGAGCTCCTTTGACATCTTGATACTGAAATTCACAAGATGTATCCTAGGCGGGAGAGGAAATACCCTCCTTGGTTGTGCAAAGGGTCCCACGTTGATCTGGGCATAAGTAAATATGATAAATCTACCCTGTCTATGTCTTGTATCCGCGCGTGTTTTTTAGAATTTTTATCGTGATATAAGGACCGCTTTGTAATTTATACTCATGGCTCCAAGAACTCAAATGGTGTTGGTTGTGCTTACCTGTTTGGAAGCGAACGGAATACTTTTGGATTGCACACTAGCACTTCCATTTATACTGCAGAGCTCTATGCAATATACCGGGCCATATTAAATGTACGTCGCCGAAAGTTGCGGGACTGCTTAATCCTCAGTGCACGTCAAAGCCTACCTGGGCTGTACAACTACCGCCCTTTTGTGCAGCGTATACAGGATGCCCTCCACGTTTTACACGCTTATGGCGTTAGCGTGGTGTGTGCATGGATCCCTGGTCACGTAGGCTTGCGTGGGAATGAAATGGCGGATTCGGCAGCCAAGACGGCTAACATGAAGCCCTGGGTTCGAATACCATCTGTGACATCGGAAGACCTTAGGGCCGTATTGCGGAGAGCTGTGCAAACCAGCTGGCAGGAAGAGTCGTCCGCTCTCCGAAGTAATAAACTTAGATCTGTCAAAGAACTTCCGATTTCCTGGAACACGTGCTGTCGGTCATCTCGTCGCGAGGAGGTAAATGTGGCTCGGTTGCGTATTGGGCACTGCATTTTTATTCATAGCTTTCTATTTAAAAAGGAGCCTTCCCCACTGTGTCCGTTTTGCAAAGAAGCGTTATCTGTATGACACGTGCTGCTAGAGTGTTTTCACCAAGCAGAGCTTAGGACGTTTCTGCAGCTGCCGGTCAGCTTTGCAGAAATGCTAGCGGACGATAACGCAGTAGTGGATAAGGTTTTTAGGTTCTTTTCTAGATTACACTTTAGAATATAGTGAAGGAATTTTGTAGTCGGTTTTGATTGATATTTCGCTTTCTTCTTCTTGTTTTAAATATATATATATATATATATATATATATATATATATATATATATATATATATATATATATGTGTGTGTGTGTGTGCAATTTTATTGATTTTATTTATACTTATGTAGTTTTTGGAAATTTTTATATCTGGCATTTGCCATGACTTGTTTTTGTAAGGACGCTGATAACCACCGTAGTTGAGCGCCCTTATACACATCATCATCATCATCATCATCATCAACACCCTTTAATTGCTGTAGTTATCTGCGCGAAGACCACTTAATTTTGCTTAAAGACCTGTTTATCAGTATTAAGGTTCTTTTACATGCGATATGTGTACGACATGTGACCAGCGTCTATACTAGCCTTCCATCGTCCTCCAACGGGTTCGAATTCGCGATAGTTTCAGAAATTCTAAATTCCTAATATGTTCTGTTAAAATAACCGATTTTTTTTTAAAACGTTTGAACCAATATTTTAAGAGAAACCGTTCCGAATTACCGAACTCCAGACAGCTTCTCCAAAACCTATAGGCTCATAAGTGCATTAATAATTTCAGTCTCAATGCCAAAACGTATTAAATAAGAAAAACATGGTATTTAATTTTTAAAGAAGCACTCTTTCATTTGAAAGATCCCAGGCCTATTATCAGGGGTTGTACACCCACCATAGATGAACTCTGAAATCAAAGTTTTGCATTTCATAAAGTATGGATATACAAAAGAAGCTGTGTAAAGTAGACGTGTCCTACCTAAAATGGTTGTAATAATACTTAAATTAATATGTATCTAAAGTTATCATTTTTACTCAACATTCCAATTGTATACATCGTAAATATTCATAACAACGATAAATTATAAATGATATTTTATTTTCAATTGTAGCTTGTTATTTTTACCTAAAAATGCGGTATGTAAATCCACAAACGGTCTATTGTCACATTATTTTGTTCCATATTTCTTTACGACACAAAAATGTGTCCTGGAATTGGAAGTATTATTTTTGAGCACGATTTATGGACTTTATTTCTGTACCGGCTCGGCAAATGCAACTCGAATCACGACAGTAAATCACGTCGAAGTATTACTCAGTTTAATTAGGCTGTTCAAATTCGGCTTTCTGGAAAAGTTCCTTTCCGCGGTCTCAGGTCAGAGAAATGTTAGCGGGCGATGTAATAATAAGTAAGAAATAGAGTAGGTCATGAAATAGCTATTCTATTCGTAGCAGGAATTTGTTTGTTTGTACCTATTACACCTTCATGAAACCCTTCCATGATTCGAACTGATAATATGTCATATTCAGCGTCTTTATGTTAATTGAAATTACAGTACTGAATTGAAAATATGATAATTTACATAAAACGCGCGGACTCCTAAAAAATTTCGACGTAACGACTGGCCATTCTACAGTTGAATTATCAGCTCGTTTAAAATGGTTGCGGAAGCAATATAGCATCTGAGATATGCAACATTAGAACAGAAAATATAGTTACATAAAATTTTAACAGTAACCAATTCTAATTTTATCTTTTTTATGTATTTCCCCTTTTGATGTGCTATCTCAGTTAAATGTTTTCTGCCCACCAGGTAGGAGTGAATTAGATCAAGGGGAAGGCCCCTTATGTCGTAGCTCTCAAGTTTGCTAATTAAAAAATGGTGGTCAATACTGTCGAGCGCTTTAGACAAATCAAAATAGAAGGTGCTAACCATCTCATTGTTTTCCATTTTACCAATTATTTCATGTATGCATTGATTAATGGCTGAAATCGTAGATCGGCCTTTCCTAAGGCCATGTTGAAAGTTTTTTGTACATTATATTTGCTTAAATATTTGTCTAATCAATAAACTTCTTTCAAACAGTTTAGCTACTTCATATAACAGAGTTGTTGGTCTATAATTATTCATCTGGTGTTCATTCCATTTTTTGAATATTGGCCTAATAATCCCTAACTTCAATTGTTCTGGAAATTTGCCCTGTTCTGTAGAGTAATTAATTAAGAGAGGGAGTGGCGTTGCTATAACATTTTTACAACGTTTTAATAGTAAAGGACTGATTTCATCCCACCCACTTGTGGTTTAATATGGTAAGTTCTTGATTAATTTAAATATTTCGTCTTCAGATGTTGGCCGAAGAAAAAGGTAGAGTTAATCAAGGTGTCTGTGTTGGCATGATTTGTTGTTGGTATATACATTGGCCCTTTTATAAAAAAAACCATTAAATGTTTTACTAATGATAACTAATGATAACTATATTTAGTTCTATGTTTTTATGGGGATCAGTGTGTCTTCAAGTTTCATTTATTTTTCACCAAGCTGTTTTACTAACATTTCCTGGTAGTACCACTTCTCTCTGTATGCATCAGCTACAGCAGTTTGTAAGTTCTTTAAATACTCATGCTTCAATTCTTTGTACTTGTTTTTATCATAATCTAGTGATGAACACTTATACAACACATGATATTTGATGACAAACTCTAGCACTGATGTCGATATTTTATGTGAATAGAGTCAACCATTTTTCAGGTACTGTAAGTATTTGCTTCTGTGATCTGCATCATTAACGACTTCCAGCATGACACTTTGATGGGCCTGTGATAAATATTCTGTTAACTCTGTTTTAGAACTGAACGGCGACTTGCAAAGCTGCACATAAAAGTATTATTTCTGTGTACTTTGAAGTGAGCCATTAAATTCCGTTGTCATGTGAACCTTCGGTCACACAACTAGCAAAATGACATCGCATATGACTTGTTGAGCTCTTCTTATACTGCCCCTCAGGGGCCTACTACGGTAGGTACGGCTTTAGCGCACCCGGGGTCCGTATCCAAGAGTCTATCTCGTGTGGGCTCCTCTTAGTGGTTGAGTGTACAGTCAGGTTCTGAAATTCCTGCACGTAAGTCTGTATTTGACTACATGATTTTGCTACCCAACTGTTTTAGTTTGTCCATAATTACTTCTTTGTGTATTATTGGACGCACGCTAGTGAGTATTATTCCTTTGTTTTCAGTTATTAATGGGCGTAAATCAAGAGCTCCAGATAGCTTCTCTAAAACCTATATGTTCATAAGTGCATTAATAATGTCAGTCTCAATGCCAAAACGTATTAAAATAAGTAAAACATGGTATTTAATTTTTAAAGAAGCACTCTTTCATTTGAAAGATCCCAGGCCTATTATCAGGTATTGTACACCCACCATAGTTGAACTCTGAAATCTAAGTTTTGCATTTCATAAAGTATGGATATATAAAAGAAGCTGTGTAAATTAGACGTGTCCTACCTAAAATTTTTGTAATAATGCTTAAATTAATATGTGTCTAAAGTTATCATTTTTACTCCTCATTCCTATGGTATACATCGTAAGTATTCATTGTAACGATAAATTATGAATGATATTTTATTGTCAGGTGTAGCTTGTCATTTTTACCTAAAAATGCGGTGTGTAAATCCACAAACGGTCTATTTTCACTTTATTTTGTTCCATATTCCTTTACGACAACAAAATGTGTTCTGGAATTGGAAGTATTTTTTTGGAGCACGATTTATGGACTTTATTTCTCTACCGGCTCGGCAAATGCAACTCGAATCACGACAGTAACTCACGTCGAAGTATTACTCAGTATATTTGGCTGTTCAAAGTCGGCTTTCTGGAAAAGTTCCTTTCCGCGGTCTCAGGTCAGAGAAATGTTAACGGGCGATGTAATCATAAGTAAGAAATAGAGTAGGTCATGAAACAGCTATTCTATTCGTAGTAGGAATTTGTTTATTTTTACCCATTAAATCTTCATGAAACCCTTCCATGATTTGACCTGATAATAAGTTATATTCAGTGTCTTTATGTTAATTGAAATTACAGTGCTGAATTGCAAATGTGATAGTTTACATAAACCGCGCGAACTCCTAAAAAATTACTACGTAACGACTGGCTATTCTACGGCTGAATTATCAGCTGTTTTAAAATGATTGCGGCAGCAATATAGCATCCGAGGTATGCTACACTAGAACAGGAAGTTAATATAGTTACAGAAAATGTTAACAGTATCCAATTCTGATTTTATTTTTTTATGTATTTCCCCTTTTGATGTGCTATCTCTGTTAAATGTTTTCTGCCCACCAGGTAGGAGTGAATTAGATCAAGGGGAAGACCCCTTATGTCGTTGCTCTCAAGTTTTCTAATTAAAATATGGTGGTCAGCACTGTCGAACTCTTTAGACTAATCAAAAAAAAGGTGCTAACCTTCTCATTGTTTACCAGTTTCCCAATTGCTTCATGTGTGCATTGATTAATGTCTGAAAACGTAGATCGGCCCTTGCTAAGACCATGTTGAAAGTTTTTAGTACATTATATTTGGTTAAATATTTGTCTAATCAATAAACTTCTTTCAAACAGTTTAGCTACTTCAGATAACAAAGTTATTGGTCTATAATTAATTATCTGGTGTTCATTCCATTTTCTGAATATTGGCCTAATAATCCCTAATTTCAATTGTTCTGGAAATTTGCCCTGTTCTATAGAGTAATTAATTAAGAGAGCGAGTGGCTTTACTATAACATTTATACAACGTTTTAATAGTAAAGGACTGATTTCATCCCACCCACTGGTTGTTTTACATGGTCTGTTGTTGATTCATTTAATTATTTCGTCTTCCGATGTTGGCCCAAGAAAAAAAAGTTGAGTTATCCAAGGTGTCTGTGTTAGAATGATTTGTTGTTGGTTTATGCATTGGTCCTTTTATGAAAAAACCATTAAATGTTTAATTAATGATGACGGGTTCATAAATTAATTCGCCATCTATATTTTGTTCTATGTTTTTATGAGGATCAGTGTGTCTTCTGTTTTCATTTATTTTTCCCCATGCTGTTTTACCAACATTTTCTGATTGTACCACTTCCCTCTGTATGCATCAGCTACAGCAGTTTGTAAGTTCGTTAAATACTCATGCTTCAATTCTTTGTACTTGTTTTTGTCATAATCTAGAGATGAACTCTTATACAGTACATAGGTGACAAGATGGAGCCTGATTTTTGACGACAAACTCTAGCACTGATGTTGATATTTTATGTGAAATAGAGTCAACCATTTTTCAGGTACTGTAAGTATTTGCTCCTGTGATCTGCATCACTAACGACCTCCAGCATGACACTTTGATGGGCCTGTGACAAATATTCTGTTAGCTCAGTTATAGAACTGAACGGCGAATTGCAACGCTGCACATAAAAGTATTATTTCTGTGTACCTTGAAGTGAGCCATTAAATTCCGTTGTCATGTGAACCTTCGGTCACACAACTAGCAAAATGACATCGCATATGATCTGTACAGCTCTTCTTGTACTGCCCCCAGGGCCTACTACGTAGGTACGGCTTTAGCGCACTTGGGGTCCGTATCCAAGAGTCTCCCTCGTGTGGGCTCCTCTTAGTGGTTGAGTGTACAGTCAGGTTCTGAAATTCCTGCACGTAAGTCTGTATTTGACTACATGATTTTGCTACCCAACTGTTTAGTTTGTCCATAATTACTTCTTTGTTTATTATTGGACGCACGATAGTGAGTACTATTCCTTTGTTTTCAGTTATTAATGGGCGTAAATCAAGAGCTCCAGACAGCTTCTCTAAAACCTATATGTTCTTAAGTGCATTAATAAGGTCACATCTCAATGCCAAAACGTATTAAAATAAGTAAAACATGGTATTTATATTTTTAAAGAAGCACTCTTTCATTTGAAAGATCCAAGGCCTATTATTAGGGATTGTACACCCACCATAGTTGAACTCTGAAATCTAAGTATTTTATTGTCAGGTTAGCTTGTCATTTTTACCTAAAAATGCGGTGTGTAAATCCACAAACCATCTATTTTCACTTTATTTTTTTCAATATTCCTTTACGACACCAAAATGTGTTCTGGAATTGGAAGTAATATTTTTGAGCACGATTTATGGACTTTATTTCTGTACCGGCTCTGCAAATGCAACTCGAATCACGACAGTAAATCACGTCGAAGTATTACTCAGTTTATTTGGCTGTTCAAAGTCGGCTTTCTGGAAAAGTTCCTTTCCGCGGTCTCAGGTCAGAGAAATGTTAACGGGCGATGTAGTCATAGGTAAGAAATAGAGAAGGTCATGAAATAGCTATTCTATTCGTAGTAGGAATTTGTTTATTTTTACCTATTACACTTTCATGAAACCCTTCCATGATTCGACCTGATAATAAGTAATATTCAGTGTCTTTATGTTAAATGAAATTACAGTGCTGAATTGCAAATGTGATAGTCTACATAAAACGCGCGAACTCCTAAAAAATTACTATGTAACGACTGGATATTCTACGGTTGAATTATCAGCCGGTTTAAAATGATTGCGGAAGCTATATAGCGTCTGAGGTATGCTACACTAGAACAGGCAGTAAATATAGTTACATAAAATGTTAACAGTATCCAATTCTGATTTTATTTTTTTATGTATTTCCCCTTTTTATGTTCTGTCTCTGTTAAATGTTTTCTGCCCACCAGGTAGGAGTGAATTAGATCAAGGGGAAGGCTATCTTATGTCGTAGCTCTCAAGTTTGCTAATTAAAATATGGTGGTCAGCACTGTCGAACTCTTTAGACTAATCAAAAAGAAAGTGTTACCTTCTCGTTGTTTTCCAGTTTCCCATTTGTTTCATGTATGCTTTGATTAATGTCTAAAAACGTAAATCGGCCCTTCCTAAGAACATGTTGAAAGCTTTTAGCACATTATATTTGTCTAATCAATAAACTTCTTTCAAACAGTTTAGCTACTTCAGATAACAAAGTTATTCGTCTATAATTATCTGGTGTTCAGTCCATTTTCTGAATATTGGCCTAATAATCCCTAATTTCAATTGTTCTGGAAATTTCCCCTGTTCTATAGAGTAATTAATTAAGAGAGCGAGTGGCTTTACTATAACATTTTTACAACGTTTTAATAGTAAAGGACCGATTTCATCCCACCCACTGGTTGATTTACATGGTAAGTTGTTGATTCATTTAATTATTTCGTCTTCCGATGTTGGCCCAAGAAAAAAGGTTGAGTTAATCAAGGTGTCAGTGCTGGAGTGATTTGTTGTTGGTTCAGGCATTGATCCTTTTATGAAAAAAAACATTAAATGTTTAATTAATGATGACGGGTTCATCAATTAATTCTCCATCTATATTTTCGTCTATGTTTTTATGGGGATCAGTGTGTCTTCTGTTTTCATTTATTTTTCACCATGCTGTTTTACCAACATTTTCTGATTGTACCACTTCCCTTTGTATACATCAGCTACAGCAGTTTGCAAGTTCTTTAAATACTCATGCTTCAATTCTTTGTACTTGTTTTTATCATAATCTAGTGATGAACTCTTATACAGTACATAGGTGACAAGATGGACCCTGATTTTTGACGACAAACTCTAGCACTGATGTTGATATTTTATGTGAAATAGAGTCAACCATTTTTCAGGTACTGTACGTATTTGCTTCTGTGATCTGCATCATTAACGACCTCCAGCATGACACTTTGATGGGCCTGTGACAAATATTCTGTTAACTCAGTTTTAGAACTGAACGGCGACTTGCAACGCTGCACATAAAAGTATTAATTCTGTGTACCTTGAAGTGAGCCATTAAATTCCGTTGTCATGTGAACCTTCGGTCACACAACTAGCAAAATGACATCGCATATGATCTGTACAGCTCTCCTTATACTGCCCCCCAGTGGCCTACTACCTAGGTACGGCTTTAGCGCACCCGGGGTCCGTATCCAAGAGACTCCCTCGCGTGGGCTCCTCTTAGTGGTTGAGTGTACAGTCAGGTTCTGAAATTCCTGCACGTAAGTCTGTATTTGACTACATGATTTTGCTACCCAACTGTTTAGTTTGTCCATAATTACATCTCTGTGTATTATTGGACGCACGCTAGTGAGTATTATTGCTATGTTTTCAGTTATTTTTGGGCGTAAATCAAGAGCTCCAGACAGCTTCTCTAAAACCTATATGATCATAAGTGCATTAACAAGGTCACTCTCAATGCCAAAACGTATTAAAATAAGTAAAACATGGTATTTAATTTTTAAAGAAGCACTCTTTCATTTGAAAGATCCAGGGCCTATTATTAGGTATTGTACACCCACCATAGTTGAACTGTGAAATCTAAGCATTTTATTGTCAGGTGTAGCTTGTTATTTTTACCTAAAAATGTGGTGTGTAAATCCACAAACGGTCTATTTTCACTTTATTTTGTTCCATATTCCTTTACGACACCAAAATGTGTTCTGGAATTGGAAGTATTATTTTTGAGCACGATTTATGGACTTTATTTCTGTACCGGCTCGGCAAATGCAACTCGAATCACGACAGTAAATCACGTCGAAGTATTACTCAGTTTATTTGGCTGTTCAAAGTCGGCTTGCTGGAAAAGTTCCTTTCCGCGGTCTCAGGTCAGAGAAATGTTAGCGGGCGATGTAATCATAAGTAAGAAATAGAGTAGGTCATGAAATAGCTATTCTATTCGTAGTAGAAATTTGTTTATTTTTACCTATTACACCTTCATGAAACCCTCCCATGATTCGACCTTATAACAAGTCATATTCAGCGTCTTTATGTTAAAAGAAATTACAGTGCTGAATTGCAAATGTGATAGTTTACATAAAACGCGCGAAGTCCTAAAAATTGCTATGTAACGACTGGATATTCTACGGCTGAATTATCAGCCAGTTTAAAATGATTGCGGAAGCTATATAGCGTCTGAGGTTTGCTACACTAAAACAGGAAGTATATATAGTTACAGAAAATGTTAACAGTATCCAATTCTGATTTTATCTTTTTTATGTATTTCTCCCTTTGATGTGCTATCTCTGTTAAATGGTTTCTGCACACCAAGTAGGAGTGAATCAGATCAAGGTGAAGACCCCTTATGTCGTTGCTCTCAAGTTTTCTAATTTAAATATGGTGGTCAGCACTGTTGAACCCTTTAGAATAATCAAAAAAAAAAAAAGTGCTAACCTTCTCATTGTTTTCCAGTTTCCCAATTGATTCATGTAGGCATTGATTAATGTCTGAAAACGTAGATCGGCCCGTCCTAAGACCATGTTGCAAGTTTTCAGTACATTATATTTGGTTAAATATTTGTCTAATCAATAAACTTCTTTCAAACAGTTTAGCTACTTCAGATAACAAAGTTATTGGTCTATAATTAATTATCTGGTGTTCAGTCCATTTTCTGAATATTGACCTAATAACCCCTAATTTCAATTGTTCTGGAAATTTGCCCTGTTCTATAGAGTAATTAATTAAGAGAGCGAGTGGCTTTACTATATCATTTATACAACGCTTTAATAGTAAAGGACTGATTTCATCCCACCCACTGGTTGTTTTACATGGTAAGTTGTTGATTCATTTAATTATTTCTTCTTCCGAATTTGGCCCAAGAAAAAAAAGTTGAGTTAATCAAGGTGTCTGTGTTAGAATGATTTGTTGTTAGTTTATGCATTGGTCCTTTTATGAAAAAACCATTAAATGTTTAATTAATGATGGCGGGTTCATAAACTAATTCGCCATCTATATTTTGTTCTATGTTTTTATGAGGATCAGTGTGTCTTCTGTTTTCATTTATTTTTCCCCATGCTGTTTTACCAACATTTTCTGATTGTACCACTTCCCTCTGTATGCATCAGCTACAGCAGTTTATAAGTTCTTTAAATACTCATGCTTCAATTCTTTGTCCTTGTTTTTATCATAATCTAGTGATGAACTCTTATACAGTACATAGGTGACAAGATGGAGCCTGATTTTTGACGACAAACTCTAGCACTGATGTTGATATCTTATGTGAAATAGAGTCAACCATTTTTCAGGTACTGTAAGTATATGCTTCTGTGATCTGCATCATTAACGACCTCCAGCATGACACTTTGATGGGCCTGTGACAAATATTCTGTTAACTCAGTTTTAGAACTGAACGGCGACTTGCAACGCTGCCATAAAAGTATTATTTCTGTGTACTTTGAAGTGAGCTATTAAATTCCGTTGTCATGTGAACCTTCGGTCACACAACTAGCAAAATGACATCGCATATGATCTGTACAGCTCTTCTTATACTGCCCCCCAGGGGCCTACTACGTAGGTACGGCTTTAGCGCACCCGGGGTCCGTATCCAAGGGTCTCCCTCGTGTGGGCTCCTCTTAGTGGTTGAGTGTTCAGTCAGGTTCTGAAATTCCTGCACGTAGGTCTGTATTTGACTACATTATTTTGCTACTCAACTGTTTTAGTTTGTTCATAATTACTTCTTTGTGTATTATTGGACGCACGATAGTGAGTATTATTCCTTTGATTTCAGTTTTTAATGGGCGTAAATCAAGAGCAATACAATTGATTTTTATTTGCTTGTGTTTGGTAGTTAGTTATTCAGCTGCTTTCTTGTTGCTTAAAAAGATTCATATTCCATTTTCAGAGATTCGTCACGCAAACTGAAGTTTAGCTAGTGGCGTTATTTTGCCAACAGCTCAGAGGTAATCTTTTAAGGTTAAGTCACCATGAGCGTCTATGGTGATAGTCTGTTCTTTATTAGGGGTAGACTGAGTCAGGGATGCATAACTTTACCGTTCATTACTGCTAACATTAGTTTTCATTGAGTTTTCATGAGTTTTCATTTACCTGGAGTTCGAGGACTCCTGTACTCAGCAGTCCCCAGTTTATTTACCTGCAATGCAGATGAGACGAGGTTCCTTGGTTTGATATTTGATAGAAAACTTAGTTGGTCGTCGCATATAGCATAAATGAAAGCACGATGTGACCAATCTTTAAATATCTTGCGGGTACTAATAGGAAAACCGTGGGGAGCGGATCGTTCAGTGTTATTGCGACTTTATCGCGCACTCATCCGTTCCAAATTAGATAATGGTAGTATCGTTTATGGCTCAGCACAACCATCTGTGCTGAAGAGATTAGACACAGTCAATTATTGCGGTATACGTATACATTTTATCTTAATTTGTGTAGCTTTTAGGTTTTACTGTTGACTTCGGGCCCAAATGACCTTTTTGTCGACGGGCCCTAAAACACCACACACACACACACTCACTCACTCACTCACTCACTCACTCACTCACTCACTCACTCACTCACTCACTCACTCACTCACTCACTCGCTCACTCACTCACTCACTCACTCACTCACTCGCTCACTCACTCACTCACTACTATTAAACCAAAGCCACCTGGTTTTCGTTTCCGGGAGCTCCTTAGACATCTTGATACTGAAATGCCCAAGATGTATCCTAGGGCGGAGAGGACATACCTTCCATGGTTGTGCCGAGCGTCCCACGTTGATCTGGGCATAAGTAAATATGATAAATCTACCATGTCTATGTCTAGTATCCGCACGTGTTTTTTTAGAATTTTTATCGCGATAAAGGACCAGTTTGTAATTTATACTGATGGCTCCAAGAACTCAAATGGTGTTGGTTGTGCTTACCCGTGTACTTGTTTTTATCATGATCTAGTGATGAACTCTTGTACAGTACATAGGTGACAAGATGGAGCCTGATTTTTGATGACAAACTTTAGCACTAATGTTGCTATTTTATGTGAAATAGAGTCCACCAGTTTTCAGGTACTGTAAGCATTTGCTTCTGTGATCTGCATCATTAACGACCTCCAGCATGACACCTCGAAGGGCCTGTGATAAATATTCTGTTAACTCAGTTCTAGAACTGAACGGCGACTTGCAAAGCTGCACATAAAAGTCTTATTTCTGTGTACTTTGAGGTGAGCCATCAAATTCCGTTGTCGTGTGTACCTTCGGTCACACAACTAGCAAAATGGCATCTCATATGATTTGTAAAGCTCTTCTTATACTGCCCCCCAGGAGCCTACGACGGTAGGTACGGCTTTAGCGCACCCGGGCCCTGAGCCAACAGTCACCCTCGTGTGGGCTCCTCTTAGTGGTTGAGGGAGACAGGTTGTGAAATTCCTGCACGTAAGTCTGTATTTGACTACATGATTTTGCTACTCAACTGTTTTAGTTTGTCCGCAATTACTTGGTTGGTTATTATTGGACGCACGTTAGGGAGTATTATTTCTTTGTTTTCAGTTATTAAAGGGCGTAAATCAAGAGTAATGCAATTGATTTTTATTTGCTTTTGTTTGCTATGTAGTTCTTCAGCTGCTTTCTTGTTGCTTAAAAAGATGCATATTCGATTTTTCGAGATGCGTCACGCAAACTGAAGGTTATCTGGTGGCGTTTGTTTGCCAACATCTCAGATATAATCTTTTAAGTTTAAGTCACCATGAGCGTCTATGGTGTTAGCCTGTTCTTTATTTGGGGTAGACTAAGTCACAGATGCATAACTTGCCGTTCATTACCGCTAACATCAGTTTTCATTGAGTTTTCATTAGTTTTCATTTACCTGGTTTTTGAGGACTGCTGTACTCAGCAGTCCCCGGTTTATTTACCTGCAATGTGAGGTATGCTCGTTGATATTAATCCTAATTTGAGATTTCTGTAGCAACGTACCTTGGAATAATGGACGCTTGGAAGCAGGTATCCTTGAGTATTACCTGGATGACACTTTAAGTAACAGTTTTGCTGTAAACACGGAAACATTTACGAAGGTATAAACACGCAACCAATAATTCCTGTCATGGCCTTCTGTCAGCCCGTTCCTTCAGTTTGTTGGGCCTGTTTCCCATAGAAATACTCATGGTTTTCACTAAATGCATTCATTTTGTTAATGTGCATGTTTCGGTTTACCAGGAAAAGGTCTAGATTTCATTTCGCTATCGGTTTTGGAAAATGGATAACCGCCTCAATGTCCCTTCACCTCTAATGTTCCTCCCAAGCAGTATATAATTTTATATATTTAGAATTGATTGTAATAGTTTTTAAACCTGCCCATTATGCAATTAAATACAGAAATATTCAAAGGCACAGAGTACTTACATTTTAATTTAATATACATATGGTTGTTATATTTTGCGGAGGCTGTTTGAAGTAGCTACAAAAATATGTAGAAAAAACAAAATAGTAAAATGCCATTTTACGAAACAAGCAATTTCTTTTTCGTAATAAAATCATACAAGGTTTTCATTTTTAATTATTTAAAATACTTCTTTAAGCCGCTTAAAATATAAAATAATAGCTACAGATCGGAATTATAGAACTGAGGGGTACTATAAAAGTGTAAAATAAAGTATAAGAATTGTTGTCAAAGGCACACAAAATAATGAGCCGCAAATATTGTGAATTTTATAGCATTGTTGAGTTGGATAACCTTAGATTTAAAATATTTTAGTAGTAACTTTCTAAAGTTGTATTTCACATGTAGCAGTTATCGTGCACCTTAGAAGGAAAGCAATTTTCCTAACATTTTTCTTAAGGGCACTGGGAGGTTATTTTTATCCAGACAGGGCTACTTTACCAATATTGGAATATAAATATACAAAAAACTTAATATTGCAATAAATTTACATTTGGTATGATTATGGAATAAGGATGTGTGCATTTAGCTACAATAAAATATTTAAATTATGTTCATACAGCTCCTTGCAAAAGGGGCATATGGCACTCTGTGTATTCTGAAAAAAAGTTTTGCAACCTATACTTCAGGCACAGATGCCTTGTAGAAATTTAAATCTGTAGGCGCCAATCTTTTTCCTAAATAACACAAGGCACAGTTTTATAATCTAAACTAAATAAAAAGCATACATAATTTATAATATGCACAAGAAAAATTCTTTAAATGTGTTAACAAAAAATACAATATTTTTAAGGACTGAATTATATTTTCCCTCCATTTTATAAATCATAGTTTAATGTGTTCAGAGATCATTAACAAATAAGAACTAAAAATTTTGTATCATCTTTTGTAGTTTTTGAGAAACATGTATCTAATGTATGAAAAATAAATGTATAGGGAAATCACGATCAAAGAGTAAGCACCACTCTTTTTTCCCTCCTACAACTGCGCGGGATTTTAGTTTTGTACCTTCAGGTGTTCCATTCACATATACCACGGTAAGATTATAACGCTAGATAAAGGATGTTCCCTAACAACCATGTTATTTTGGGCTTGTAATATACTTATTTTAGGATTCATGCTTATTAATATTAACATGCTTTTCTTGCAATGCTGCGAAGAACTTATTGCTACCACTCGTGTTACACCCCTTGGAATAGAATTTTTTTATTCATTTATTTGCAACTAACTTAAAAATAACCTGAATACCACCTGAATTTGCGATGCTCATAAAAATGAATTCCTGGGGAGTTCGTTGTAAGCACATGCAGAAACAGGGCCTTGCAGTCAACATTTTCTATAGTTGTGAGATGTGCAATGAGGATATAATAATGATGCAATGCCGTTGCGCCGGTGGTTTTGCTCACTCCCAAACTCAATATGTACTCCATTTCTGTTTCTTTACTGAATGACTGTGACAAAATTCCGCGGTTCTCTCTATTCAATTTCAATTTCATCATCAAATAAAGCAATATAGTATCTGAGGTATGCAACACTAAAACAGGAAATAAATATAGTTACATAAGATGTTACTCCTTATTTATGTGGTTCAAAGAGCAATAAGAAGATAACGTAATAAAACTTAATTTTCTTACGAAAACATGAATGAAAAAATGAATGAAAAAATAAGTATGTAATATAGGTAACACCTATCACCTCCCCCAAGGGGCCTAATTCGGTAGGTACGGGTTTGGCGCACCCGGGGTCCCGAGCAGTCTTTTTTTTTTGTTTATCTTGAAATTCCTCTTTATTATGTGAAAAATACTTTAATTTGTTTCATAGGTCCATGTTGGGACACCAATTTGTACAATATAATTCTATTTCAAAGTTGCATATTGTTCCTTTTTTCAATTTATATATTTTTTTTTATTTTTAAAGGAAAAAAGAAAAAGGAGAAAAGTCTATTTATGTACTAAGTGTGATGGGGAAGAAGGAGGGGCTCTGATTTTTTTTTTCTTGTAAGTCTCATAAATTAAAGTCCAGGTGCTTATTCAGGAGATTCCATATGTAAGGGTATCGTCTCATCCTATATCTTTCAGCCTTTAGCCACGATTTAAACTCTATTAAAGTCGGTTGCTCGAAACTCAGGCAGTAATGGTAGAAACCAAAAGTCAACCATATCTGTGGGTGCTCTGTTGCTCCCTTCTGGAAGTTCCAAGCTAACAAAACTGAGGTTACAGAATTTTCCGACGTTACCCCAATCATGTGTCCCGTCTGCTTCTTGGTCCATTTCCAGATGTCGCGTACCATTACGCAGCTGGTTATTCTATGAAGTTGCGTATCTACGTCTCCACAATGTTTACATCACGGCGCAGGCATTATATTGTGTTTATGTTTCTTAGCTTCCGTGGGAATGATTTCATTTACAAACTGATACAAGGTTACTTCCAGTCCAATAGTACAAAACGATAGCCGAAGAGTTTCCATATATTTTTCCAGGGAGTATTTGGATATTTGAGAACAATCGCCGGTACTGCCAAGAAATCCTTTAATAACTCCTTATATATCATTTTGGATGTCATCGTCTTTGTTTTCCTTGCAATTAAAGGCAAAACTTTTTCATAATCCCTTCGCGCCTGTCGAAAGGCTGCAGGAGCTACCATATGTGCGCCAACCACTTGTTTGCTGAACTGTATATCCTGTTGGCTACCTTGGCCATTGATGGCTGTCAGGATAGAACGCAATAACAGGGCACGACACTTCACTTGCTCATCCACCAAATTCCATCCGCCACTATTTATGTCCCTCCGCAACTGTGGTCGGGCAATTTTGTAGTACTGATTCTTCCAAATGTAATAGCCTATTGCCCGTTCTAACCGTTGTGAGAGCTGATGGGGCATCGGAAGCTCCTGTGCCACGTACCACAGCTTCGCAAGCACAAAGGTATTCACGTGCCAAATTTTCTGCACAAAATTCAAATTCCTCGTCAACTGTGAGGTCAATTTATATATGCAGTGGCTAACAATTCTTCTCCAGTTTACTGCGATCAGGTCCTCCAGGCGGGGTGTTAGAAACAGACCTAGGACCTTAATTTCGGACTGATGTGTAAACCGCGCGTCCTCCATTGTCCAGTTATTCAAGGCCAGGAGATGTGATTTACTGTAATAGATCAAAGCCCCTGACGCACTCTGATATTGTAATAACGTCGGTTCAATTGCTGTGAGGTCAACAGAATCCGTGAGCACCAGTGTAATGTCATCCGCATTCGCAAATACTCTCTCAAGATTCAAGAGGTTTTTTCTCCTGTGCAGTACGGAGACTATGGCTCTTATTAAGGGTTCTACACACATCGTATACAGGATCATCGACAGTGGACATCCCTGACGGATGGACTGTTCTATAAGTACTGGCTGCGTAAAAAATCCATTTACTTGGATTCTGGAATATGCCGTTGCATAGAGCCGTTGTATGACATTCAAAAATGAGGGAGAGAATCCAAAGCGCCGTAGCACACCCCATAGATAACCGTGATGAATTCTGTCAAATGCTGTGGTAAAATCCAACGCCAAGAATGCTACCGGTTCATCAGGTGTGCGCTCACATTCAATAATGGTATCTCGCAACGTTCTTAGAATATGCGTAATCGTCCTATCTGGGATTCCACAGGTCTGTCCTTTCCCAATAATTTCAGGCAGGTGTCTCTTCATCCTGTTAGCGATAATCTTGGCATATAATTTGTAATCTGAATTTAAAAGCATGATTGGACGATAATCGTTCACATCTAGTGCTGCTGCGTGTTTGGCAATGAGCACAATGACGCCTTCATTAAATCCAGACATGATTCCCGGACCTCGCTGTAACTCCAACATTACACCAAGCAAAGTATCTTTTATTATACTCCAATTGTCACGGTAGAACTGATACCCGGGTCCTGGTGCAGAAGTCATACTGGCCGCCGCTAATGCCGTGCACAATTCTTCTTCCCTTATGTCCTCAGTCAAGGACACATTCATCTCCGGCGTTACAAGTGGTTCAATTAGCGTATAGACATATTCCTGTGCTGCTCTGTTGACATCCACTGCAGCAAATCTGTGGGTAAATGTATCCTGACAACAGGACGAAATTGCCCATTGTATACCAAGCACCAGAGATCAAGTTCAAGACGCAGTACGATAGAACTGCCTTCCTGAAAGAAAGCACAAAGTCTGCTCCAGAAAAGTCCAAGAAACGTAGCCCTAGAGCGTCTCCGAGATCATCGTCGGAGTCATCTTCTGGGGAGGACCACGACCGGCGACCGTCATCTACGTCGGTCGGAATTTCCAATCGCTTCGAGCCCCTCGAATCGAAAGTTGTAGAAGGAAAACCGTCCTCTTCCATAGAGGATATGGAGCAGGAAACAGCTGACCACGCTGCTACATCTGCAGCAAAGAAGAGGAAGGATAAACCTGCCGAAACTAGCCCTACACCAAAGAAAAAGGGCAAATTGATTCGGCCACCCATGAAGTCGTCTTAATGTAGACTACCTTTACATCTTATATCCCATAGTTCCAATGGCTATCCTACAATGGAACATACGAGGATTAAGAGCGCATCGACCAGAATTGGAACTTTTGCTCAGTAAGCATCACCCCTTAGTGATATGCTTACAAGAGACTAAGCTACGACCACAAGACAACTTTAAAATCAGACGCTACACACCACTGAGGTGTGATGTTGAAACAGAAGAGGGCATTCCTGCACACGGGGGTACTATGATGCTCCTCAGGGATGACCCCCCAGGGGCCTACTTCGGTAGGTACGGGTTTGGCGAACCCGGGGTCCCGAGCCAACAGTCTCCCTCGAGTGGGCTCCTCTTCGTGGTTGAGGGAGATGGTCAACAGGCCCACCCACGTGTAGGCCGTGCGTGGAGACCCGTGTCGGTGGAAAGGTTTGTCCTGGTGGTTGAGGGATGCGTATCTGAGCTCGTAACAGTTTTTTCTGAATTCGGGGAGGGTGCGCATTTCTAATACACTACTTTGGCTTCTGCTTCGCCTAAACGGGAGGTTAGGGACTAACCCACCCCTAATCAATCGGCCAGGACTAGGTATTGTACCGACCTCCAGGGTGAGTGGGACGGCGAGCTCGCTATATCCCCTGTGTAGCCCTGTCATCCCAGTGGGGTGACCCCTTGTTGGACTCCGTGGTGGGTGGGGAGCACTGGGGGATGAAATTTAGACCAACATTTATGGCTAAACAACACCCCCCAAAACACAATAAACGTGGAAAGGATTTAGTTGAAAACAGTGTTAAGCAAGTAGTTGAGTGTGGTCCTCGCTACTTAGTTATTAAACGAACGGAGGAAGGTAGAACGTTTTCTACGGTTAATCCGTTTATTATACAGAAAGGTCTTGACAAAATAGCTGGTGCTGTTAAATCATGTACAAAATCCAGAAATGGCACGCTGCTGGTGGAAGCAACTACAGCATCCCAAGCAGCAAAGATACTGAAAGCCAACATGCTGGGCAGTTATCCAGTCAAAGTGGAGATGCATAGGACCCTGAATACCTCGCGCGGTGTTGTAAACACTAGCGCGTTGGATGGAATGTCCAACGAGGATATTCAGGAGAACCTCCAGGAACAAGGCGTAACTGCGGTCTATCGTGTCCAAAGGAGAGAACGAGGGGATATGGTTCCCACTCGTACCCTGTTCCTGACCTTTGATCGGGTAGATCTCCCTCAAAGAATCAGGGCAGGATATGAAGTGATTGAGGTTAGACCATACATACCTAACCCTCTGAGATGCTACCAATGTCAGCGGTTCGGTCACACTAGTGCATTCTGTAAAGGCGCACCTACATGTGTCAGCTGTGGAGCCGGCATGCATGAAAATGCATGTACATCACCTCCAGCATGCGTAAATTGTAGCGGTGAACATCCATCAAGTTCACGAGAATGTCCCCGTTATATTGAAGAGCGAGCTATTCAGGAGATCCGGGTTAAGGAAAAGGTTTCCTTTTCGGAAGCCCGGAAACTTCTATGTATCCTCAAGCCCTCTTCAACCACCTCCCGTACCTATAGCTCTGTGGCGGCTACTCCGTCACCGAAACGGGAGGCTGGTACCCAAACATCTGATATAAATGGGGCAACAATATCCGAGAAAGTTCTAGTGCCTAGATCGCAACCAAGAGCATCAGTAACAACATCTAAAACTCCGAGAACACAGACTACTGAAAATAACAAGTCAGTGAAGTCGCCTGAGAAAGCATCCACTTCTAACAACAGGACGAAATTGCCCATTGTATACCAAGCACCAGAGATCAAGTTCAAGACGCAGTATGATAGAACTGCCTTCCTGAAAGGAAGCACAAAGTCTGCTCCAGAAAAGTCCAAGAAACGTAGCCCTAGAGCGTCTCCGAGATCATCGTCGGAGTCATCTTCTGGGGAGGACCACGACCGGCGACCGTCATCTACGTCGGTCGGAATTTCCAATCGCTTCGAGCCCCTCGAATCGAAAGTTGTAGAAGGAAAACCGTCCTCTTCCATAGAGGATATGGAGCAGGAAACAGCTGACCACGCTGCTACATCTGCAGCAAAGAAGAGGCAGGATAAACCTGCCGAAACTAGCCCTACACCAAAGAAAAAGGGCAAATTGATTCGGCCACCCATGAAGTCGTCTTAATGTAGACTACCTTTACATCTTATATCCCATAGTTCCAATGGCTATCCTACAATGGAACATACGAGGATTAAGAGCGCATCGACCAGAATTGGAACTTTTGCTCAGTAAGCATCACCCCTTAGTGGTATGCTTACAAGAGACTAAGCTACGACCACAAGACAACTTTAAAATCAGACGCTACACACCACTGAGGTGTGATGTTGAAACAGAAGAGGGCATTCCTGCACACGGGGGTACTATGATGCTCCTCAGGGATGACATATTTGTAGATCCGTTACAGCTACAGTCTGATTTACAATCTGTAGCTGTAAGGATTAAGCTGCCATCAATAGAATTTTGCATTTGCACTGTATATCTCCCGCCATCAGATGACCTCTCGTTAGTTGACCTTGAAGATCTGGTTTCCCAACTTTCAACACCATTTCTAATAGTTGGAGACTTTAATGCCCATCACCCACTTTGGGGCTCAAATCGGGCATGTTCGAGAGGCAACCTCATTGCAAAATTCCTGGAGAGCAATAACTTGGTTCTCCTGAACACCGGAGAGCCCACATTCCTCTCAGACGCGTTTAACACCTATTCGCACATCGATTTGGCAGTGTGTTCATCCCAGTTAGCTGTTTCATTACAGTGGAATGTCATCTCTGATTTACATTCCAGCGACCACTTTCCATGTCTTCTTAGTCTCTTAGCACAAGATGTGTCTCCCTCACGTATCCCTAGATGGCGCTTTGATCGTGCCAACTGGAATCTTTACACCCAGTTGGCTGTCTTTGAATACAACGAGCACGATTCTGTGAATGATTTAGTCCATCATCTCACAGAGAAAATTCTTTCCGCTGCAGAACAGTCTATTCCACGTTCGGCTACCCAACCTGGTCGATTTCCTGTCCCATGGTGGACCAACGACTGCCGGAATGCTATTCGTGCTCGTAGACGTGCTCTAAGGGTTTTCCAACGACACCCTACGCTAAGTAATCTAATTGAGTACAAGAAAGCGCGCGCAAAATCTAGGCAAATAATTAAGGATAGCAAAAAGACCTCATGGAACAAATTTGTATCATCTTTTAACAGATGTACACCCTCATCTGTTGTATGGGATAAATTAAGGCGCGTGGCCGGAAAATCAACCCACTTGCCAATCGCTGGTCTGAAAACAGCTGCAGGAGTTGTTGTTGATCCGTTTGTTGTGGCTAACACCTTCGGCTGTGCTTTCGCTCAGGTGTCTAGCTCATGCAATTATGCTCCTGAGTTTATCTCAATTAAGACTCAGGTAGAATCTCAAGGTTTCGTGTTTAGTTCCAGAAACCTTGAAGACTATAACCGCCTCTTCATCTTGGCAGAGCTAGAACACGCTCTTTCGTCATCACGACTGACAGCACCAGGACCGGACGGAATCCACGTTCAAATGTTACAACATCTCTCACCTGAAGGTAAGGCATTCCTGCTCGAGGTCTATAACCGTGTTTGGGTTGATGCAACGTTTCCTGAAAAGTGGCGAGAAGCTACCATTATACCTATCTTGAAAGCTGGCAAGGACCGTCACCTCCCTTCTAGCTACCGCCCTATTTCCCTCACCAGTTGCGTATGCAAGGTGATGGAACGCATGATAAATGGGCGGTTGGTATGGTGGCTGGAAACGCACAACCTACTGAATAACATCCAGTGCGGTTTCCGACGACGCCGTTCAACAGTGGATCATCTTGTGTCCATGTCGACACAGATTATGAACGGATTTCTTAAGAACTGTCAAACAGTCGGAATATTTTTTGACCTCGAAAAGGCTTATGATACGTGTTGGCGGGCAGGGTTGCTACGTACTCTGCACACCTGGAATATACGTGGACGCCTACCACTCTTCCTTCAGGAATTGCTGAAAGACCGCGTATTCCGAGTAAGGGTTGGCTCGGTTTTTTCGAACCTTTTTGTTCAGGAGAACGGTGTACCACAGGGGTCGGTACTAAGTGTTACGTTGTTTGCTATTGCGATTAATTCTATCTCGAAATGTGTACCTCCAGGTGTCTCGTCATGCCTATTTGTAGACGACTTTGCCGTCTACTGTACATCTCAGCGCACTCCGTTTTTAGAGCGCCGTCTTCAGACCACCTTGGACAACCTTAAGAGTTGGAGTTTAAAAAACGGCTTCCGTTTTTCCGCTGAGAAAACCATCTGTGTAAACTTCTGGCGTCAGCAGAGTCGACTACCTCCAAGGCTGCGGCTAGGCGCTGATCTACTACCTTTTGCAGATGAGGCGAGGTTCCTTGGATTGATATTTGATAGAAAACTTAGTTGGTCGTCGCATATAGCACAACTGAAAGCACGATGTGACCGATCTTTGAATATCTTGCGGGTACTAAGTGGAAAATCGTGGGGAGCGGATCGTGCAGTGTTATTGCGACTTTATCGGGCACTCATCCGTTCCAAATTAGACTATGGTAGTATCGTTTATGGCTCAGCACGACCATCTGTGCTGAAGAGATTAGACACAGTCCATAACTGTGGCATACGTATAGCTGTTGGGGCATTTCCAACGAGCCGAGTTATAAGCCTGTATGCTGAGTCTGCAGAACCTCCTCTGCAGTACAGGCGCAACATGTTATTAGCCAATTATGGCTGTGGACTTAATTGCATGCCCACACATCCATCGTTTACGCCGTTCTTTAATACCTTCATGGACGTGCGTTATAGGAACACTACCATTAAACCAAAGCCACCTGGTTTTCGTTTCCGGGAGCTCCTTAGACATCTTGATACTGACATGCCAAAGATGTATCCTAGGGGGGAGAGGACATACCCTCCTTGGTTGTGCAGAGCGTCCCCGGTTGATCTGGGCATGACTAAATATGATAAATCTACCATGTCTATGTCTAGTATCCGCACATGTTTTTTAGAATTTTTATCGCGATATGAGGACCATTTTGTAATTTATACTGATGGCTCCAAGAACTCAAATGGCGTTGGTTGTGCTTTCGTTTGTGGAACCGAACTCTATACATTCGGATTCCACACTAGCACTTCCATTTTTACTGCAGAGCTTTATGCAATATACCGGGCCATTTTACACGTACGTCGACGAAAGTTGGGGGACTGCTTAATCCTGAGTGATTCCCTCAGTGCACTTCAAAGCCTACGGCAGCTGTACAGCTACCACCCTATTGTGCAGAGTATACAGGATGCCCTCCACGTTTTACACGCTTCTGGTGTTAACGTGGTGTGTGCATGGATTCCTGGTCACGTAGGCTTGCGGGGGAATGAAATGGCGGATTCAGCAGCCAAGACGGCTATCATGAAGCCCAGGGTTCGAATACCATCTGTGACATCGGAAGACTTTAGGGCCGAATTGCGGAGAGCTGTGCAAACCTGCTGGCAGGAAGAGTGGTCTGCTCTCCGCAATAATAAACTTAGATCTGTCAAAGAACTTCCTATTCCCTGGGTTACCTCCTGTCGGTCATCTCGTCGCGAGGAGGTGAGTTTGGCTCGGTTACGAATTGGACACTGCATTTTTACTCATAGTTTTCTTTTTAAAAAGGAGCCTCCACCACTATGTCCGTTTTGTAATGAAGCGTTGTCTGTACGACACGTGCTGCTAGAGTGTTTTCACCTAGCAGACCTTAGGACGTCTCTGCAGCTGCCGGTCAGCTTTGCAGAAATTCTAGCGGACGATCACGCAGTAGTGGAGAAGGTTTTTAGATTCTTTTCGAGATTAGACTTTAGGATTTAGCAAATAGAATTTATGGTTTTTGGATGACATTTTTATTTTATTTATTTATTTATTTTTTCAAGGCGTATGTATTTTTTGTCTTTTTTAACATATACTGTTTTAGAATGATTTATATCTGGCTTTTGCCATGACCAGTTTCATTTAAAAAGGGCGCTGATGACCTCTGTAGTTGAGCGCCCTTATACTCATCATCACTCACTCAGGGATGACATATTTGTAGATCCGTTACAGCTACAGTCTGATTTACAATCTGTAGCTGTAAGGATTAAGCTGCCATCAATAGAATTTTGCATTTGCACTGTATATCTCCCGCCATCAGATGACCTCTCGTTAGTTCACCTTGAAGATCTGGTTTCCCAACTTTCAACACCATTTCTAATAGTTGCAGACTTTAATGCCCATCACCCACTTTGGGGCTCAAATCGGGCATGTTCGAGAGGCAACCTCATTGCAAAATTCCTGGAGAGCAACAACTTGGTTCTCCTGAACACCGGAGAGCCCACATTCCTCTCAGACGCGTTTAACACCTATTCGCACATCGATTTGGCAGTGTGTTCATCCCAGTTAGCTGTTTCATTACAGTGGAATGTCATCTCTGATTTACATTCCAGCGACCACTTTCCATGTCTTCTTAGTCTCTTAGCACAAGATGTGTCTCCCTCACGTATCCCTAGATGGCGCTTTGATCGTGCCAACTGGAATCTTTACACCCAGTTGGCTGTCTTTGAACACAACGAGCACGATTCTGTGAATGATTTAGTCGATCATCTCACAGAGAAAATTCTTTCCGCTGCAGAACAGTCTATTCCACGTTCGGCTACCCAACCCGGTCGATTTCCTGTCCCATGGTGGACCAACGCCTGCCGGAATGCTATTCGTGCTCGTAGACGTGCTCTAAGGGTATTCCAACGGCACCCTACGCTAAGTAATCTAATTGAGTATAAGAAAGCGCGTGCAAAATCTAGGCAAATAATTAAGGATAGCAAAAAGACCTCATGAAACAAATTTGTATCATCTTTTAACAGATGTACACCCTCATCTGTTCTAGGGGATAAATTAAGGCGCGTGGCCGGAAAATCATCCCACCTGCCAATCGCTGGTCTGAAAACAACTGCAGGAGTTGTTGATCCGTTTGTTGTGGCTAACACCTTCGGCTGTGCTTTCGCTCAGGTGTCTAGCTAATGCAATTATGCTCCTGAGTTTATCTCAATTAAGACTCAGGTAGAATCTGAAGGTTTTGTGTTTAGTTCCAGAAACCTTGAAGACTATAACCGCCTCTTCATCTTGGCAGAGCTAGAACACGCTCTTTCGTCATCGCGACTGACAGCACCAGGACCGGACGGAATCCACGTTCAAATGTTACAACATCTCTCACCTGAAGGTAAGGCATTCCTGCTCGAGTTCTATAACCGTGTTTGGGTTGATGCCACGTTTCCTGAAAAGTGGCGAGAAGCTACCATTATACCTATCTTGAAAGCTGGCAAGGACCGTCACCTCCCTTCTAGCTACCGCCCTATTTCCCTCACCAGTTGCGTATGCAAGGTGATGGAACGCATGATAAATGGGCGGTTGGTATGGTGGCTGGAAACGCACAACCTACTGAATAACATCCAGTGCGGTTTCCGACGACGCCGTTCAACAGTGGATCATCTTGTGTCAATGTCGACACAGATTATGAACGGATTTCTTAAGAGCTATCAAACAGTCGGAATATTTTTTGACCTCGAAAAGGCTTATGATACGTGTTGGCGGGCAGGGTTGCTACGTACTCTGCACACCTGGAATATACGTGGACGCCTACCACTCTTCCTTCAGGAATTCCTGAAAGACCGCGTATTCCGAGTAAGGGTTGGCTCGGTGTTTTCGAACCTTTTTGTTCAAGAGAACGGTGTACCACAGGGATCGGCACTAAGTGTTACGTTGTTTGCTATTGCGATTAATTCTATCTCGAAATGTGTACCTCCAGGTGTCTCGTCATGCCTATTTGTAGACGACTTTGCCGTGTACTGTACATCTCAGCGCACTCCGTTTTTAGAGCGCCGTCTTCAGACCACCTTGGACAACCTTAAGAGTTGGAGTTTAAAAAACGGCTTCCGATTTTCCGCTGAGAAAACCATCTGTGTAAACTTCTGGCGTCAGCAGAGTCGACTACCTCCAAGGCTCCGGCTAGGCGCTGATCTACTACCTTTTGCAGATGAGGCGAGGTTCCTTGGATTGATATTTGATAGAAAACTTAGTTGGTCGTCGCATATAGCACAACTGAAAGCACGATGTGACCGATCTTTGAATATCTTGCGGGTACTAAGTGGAAAATCGTGGGGAGCGGATCGTGCAGTGTTATTGCGACTTTATCGGGCACTCATCCGTTCCAAATTAGACTATGGTAGTATCGTTTATGGCTTAGCACGACCATCTGTGCTGAAGAGATTAGACACAGTCCATAACTGTGGCATACGTATAGCTGTTGGGGCATTTCCAACGAGCCGAGTTATAAGCCTGTATGCTGAGTCTGCAGAACCTCCTCTGCAGTACAGGCGCAACATGTTATTAGCCAATTATGGCTGTGGACTTAATTGCATGCCCACACATCCATCGTTTACGCCGTTCTTTAATACCTTCATGGACGTGCGTTATAGGAACACTACTATGAAACCAAAGCCACCTGGTTTTCGCTTCCGGGAGCTCCTTAGACATCTTGATACTGACATGCCCAAGATGTATCCTAGGGGGGAGAGGACATACCCTCCTTGGTTGTGCAGAGCGTCCCCGGTTGATCTGGGCATGACTAAATATGATAAATCTACCATGTCTATGTCTAGTATCCGCACATGTTTTTTAGAATTTTTATCGCGATATGAGGACCATTTTGTAATTTATACTGATGGCTCCAAGAACTCAAATGGCGTTGGTTGTGCTTACGTGTGTGGAACCGATCCCTATACATTCGGCTTTCACACTAGCACTTCCATTTTTACTGCAGAGCTTTATGCAATGTACCGGGCCATTTTACACGTACGCCGACGAAAGTTGGGGGACTGCTTAGTCCTGAGTGATTCCCTCAGTGCACTTCAAAGCCTACGGCAGCTGTACAACTAACACCTTATTGTGCAGCGTATACAGGATGCCCTCCACGTTTTACACGCTTCTGGCGTTATCGCGGTGTGTGCATGGATCCCTGGTCACGTAGGCTTGCAAGGGAATGAAATGGCGGATTCAGCAGCCAAGACGGCTATCATGAAGTCCAGGGTTCGAATACCATCTGTGACATGGGAGGACTTTAGGGGCGAATTGCGGAGAGCTGTGCAAACCTGCTGGCAGGAAGAGTGGTCTGCTCTCCGCAATAACAAACTTAGATCTGTCAAAGAACTTCCGATTCCCTGGGTTACCTCCTGTCGGTCATCTCGTCGCGAGGAGGTGTGTTTGGCTCGGTTACGAATTGGGCACTGCTTTTTTACTCATAGTTTTCTTTTTAAAAAGGAGCCTTCTCCACTATGTCCGTTTTGCAATGAAGCGTTGTCTGTACGACACGTGCTGCTAGAGTGTTTTCACCTAGCAGACCTTAGGACGTCTCTGCAGCTGCCGGTCAGCTTTGCAGAAATGCTAGCGGACGATCACGCAGTAGTGGAGAAGGTTTTTAGATTCTTTTCGAGATTAGATTTTAGGATTTAGCAAATAGAATTTATGGTTTTTGGATGACATTTTTATTTTATTTTTTTTTTCAAGGCGTATGTATTTTTTGTCTTTTTTAACATATACTGTTTTTAGAATAATTTATATCTGGCTTTTGCCATGACCAGTTTCATTTAAAAAGGGCGCTGATGACCTCTGTAGTTGAGCGCCCTTATACTCATCATCACTCACTCTGTATCCTGAACCTCCGTTAAGATTTCTCGTGAGGTCGTCAGTAAGTTTCCTCCCGACGAACGTAACTTGGAAATATATTTTCGTGTCCCTGAGTGCTTCTCGGACGCTAAATGATACAGGGAAGTTCTCTCCTCGTCCTGCACCGAGCGGTCGCCCGCTCGGATCTGTGCTACCCGGCAAAGTTCCTCATGTAAACAACAAAGCCTTTTTCGGACGGCAGCAATATATTGCGTCACGTTTCGGCCATCACACTGTTGCTGATACAAGTCATTTAGCAGGTCATAGTAATAATTCAACCGTTGACGTCGCACCTTTACCCTCTCAATACCTTCACCTTTATAAAAATTACGGATGGCAGGTTTGAACGCATATAACCACTGTTGCAGCAAACTGGGAGTCCTGTTTTGAGCAGTACGCTGCCACCTCGTCCACAACAGTCGAAACTTTTCTCGGATGGACTCATTCTGGAGGAGCTCACTGTTTAGTTTCCAATACCTTCTGCCCATTGGCGGTGTCCGTGTGGTATGCACCAGCGTCATCATCAGCGAATGGTGATCACTAAAAGGTACAGGTCGCACCCTCACGCTGCGGATCTGCTGTTTCATGGTTGTACTAACATAAATTCTGTCGATTCTGGAAGCCGTAGTGTTTCGGTGAAAGGTATATTCAACATAAGTGTCATAGAGATATTCCCAGGCGTCCTGCAGCTCCAAGGGTTTACAAATACAGTCTAACATAGAGGACGGTTGGTAATGTCCAGTTTGGTCTTTTGCACTAAGCACACAGTTAAAATCCCCTCCGAAAACCAATTCGTCGTACCGATGGCGCAAAAAGAAAGGCAACCTTTTGGCAAGAAAGTCTTCCCTTTCCTTACGTCTGTTGGAACCTGAAGGTAAATATACGTTAACTAGTAAAAGATTATTATCCGTTAATAAGGAAGTAATTCGGCAACTCACATGTTTTTCCGTCAACTGCACCCCCAGAGACGAGCGATAAACTATGGCGGTGCACCGTTCCTCCTCACCCACATTGGAAACAAAATTATACCTCAGGCCAAAAAGTTTAAGTGGAGTTCATTGTTCTCTTGCAAAAACAAAAAATCAAGGTCGTGGTCAAATGTAAAATCCCGTACCAAGACTTGTTTAGTTCTACTACGTAAACAATTTACATTCACCGTCGCAAATGTCCGAAGAATCACTACCATAAGGAGGAACACTGAAGGTAGCAGTGTTTCACCACGTACTCAACCATCCAGTCACTGTTCCACAGATGTATGAGTCTTTTTAGCCTTACGTTCTGTTGCAGTCTTTTTTCGTTTTTCCAATCGCGGGTCACGTCTACTCACTCCACCAATACGTAACGTACCCCTGGACTCCAATCCACGTTCACACACTAAATCCTCAGAGTCCATTTCCTCTTCCGAAATCGTCGGAGACGGTGGTATGTCAGTTGTTCGTGAAGCAGGATTTATGGTTTTCAGTTGGAACTCTACAGTTTCTTCGTTCTCCAACTCGGGCACTGCACATTCCTCCCCTATCCCCTTGGTAATCAGAGGTGACTTCACACTGGTTGGAGAGACTAGAGTAGACACAGGCTCAGAGTGTTCCAAGGTAACAGCAGACACTTCCGGACAACACTTATCTTCTTCGGACTGTCTGAGGGGTGGAAAGACTGTTGCCACAATTGTCTGTTCACCTTCCTCCTGTTCTGTGCTTTTGGTCGGTAATTGGCGGTCATTATTAATTGTCTGTTCCCCTGAGGTCAGCGGTATTCGTGGTGTTGGCAAATTCCCCGTTAGCAGCTTGGCCCATGTAGTCGGCTCCGAAGCAGTAGACGGTGTTCTAGGAACGAATCTGCGGGGACACTGATTACGTAAATGACCAGCGGCATGACAAATGGCACAAGTGATGGGTTGGTCAGGGCAACTCACTAATGCGGAGTAACCATCAATATTCAAAAACGAAGGAATATGCTTTTTAGGAGCATAGTCACGGAACGAACGCCATTAGAAACCTTATAGCGAAATGTTTCATTTCAAACATCTTCCTTCACCTGTAACACAGCCCCCTATGGCTCCAAAGCTCCCATCAACTTCCTATTGTCGAAATTCAAGGGTAAATTGTACACTTTCACCAGCCGTCGTCCAAATCCAGCTACATCAATAATCACCTTAGTGCGCTGCCCGTTTGACAGTACAAAACTAGCTTCCCCATTTGACTGTGTCAGTACTCTAGTGACGAGCTCTGGCGTTGTGCATTGAATAAAAAGTTGTCTAGAAATACCATTTACCTGCAAACCTGTGACGTCAGTTTCATCCAATTTTAGTGTGACAAAAATCCACTCATGAATTTCATATGCAGTCGGTCGAATGATGTCACGTTCAACAAAGCTAACAAGTAAAGTCGTTGGTCGGTTTTCCATTATTATTTCTGTCGTATGTAGTAGTAAATGTCAATATACAACGAGACTACTATTACTAGCAGTATTCGACGAACACAAACAATACGTATCACTATTCACTAGGCAACACGTATGCTGACGTAAACACGCTCAGCAGCACCCGTGTGTGACCTTCCCTCTCGCCGGACAGCGAGCAACTGCCCTCGTGTGGGCTCCTCTTCGTGGTTGAGGGAGACGGTCACCAGGCCCACCCTCGTGTAGGCCGTGCGTGGAGACGCGTGTCGGTGGAAAGGTTTGTCATGGTGGTTGAGGGATGCGTATCTGAGCTCGTAAAAGAGTTTTTCTGAATTCGGGAGGGGTGCGCATTTCTAATACACTACTTTGGCTTCTGCTTCGCCTAAACGGGAGGTTAGGGACTAACCGACCTCTAATCAATCGGCCAAGACTACGTATTGTACCGACCTCCAGGGTGAGTGGGACGGCGAGCTCGCTACATCCCCTGTGTAGCCCTGTCATCCCAGTGGGCTGACCCCTTGTTGGGCTCCGTGGTGGGTGGAGAGCACTGGGGGATGTACTTTACACCAGCACTCATGGTAAGCCTTACTAAAGCAAACGATTCCAAAAATTGTAGCAGTGGAAAAGAAGTAGCAGAGTCTTGTGGTCCTCGCTACTTGGTAATCAGTCGAAATGAAGAAGCCCAGAGGTTTACGACAGTGAAGCCTTTTACGATCCAGAGGGGATTAGACAAAATTGCTGGTCCGGTCAAATCTTGCATACGATCGTGAAACGGCACGCTACTGGTTGAGGCGCATTCTAACTCCCAGGCAGCATCTTTATTGAAGGGAAGCATGCTAGGCAGTTATCCTATAACCGTTACAATACCTAAGACCCTGAACTCCTCGCGCGGTGTGGTAACCACCCGTTCGTTGGACGGTATGTCCAACGAGGAGATTCAGGAGAACCTAAAAGACCAGGGTGTTACTTGTGTGTACAGAGTACATCGCAGAGAACGTGGGGAATTGCTGTCTACTCGTACCCTGTTCCTTACTTTTGATAGGGTAGATCTTCCTCAAAATGTTAGGGCAGGATACGAGAGTATTGAGGTTAGGCCGTATATACCAAAACCCTGCGGTGCTACAAGTGTCAGCGTTATGGTCATACTAGTGAACTGTGTAACGGATCTCCAGCATGCGTCAACTGTGGTTGGGCATTACACGATGGTGAGTGCTCCTCGCCCATTAAGTGTATAAACTGTGCCGGGGGGCATCCATCTAGTTCCAAAAACTGCCCGCGATATGTGGAAGAAAAGGCAATACAGGAAATCCGGGTTAAGGAGAGAGTACCCTTCCCGGACGCGCGGAAACTCCTGCGTACTCGCCTGCCCTCCGTCCCCAGTTCCGGAACTTATAGCTCTGTCTTAGCTCAACCTGTTCCTAGAAAAGAAATTGCAACGCAAACCTGCGCTGCAGCTAAGGCTACCATCTCAGACAGAGTTCTTTTCCCGACACAGTTACGGAGGTCTACAAAACCGCCGTTAAACAGTGGATCATATTGTGTCCATGTCGACACAGGTTATGAACGGATTTCTTAAGAACTGTCAAACAGTCGGATTATTTTTTGACCTCGAAAAGGTTTAGATACGTGTTGGCGGGCAGGGTTGCTACGTACTCTACACACCTGGAATACACGTGGACGGCTACCACTCTTCCTTCAGGAATTCCTGAAAGACCGCTTATTCCGAGTACGGGTTGGCTCGGATTTTTCGAACCTTTTTGTTCAAGAGAACGCTGTCCCACAGGGATCGGTACTAAGTGTTATAATGTTTGCTATTGCAATTAATTCTATCTCGAAATGTGTACCTCCGGGTGTCTCGTCATGACTATTTGTAGACGACTTTGCCGCCTACTGTACATCTCAGCGCACTCCGTTTTTAGAGCGCCGTCTTTAGACCACCTTGAAAAACCTTAAGAGTTGGAGTTTAAAAAACTGCTTGCGATTCTCCGCTGAGAAAGCCACCTGTGTTAACTTCTGGCGTCAGCAGAGCCGACTACTTCCAAGGCTCCGGCTAGGCGCTGATCCTACTGCCTTTTTGTAGATGAGACGAGGTTCCTTGGATTGATATTTGATAGAAAACCTAGTTGGTCGACGCATATAGCACAACTGAAAGCACGATGTGACCGCTCTTTAAATATCTTGCGGATACTAAGTGGAAAATCGTGGGGAGCGGATCGTACAGTGTTATTGCGACTTTATCGCGCACTCATTCGTTCCCAATTAGATAATGGTAGCATCGTTTATGGCTAAGCATGACCATCTGTGCCGAAGGGATAGGACACAGTTCATAATTGTGGCATACGTATAGCAGTTGGGGCATTTCCAACGAGCCGAGTTATAAGCCTGTATGCTGAGTCCGCAGAACCTCCTCTGCCTTACAGGCGCAACATGTTATTAGCCAATTATGACTGTAGACTTAATTGCATGCCCACACATCCATCGTTTACGCCGTTCTTTAATACCTTAATGGACGTGCGTTATAGGAACACTTCTAATAAAACAAAGCCACCTGGTTTTCGTTTCCGGGAGCTCCTTAGACATCTTGATACTGAAATGCCCAAGAGGTATCCTAGGGGGGGGGGGAGGACATAGCCTCCTTGGTTGTGTAGAGCGTCCCCGGTTGATCTGGGCATGACTAAATATCATAAATCAACCATGTCTATGTCTAGTACCCGCACATATTTTTTAGAATTTTTATTGCGATATGAGGCCCATTTTGTAATTTATACTGATGGCTCCAAGAACTCAAATGGTGTTGGTTATGCTTACGTATGTGGAACCGAACAGTATACATTCGGATTCCACACTAGCACTTCCATTTTTACTGCAGAGCTTTATGCAATATACCGGGCCATTTTACACGTACGTCGACGAAAGTTGGGGGACTGCTTAATCCTGAGTGATTCCGTCAGTGCACTTCAAAGCCTACGGCAGCTGTACAACTACCACCCTATTGTGCAGCGTATACAGGATGCCCTCCACGTTTTACACGCTTCTGGCGTTATCGTGGTGTGTGCATGGATCCCTGGTCTCGTAGGCTTCAGGGGGAATGAAATGACGAATTCAGCAGCCAAGACGGCTATCATGAAGCCCAGGGTTCGAATACCATCTGTGACATCGGAAGACTTTTGGGCGGCATTGCGGAGAGCTGTGCAAACCTGCTGGCAGGAAGAGTGGTCCGCTCTCCGCAATAATAACCTTAGATCTGTCAAAGAACTTCCGATTCCCTGGTTTACCTCCTTTCGATCATCTCGTCGCGAGGAGGTGAGTTTGGCTCGGTTACGAATTGGGCACTGCTTCTTTACTCATAGTTTTCTTTTTAAAAAGGAGCCTTCTCCACTATGTCCGTTTTGCAATGAAGCGTTATCTGTACGACACGTGCTGCTAGAGTGTTTTCACCTAGCAGACCTTACGACGTCTCTGCAGGTGCCGGTCAGCTTTGCAGAAATGCTAGCGGACGATAACGCAGTAGTGGAGAAGGTTTTTAGATTGTTTTCGAGATTAGATTTTAGGATTTAGCAAATAGAATTTATGGTATTTTAGATGACATTTCTATTGTTTTTATTTTGTTAACGTGTATGTATTTTTGTCATTCTATTGACATATTTACAGTGTTTTACAGGAGTTTATATCTGGCTTTTGTCATGACCAGTTTCTTTTAAAAAGGGCGCTGATGACCTCTGAAGTTGAGCGCCCTTATACTCATCATCACCATCTCACCTGAAGGTAAGGCATTCCTCCTCGAGGTCTATCAACGTGTTTGGGTTCATGCCACGTTTCCGGACAAGTGGCGTGAAGCTACCATTATACCTATCTTGAAAGCTGGCAAGGCCCGTCACCACCCTTTTAGCTTCCGTCCTATTTCCCTTACCAGTTGCGTATGCAAGGTGATGACATGCATAATAAATAGGCGGTTGGTATTGTGGATGGAAACGCACAACATACTGAATAACATGCAGTGCGGTTTTCGACGACGCCGTTCAACAGTGGATCATCTTGTGTCCATGTCGACACAGATGATGAACGTATTTCTTAAACACTGTCAAACAATCGGAATATTATTTGACCTCGAAAAGGTGTATGATACGTGTTGGCGGGCAGGGTTGCTACTTCCTCTGCACACCTGGAATATACGTGGACGCCTACCACTCTTCTTTCAGGAATTCCTGAAAGACCGCGTATTCCGATTAAGGGTTGGCTCGGTGGTTGGGAACCTTTTTGTTCAAGGGAGCGAACGGTATACCACAGGTATCGGTACTAAGTGTTACGCTGTTTGCTGTTGCGATTATGTGTACCTCCGGGTGTCTAGTCATGCCTATTTGTAGACGACTGGTGTGTGGTGTGTGCATGGAGCCCTGGTCACGTAGGCTTGCGGAAAATGAAATGGCTTATTTGGCAGCCAAGACGGCTACCATGAAACCCAGGGTTCGAGTACCAAGTGTGACATCGGAGATTTTAGGGCCGTATTGCGGATTGCTGTGCAAACCTACTGGCAGGAAGAGTGGTCCGCTCTCCGCAAAAATAAACTTAGGTCTGTCAAGGAACTTCCGATTCCCTGGGTTACCTCCTGTCGGTCATCTCGTCGCGAGGAGGTGAATTTGTCTTGGTTGCGCATCGGGCACTGCATTTTTACTCATAGTTTTGTATTTAAAAAGGATCCTTCTCCACTGTGTCCGTTTTGCAAAGAAGCGTTATCTGTACGACACGTGCTGCTAGAGTGTTTTCACCTAGCAGACCTTAGGACGTCTCTGCAGCTGCCGGTCAGCTTTGGAGAAATGCTAGCGGACGATCACGCAGTAGTGGAGAAGGTTTTTAGATTCTTTTCGAGATTAGATTTTAGGATTTAGCAAATAGAAATTATGGTTTTTGGATGACATTTTTATTTTATTTATTTATTTATTTATTTATTTTTTATTTCAAGGCGTATGTATTTTTTGTCTTTTTTAACATATACTGTTTTTAGAATACTTTATATCTGGCTTTTGCCATGACCAGTTTCATTTAAAAAGGGCGCTGATGACCTCTGTAGTTGAGCGCCCTTATACTCACCATCACTCACTCAGAGTGTTTTCACCTAGCAGCCGTTAGAACATCTCTGCAGCTGCCGGTCAGCTTTGCAGAAATGCTAGAGGACGAAAACACAGTAGTGGAGAAGGTTTTTAGATTCTTTTGTCGTTTAGACTTTAGGATATAGGGAACATAATTTTAGTATTCTTTTATTTTTTTATTTTTTATTTTTTTATTATTATATTTCATTTTTAAAATTTTTCCCCTTTATATGTTCATGTAGTTTTAATAGGCTTATTTAAATTAGTATAGTTTCTAGAAACTTTTTATATCTGGCTTTTGCCATGAGTAGTTTTTAATAGGGCGCTGATAACCGCTGTAGTTGAGCACCCCTATATCCATCATCATCATCATGCCAGCTTTGCCGAAATGCTAGCGGATTATAACATAGTAGTGGAGAAGGTATTTAGATTAATCTCCTGGTTAGACTTAGGATTTAACGAAGAGAATTTTGGCAGTTCAAATTTATTTTTCTTTTCTTTTTTGTAATTTATGTGTATGCTTTTTCTTGAAGGTTTAATTACATTTTTATACATTTTTAGAAACACTTATATCTGGTTTTTGCCATGATTAGTTCTTCAAAGGGCGCTGATAACCTCTCTAGTTGAGCGCCCTTATACACATCATCATCATCAGCAGCAGCAGCAGCATCAACAGCAGCAGCAGCAGCAGCAGCAGCAGCAGCAGCAGCAGCAGCAGCAGCAGCAGCAGCAGCAGCAGCAGCAGCAGCAGCAGCAGCAGGAGCAGCAGCAGCAGTGGGCATGTAGCTCTTGTCATGGCAAGGTTTTATAGAGAGTAGTATTCTTATGCCCTTTGGTATTTTATGGGAAATTATAGCTTTTTATTGTTTGTTTTCCCATTTGGTCTTATTCATTTTGTAGTCTTTTTGGTTTGATATGTTATTTTAAATTTTGGGTAATTTATATCTGGCTATTGCCATGAATTAGTTTTTGTAAGGGTGCTGATGACCAAGCAGTTGAGGGCCCTTATATCCAATGTATCGTCATCATGATTTACGTGAGTGTCAGTTTATATACCGGCACTTCTCCATGAAAGATATCAGATGGCAAACTTGCACTGCCTCGGGTGTTCTTATTTACTGTCTGTCCAACTCTCTGAGCCAACGCTTTGTTAGTAGATACAGATATGCTTGTATTGTTCTCATTTTGCACATTATGGCATGACATCTGAGAGAGAGAGAGAGAGAGAGAGAGAGAGAGAGAGAGAGAGAGAGAGAGAGAGAGAGAGAGAGAGAGAGAGAGAGTGAGAGAATTTTACCCAAGTGTTTCCCTTTAGTGGCACTTTATTCGATAAGCCGCTATTATTTCATTACCATATGTGATAATTTCATCGTATTTAATACAACTGGTTTTACTTGCCTATGATTGCCTACCTACCTATGATTGGTTGAGGAGATCGGTTTTCTAAAATACACCTGCAAATACCTTTACTAAAATATGCCTTTAGTATATTGACAAGAGGAAAATTATTTGCAACTTTTGGAGAAGCTAACGAAAGCATCTTTGTTTTGATTAAATTTTACGGAATCGTGAAATCATTACATATACACTATATAAATACATATTATAAGTATAATACATTCATATATGCAGGTTATGAACGCCCTTATATACGAAATATCACCATTGTTAGGTAACTGTCCCGCACCAACTAAATAAATTTGAAGCATGCACCTAGTTAAGTCGAAAGTTGATGTCATAGCCAAATATAGCGAAATATCCAGGAAATTTTGTGTATTTTAGTATCGTTTGTTTATATACAAAAGCCTCATTTTTTTATCGCGGTCGTAGCCTGATAAGTTCATGCAAAATAAAACTTATTCAGGATTTTTCGTGGAACTTTGAAGCATTTGCATCAAGACATTGTGAATTATATTGGATTCTAGAGAGTAGAATGAATGAACTTGGCATGTGAACTTCATTTGCACACTGAAGACAATATACAATGAAGCATACTCTTCAGATGTTCTTTTCGGGAAAAATGATGTTGCCAAGTCTTTGATGCTTCCAGTTTCAGAAAATGTGTCCTTACAGAACCTCGCATCTTTGTACGCGAAATTGGAGCACGATCCGAATGCATATTATTAAATAAAGTTACAGTCTTAAGATGAGGTTGCTGCTTGACTCTATAGCCAAATATATTAAAATTTCAGGGCTTTTCTTTTAGCCAAACATCTGAGAGGTAGAAGATTAATTTAATGCAGACGATACCAGATTTAATCCCATTAATTAATAAATCAGTCAGTGTGAAAAAACTGATTTCTACTGGAAAAGCTAACGAGCGCCATGTAATATAACTTCTTTTTAGACATTGGACTTCCTTATAAGCAAACAGCACCTATATATGCAATCGCATCAAAACATATTCTGGAACCATTTCAGGAAATATCCATTATGATTTTCAAGATGAAGAAGAAACAAACACGGTTTTCTTTTTTTTTTTTTCGTGAATAATTTTCTGAATAGCTATAAAGTAAACATTAGGGGTTTAAGTTACTTCCATGCACAATTTATAAATGAATTATTCTTAACCTTGAAACCACTTACAACAATTAAAATACTGTATTTGAGATTATTTTGTATGTCATAATATTACAAATTCGGAAACCTCAGGATATAATAGAATATTCAGAAAACCTAACAACTACAGAAAATAATTGAGCTATGTATTTTTGTCCTGTAAGGGTTTTTCGTTCCCTAGTGTATATTATGGTTAACCAGTTATTTGTAATTCATTCATAATGAAGAGAAGTTCACAACAAGTTTGTGCTACTAGACTTGTAAGTATTTTAGGTACACGTAGGTGAGAATGCACATTCCAAATCATTTGCCTATATCTTAAAAGCTTGAAACTCTATTTAGCCTTTTAATTTGAATGGGATAAGCTTAAGTTATACACCCCCAGGGGCCTATTTCGGTAGGTACGGGTTTGGGGCACCCGGGGTCCCGAGCCAACAGTCTCCCTTGTGTGGGCTCCTCTTCTGGGGTGAGGGAGACGCTCAACTGGCCCACCCGCGTGTAGGCCGTGCGTGGAGACCCGTGTCGATGGAAAGGTTTGTCCTGGTGGTTGAAGGATACGTATCTAAGCTCGTAAAAGTGTTCTGAATTCGGGGATTTCTAATACACTTCTTTGCCTTCTGCTTCGCCTAAACGGGAGGTTAGGGATTAACCCAACCCAAATCAATCGGCCAGGACTAGGTATTGTACCAAACTTCAGGGTGAGTGGGACGGCGAGCTCGCTATATCCCCGGAGTAGCCCTGTCATCCCAGTGGGAAAACCCCTTGTTGGGCTCCGTGGTGGCTGGAGAGCACTGGGGGATGAAACTTAGACCAACTATTATGGTAAACTTACACCCCCAAAAAATATGAAATGTGGAAAGGACATGTTTGAGAACACTGTTAAACAAGTAGTTGAGTGTGGTCCTCGCTACTTAATTATCAAAAGGACAGAGGAAGGTAGAACTTTTTCAACGGTCAATCCGTTTATCATACAGAAAGGACTTGACAAAATGGCTGGTGCTGTTAAATCATGTACAAGATCTAGAAATGGCACGCTGCTGGTGGAAGCAACTACAGCACCCCAGACAGCTAACATACTGAAAGCCAACATGCTGGGCAGTTATCCAGTCAAACTGGAGATGCATAGGACCCTGAATTCCTCGCACGGTGTTGTAAACACTAGCGCGTTGGATAGCATGTTCAACGAGGATATTCAGGAGAACCTTCAGGAACAAGGCGTAACAGTACTCTATCGTGTCCAACGGAGAGAGCGAGGGGATATGGTTCCTACTCGTTCCCTGTTCTTGACATTCGATCGGGTAGATCTCCCTCAAAAGATCAGGGCAGGATATGAAGTGATAGAGGTTAGAAAATATATACCCAACCCTCTGAGATGCTACCAATATCAGCGTTTCGGTCATATTAGTGTATTCTGTAAAGGCGTACCTACGTGTGTAAGCTGTGGAGACGGAATGCATGAAAATGCACGTACATCATCTCCAGCATACGTTAATTGTAGCGGTGAACATCAATCAAGTTCACGAGAATGCCCTGCGTCGCTCTGGACAGAAACTGTTTATGAAGTTGTTAATGAAAGGGTTCCAACTGCAGTAAAGTTGTGGCGTTGCGGGAGAGTGAATTCGAAGATTTGTAGCGTATGTGTGGAAGATGATACACTTCAGTATCGTTTGTACAACTGTCAGCGGGCTGACTTGATTTGGACCTCCCTCCGAGACTACATAAACTTCGTCCAGTAGAACGCTTACGTTCAGTACCACAGCTGCTACAACTGGAGTTTCACTTCAAAGACACGACATTTCATAATTTTGCAGTGTGGTTGGTTGCCGGTACTCTACATTGGCTGCTGAAAGTACGGTGAGGAGACACTGTGCTAGGAAAGCACTTGCGTATATTTTTAAAGGAGCAGAGATGGACCTATATACGGAAGAAAACCGTGCGTTCTCTGGAACCATACATTTATCACTTGGAACAAATTCAGATCTAATAACCATTTAAGCAAATAGAATCCTTCAGATGTCTCACAGTACAAGCCAATAAAACAAGAAATGTTCTAAACGACTTACCCTGCACCCGTTCCCGTCTTTAAAAAAATGTATATATCTATATATAAATAAAAATAATAATATATATCAAAATATAAAAAAATAAAAATTAAAAGGTTAAAAAAATTAAAAAATTAAAAAAATAAAAAATTTAGGATACTCTTGTTCAGTAGTCTTTGTTTCTTTAGAGATATTTAAAGTGATCGCTTAAGACAATTATACAAAGAGTAAAAGGAGTGAGTTGATGTGAGTAAAAAAAAATGTAAAAAAATGTAAAAAAAAAAGTCTAAATGTTGTAGAGCTAAACCGTCAAACCAAGGACAACTTCGGAAAAAAAATGTTCGATAGGTATTTGCGGCATGGTGCACCGGATTTTGCTTTTCTAGTTCCCACACACACACACACACACACACACACACACACACACACACACACACACACACACACACACTAACACACACACACACACACACACACTGGCTATGATCTATGCAGAGTAGTAACTTATCAAGCTCCCTCTGTGCCAGAGCTCAGAGGACTGTTACTGCACTAACTCAGCTTGAAATGGCCTGACTAAAGCCGTACGCAAATAGTCATAGGAGCAAACAGAAATTTTGAAAATTCATTCTTTTCTAACTAGGCCATTATACCTATATATTTTCATTAATTTTTTTCGGTACAGAAAATTATTAGATAAACATTTGATTATTTGTACAGTTTAATTCTAAACAATTCACGATTTACGTGTATTGCATTTACTAATCCGAAATTGTGCACCCTCATTTTCTCTGGTACTTAAAGCAGCGCATGTTATCCCAACAATGACATGCTAAAATTGTACAGGCAACATATACAGACATTATCTGGAAACGAGGTTTGATGCCTCCAGGCGACCTGTCTCGTAGAGCATAAGGTAACTAGATTTTCCACCACTCCTGTTACGGATGGTAATTGTGTTTATTATAACAAATCTGTATCCACAATTATCAGTTTAATACAGAGCATCCGTTGTTCATGGTTAGTGATTCATTTGTTATAAATATTTCTTCCATGCAATAGTGTTACTGCAGATTATTATTATTATTATTATTATTATTATTATTATTATTATTATTATTATTATTATTATTATTATTATTATTATTATTATTATTATTATTATTATTATTATTATTATTATTATTATTATTATTATTATTATTATTATTATTATTATTATTATTATTATTATTATTATTATTATTATTATTATTATTATTATTATTATTATTATTGAAGTTTTACAATGTGTAATATATTACGGTAGTCAAATATACTCAGAAAAGCATGTACAACCCGCAGATTAAACTTAGATATACAATATTATTTTTCCTCTATGTATTTTAAACCTCAACTGCAAAGGATCTGTTTGGAAATCTCATGGATTGGTGTTTTTTGTTATTTTTTTTTTTGTTTGTTTGTTATTTACGTCCTCCAACGTTAAGTCATATCGGACGATGAATGGAATGGATGAAATGATGCTCAAATGAGTCCGGGGTCCATGGAGCTTAGAGTTACCCGACATTCGTCTTACAGGATAAGGTAAAACCCGGAAAAAACCTTATCCAGGTAACTCACCCTGACCGAGATTCGAACTCGGGACCTCTTGAACGTGAGGCAGACACGCTACCACCACGCTACCAAGGCGGGCATGGATCGGTGTGTCGTGGACAGTTAGCCTTTGGGATCTCATTCCTCTACAACATCGTCTTGCTTCATCATGGATCCACAGATGCCAGTCGTACTGTTAGCTATGCCTCTCCATCTGCACGTGCCGGGAAAATAACGTTAAGGCTTTGTTCAGGATATTTGCTTTTATTATCTGAATGAACTGCAGATGTTGTTATATCATCTCATTTCGTGTCAGCTATTATTTTAGACGTAAAATGGAACTTTGTATCTGAAATTAAATATCCAATCCGGTATTTACCTAGCTCATTCAGGGAAATAAACTTTCTCCGCGGAAATAAATTTAGATCACTGAAGAAACTTCAGATCCCGTGGATTACCTCTTGTATATCTCTTCGTTGGCTCAGATACGCATTGGCCACTGCGGTTTTACCCATAGCGAATTAAGAAGGGACCCTGCTCCACTTTGCCTGTTGTGCAATAAAGCTCCTTTGGTTCGGCATGTGTTGCAAGAGGGTTTTTGCCTAGCACACCCTCGGAAGCCTCTGCAGCTGCCGGTCAGCTTTGTAGAGATACTGGAGGTTGACAAAGCGATAGAGAAGGTTTTGAAATTCCTTTTTCAATGCTAAACCAACATATTTAGTGAAGATAATGATTTCTCATTCCTTTTGGTCCTTTATTTATGCTTCAAAATCTTTTTCTGGCATTCTTCTTGAGTGAATACTTTTATTTTATTTGAAATTTTGATTTTTTATACTTTATGGTTACAGTTATCTCTGGTTTTGCCATCGATAATTTTTAAACTTCGCCAGTGAGCCCGTTGTTAAGCGCGCGTATATACAACAACATCATCATCATCATCATCATCATCATCAAATGATGGGGGGAGGCTACTGGTAGTCCTGCGAGGCTTGAACTCGGAATTTCTTGAATGCAAGCCACTCGCTTTTTGGCCTGCGGCATCCGGTTAGCTGTTTGATTATGTACGAGTATTTGTGTTAATTACTGTTCTATCTAACGACTGTCTTAATAAATAAGGACAGTAAAATAAAGCGAAATACAGTTTTTGAAAGGGCCCTGATGAGTATTGAGTTGAGCGCCCTTCCCCACAGGGCCATGGATTCGTGTTCACGTTGGCTTGCCGGGGAATGAAATGGCGGATTCAGCAGCTAAGACGGTTACTATGGAGCCCAGGTTTAGAGTACCATCTCAGACATCGGAAGATTCTAGAGCTGTATTACGGAGAGCTGTGCAAACCTGCTGGCAGGAAGGGTGCTCCTGTCGTTCATCTCGTTGTGAGGAGATAAGTTTGGCTCGGTAGCCATTGGGCACTGCTTCCTTACGCGTAGTTTTCTCTTTAGAAGGAGCCTACTCGAGTCTGTCCGTTTTGCAACGAAGCGTTATCTGTCCGACACGTCCTGCTAGTGTTTTTGTCCAGCACACCTTAGGACGTCTCTGCAGCTGCCGGCCAGCTTTGCAGAAATGCTAGCGGGTGACAACAAAGTAGTGGAGAAAGCTTTTAAGTTCTTTTCTAGGTTATATTGTAGAAGTTTGCTCTTATACTTCTTTTCATTTTATTTTTGTTTTTGGTATGTATCTGCATGTATTTTTGTAAGTATATTTACACTTGTATAGAGTTTTAGAAACATTTATATCTGTCTTTGCCATGAATGACTTTTTAAAGGGCTCTGGTAACCGCTGCAGTTGGGCGCCGTTATATACTTATCATTATATTGGTAGGTACAATGGGTGGCAGTTCAAAACTTTTTTTACTTAATTATAATTTAACTACAACCTTACGAAACACAGCTTTTTACACGCTACTTATTAATATAGTATATTTTCTCTTTATAAAATATACAAAATTAGATTTATAAACGTCAATAGTATACCTGTGTATGTCTTAAATTTTGTACTCATAATAGCAAATTTCACCTTTTTCATGCTTCACATTATGCTTTTAAATATTCATAACATATTAAGCTTTATTTGTGAATGTGTGTTTTACTGAGTACATTGTCCTACCACTGCACAAATTTCCACCATATATCCCAAACAACTTCTTTGGGGCAGAGATATAAAAATATTATATATTTAATGTCTTCAACAAAACACTGATAGGAAAGCGGCGTAGTAGTGTTCGGCTGAACGAAATTTAGTCTTTTTCAGCACGAAATTAATTTAAATTTGCTAAACTTTAAGCGTTATTATCTCTATCCATATCATTAAATAATTTTGGAAGGAGACAGTTACGCGGCTCCTCAGGATCAACTGGCCTATAATTTCAATACTCTTACAGAATGTAAAGCTACAGTATGCTAGAACATTATTTCTTAAACAGCAGATATGAAAAGCTGATGCAATTTCAAAACCAGTGTAAAACAATAAACTTAATAACTTGCAAAGATATCAGAACTCTTAAATTACAACATGTAGATAGCCCGCCGTTTTTGCATATGCAAAATAAAGACCTCTTTTTCTTCTGAATCCATGGGAAGCGCCCTATAATCCAGCACCCATGAATTTTCCTCCACCAATCAGCTGCCTGAGAGCCGTTGGAGTATCTCCATCTCTCTTTTCCCTCTCCCATAGTTTAAAATACGAATGTTCTTGTTGAAGACAGATTATAGTCGCCTTCTTAATATACAGTTTTAGAGAAGAACAAAAGCGCTTAAATTTCCATTTGGGCTTATTTATGTCATTGTTGCTGCAATGTTTGCAGTGGTTTCGTTGGCAAGAAAAACAAATGATGTTAGCTGTAAAATGTACATATAGACGGACGGCCCACATGTTGAGGTTAACAGCAGTGGTTTATTTTGTGTACTGGGGACTTTGTTGGTGGCCAAGTAATTTGCTTCCCATAGATGACCATTTTCTGAACAGCTTTGTTGCATATGCGCATGTGGTAAATAATTAAACAAACGGGTCGGTGTTTTCAAGATAATTGGTTTAACTGAAACACCACGATTTAGCAGTAGCTTTTGTGTGTACAACAAAGACCTCTAAGTAAATCAATTAACGGCGTTCACCGTATCATGACGTGGGATTTGCGCTTGGCTAGCAATATATCAAAATAATTACTCATGGCTATGTTTGAACGATAAATGAAGGGAAGCACCGATGATGTGGAATATTGAAGTAAATAATACACAGAGATAATTAGGATAGTGTTAGTCGTAGTCCAACCCTTAAAGAGGCATCCTATATTGTCATTAAAACATCTGCTTACGTTTCATCACTATCACCAGCTCCCTATGCATTACAAGTTATTCTGCTAGGACTTATAGGAATTCTTCGACTTAAGCCTTCACTTAAACACCTCTTCTTTTCTCTTAAAATAATTTGTAAGTTATCATTTTAATTTGTCTTTATTTTAACATTTCATCCATAGATTGTTTACATTCCTGAATGATGCGATTGATAGCCTGCCTCTTCCAAGACATTCCTATACGAATTCATCCTTGGAGTAAGGCGGTCCGTCAATACTAGACAATGGCAATGTCATCCATAGAATATGTTCATCTGTGAAACAACATGAATTTGTTACACTACCTTTCGTTATTAAGGATAGGACTGCCTTCACGCTGTGCTACACTTGCGTCATAAATGTCATAATTAAGAATGCGAATGTAGTGAAATCTAGTAAATATATTTCCGCATCGGCCAACGCATGTTACGCAAATGCACGCAAATAATCGGCTTTAGATACTACTCTTGAAGTATCTTGCTGAAGATTAACCCTTAACTGGTGAGGTGGGTTGGAGCTACCTCACAAAATTTTTGAAGTGACTGTACTCTTAATCTAGATGGCTGATAATCATGGAATGCGGCGTACCTTTCAGTCGATCTCCCTAGCAGCTCAGAGACAAGTAGTTCTGCTATTCAGTGCAATAGTTTCAAGAGCGATTTCGTGTTTCTCACTGACTGGGGTGGCACACACCTCACCTCACCAGTTATTGAACATTTTATTTGGTGTTGCAATTAATTATTAATGATATGGCAAATTCAAGGAATACTATCAGGGGTAATGATCCTAATTTTAGTAATTGGCCTACTGTAGGAAAACATGATGCTGATGCAACTGACGAGGAGCCACCTTTAAAGGAGAAAAGACTAGCTCAAATGGTCATCTATCAGAACCTGAAAGATAGCTTGGCAAACAACACAATCTTTTCCTCGTCTTGTGAAGCTCATTATAGAGGCAAACCGTAATGTGACAGCAGACAATTGGTTCACATACATTGAAGAACTTGTCTATGAGTCGCAAAGAGGAGGTTTGACATATGGGGGAACAATGAAAAAAAAACGAGAAATACCTACAGAATTTCTTCCCTCAAGAAATATACCAGAAAATTCAGTCATGTATGGATTCACAAATGATTGCACGACGATATCTTTTGTGCCACAGAAAAACAGTGCCCTTATGCTTAACTCATTTATGCACCATACAATATGTACCGACAATGTAACAAAAAAAACAGAAATCGTACAGTTTTATAATGAAACCAAAGGAGGCGTTGATGCTTTAGATGACATGGTTTGTGTTTTCGCAAAAGTACATCATTCCAGTAGTTGTTGTTGCACCGGTAGGACATCCCACTTGGTGTTCAATTTGGTGTGGATCTTAAGGATCCAAATATCCCTTGTTCCACCTTTCCATATGAACTGATACATCAGACAGCGGACATAACCAGGCTAGTACAACCAGTACACTTCACCGGGCCTGGTCAAAGTCAGGGAGCTCCAAATTAGGACCGATTTAACTCCTAAAAAATGTGAAATTCCTGTACAAACACTTTTCAGACATGTATTGGTAAAATATTTCGATAAAATTTGCACATCAAGCGAATGTTCAGTTAAAATTATCTTTTACTATTATTGAAGTTGCATGTGTGAGAAGGAATTTTAAAATCCAAATAATGTACTAGCAGCAGTTTCAGTAGTGAGGGTTCACAGCGCTTACTTTGTTTTGGCTGTATGTTTAGCAAACTTCATGTTATCTTATGACTGATACAGGCCATAAGTTTACAGTCGGTTCAACGTCATGAGGTCAGAGGAAATGGACTATAACTTTAACGCAAATGGACCATCTTTTTGGATTGAAATGTTGAAAGAAAAATTTTCTGATGATTTGAAAACTTTATTTAGACCGCAAATGCTATCAGTTTAAAATCCCTTCATATCAGAACTTAATATCTTGACTGATACCAAACAGTACGTTTCGCAACGAAGTGTTTATCTGTCCGGCACGTGCTGCTAGTGCTTTTGCCTAGCACACCTTAGGATGTCTCAGTAGCTGCCGGCCAGCTTTGCAAAAGTACTAGCGGATGATAACAAAGCAGTGGATGTTTTAAGTTATTTTCTGAATTAGAATTTAGTGATTTTTTTTCCTGTTTCGCCTTATACTTCGTTTTATTTTATTTTGTTTTTTGTTATGTACATGTATTCTTTGTAAACTTATTTACACTTGTATACAGTTTTAGAACAATTTATTTTTGGTTTTTGCCAAGAATAATTTTTAAAGGGCGCTGTTAGCCGCTGCAGTTGGGCGCCCGTATGCACTTATCATTTAACGCCATGCAGGCAGAGGAAATGGACTATAACTTTGGGGCTATTGAACCCTTCTTTTTGGATTGAGATGTTGACAGAAACATTTTCTGATGACTTAAAACTTTATTTAGACTGCAAATGTTATCAGTTTAAAGTCCCTTCATATCTAAACTTAATAACTTGACTGATAAGAAACAGCCTGCTATTCTATTACTCGACAGAGCGTTGAGGCGTATTGACTTTCAGGTGACCAGCGCTGTGATAGTGTCTTATCGCATCTTGTCTGGCCGATTAGAGGTGAAATATTAGTAAGTTGATGTACAGTAAGTTACGAAACACAAATAGAGAGATTGGAAGCTGCTTGTGTCTATATGATATGTTTTCTCGCGCCTGCCGATGTATGACACATTGCTGTACAGAAGACATGATTACATCTGAACAGACTAAACATACAGTGGACTCGCCGTATATGTGCGATAAGGTGAGGTAAACATCTCTGTGTTCCGAATTTTTCCCGATACACTTTCTTGCTTTGCCATGTAGTACTTAGTCAAACATAGTGTTTTGACTGCAGTCTTTTATGATGCCGTACACATCTAACAGTTCGTGTTGTATGGTTGAAGACAAGGGATTATTTTGTTAAAAACTCTGTTTCAAACTTACCTTTGAAGTTCTGTGACTCAGAAACACCTTACTGTTTTATTTCTGTTGAGAATAAAAATGAAAGGTAGCGACATATTAACGTTGATAAGGATCTTTATTTCTATGAATATATGCGATCCAAAAATATAATCATTGGAACTGAAGTTTAATTGTGCTCTTTCTTTTGAACAAACAATTTGTTTTCCTGATATCTAGGAAATTGGACTTAAGTCTTAATTACATTTTAGTTTCTGCTTTTTTCATTTTAAAAATCTTCTTTGTACCAGAATAATGCAATTTAGCCTTTATTTGAATGATATTATGCATTTTAATCTTTTAAAAAGTTCAATTAATGTATCTGTGCTAGGCAAAATAGCTTTATTTTGAAATGCTTTTGTAACTTGATGGAAACTTTAAGTCCCAATTAACATCTCTCTGTTCTGATTCTTTTGATTTTATTTTCAAGAAAAGCAGTACTCTCCTTTACAGATAAAAACAAATAGGTAATAGATGCCGCTGTCCTTCATATTTGAGAACTATTTCCTATACTTAATTGTTTATGTATTCTTAATTCAAACTTTGCATAATTTCTGTATATACAAGGCTTGAAACCCCTTCATTCACGTTTATACTTGGAGTTAGGAGCACAATTGGACAATTTAGCCCTGGTGCACCACTGTATAACCATAACATAGAGCAAATCGGGATCAGCATACCTATCATGCACAGAATGTAAAATTCAGTTTCAGGAAGGAAGTTTCACAACGTCGTCCAAATGGAGCACTGTCCAACTCGGTCCGTCACGTGTTACTAGAGTTTTTGCCTAGTACTTCTTCAGGAGCCTCTGCAACTGCCACTCAGTTTTGCAGATATACTGGCGGACGATAACAAAGCGGTGGTGATGGTTTGGAAATTATTTTCAACGTTAAAACCAGAATTTTCTGAAGAAAATAGTTCCACATACGTTCTGGAATTTTATTTATTGTCATTTAAAATGTACCTGTTGCTTTTGTCATAACTGTGTTTATCATTTTATTTGTGATTTTATTTGGAATATTTCTGTAACTTCCAAAAATATATTAGCTACGTCCGTGAAGGCCTGCGGTTTCTTGGAATATTTATACTGCATAGCTATCTTTATATCTGGTTTTGCCATGATTAGCTTTTGAAGGGCACTGATAAAGGCGCAGTTGGGCTGCTGCCCTATAAAAAGGTCTATCTATGTATTCAGTGAAATTAACTAACCTTAATTTTAGTTTGCGAACGCCTCCAATAAACTGAAAGGTGCACGCTAAAGGAGGCTGTGAATTGCTAAGATAGCCGCTAGCCCTTTTGATTTATCCTTTGTTATAACTGTTGGCTGTTTTCCTTTATTTCGGAACCAGTGGATTTCACTTTTTCTGACAATGTATATATTGTGGATTTATTAGAAATGGTAAATTTCTGTGCAAATACAAGCTGAGAAACCATGTGAGGCCCGAGTGAGTGCATTTCGCAGTTACCCCCCAGGGGCCTACTTCGGTAGGTACGGGTTTGGCGAACCCGGGGTCCCGAGCCAACAGTCTCCCTCGAGTGGGCTCCTCTTCGTGGTTGAGGGAGATGGTCAACAGGCCCACCCACGTGTAGGCCGTGCGTGGAGACCCGTGTCGGTGGAAAGGTTTGTCCTGGTAGTTGAGGGATGCGTATCTGAGCTCGTAACAGTTATTTTTTCTGAATTCGGGGAGGGTGCGCATTTCTAATACACTACTTCGGCTTCTGCTTCGCCTAAACGGGAGGTTAGGGACTAACCCACCCCTAATCAATCGGCCAGGACTAGGTATTGTACCGACCTCCAGGGTGAGTGGGACGGCGAGCTCGCTATATCCCCTGTGTAGCCCTGTCATCCCAGTGGGATGACCCCTTGTTGGACTCCGTGGTGGGTGGGGAGCACTGGGGGATGAAATTTAGACCAACATTTATGGCTAAACAACACCCCCTAAAACACAATAAACGTGGAAAAGATGTATTTGAAAACAGTGATAAACAAGTAGTTGAGTGTGGTCCTCGCTACTTAGTTATTAAACGAACGGAGGAAGGTAGAACGTTTTCTACGGTTAATCCGTTTATTATACAGAAAGGTCTTGACAAAATAGCTGGTGCTGTTAAATCATGTATAAAATCCAGAAATGGCACGCTGCTGGTGGAAGCAACTACAGCATCCCAAGCAGCAAAGATACTGAAAGCCAACATGCTGGGCAGTTATCCAGTCAAAGTGGAGATGCATAGGACCCTGAATACCTCGCGCGGTGTTGTAAACACTAGCGCGTTGGATGGAATGTCCAACGAGGATATTCAGGAGAACCTCCAGGAACAAGGCGTAACTGCGGTCTATCGTGTCCAAAGGAGAGAACGAGGGGATATGGTTCCCACTCGTACCCTGTTCCTGACCTTTGATCGGGTAGATCTCCCTCAAAGAATTAGGGCAGGATATGAAGTGATTGAGGTTAGACCATACATACCTAACCCTCTGAGATGCTACCAATGTCAGCGGTTCGGTCACACTAGTGCATTCTGTAAAGGCGCACCTACATGTGTCAGCTGCGGAGCCGGCATGCATGAAAATGCATGTACATCACCTCCAGCATGCGTAAATTGTAGCGGTGAACATCCATCAAGTTCACGAGAATGTCCCCGTTATATTGAAGAGCGAGCTATTCAGGAGATCCGGGTTAAGGAAAAGGTTTCCTTTTCGGAAGCCCGGAAACTTCTATGTATCCTCAAGCCCTCTTCAACCACCTCCCGTACCTATAGCTCTGTGGTTGCTACTCCGTCACCGAAACGGGAGGCTGGTACCCAAACATCTGATATAAATGGGGCAACAATATCCGAGAAAGTTCTAGTGCCTAGATCGCAACCAAGAGCATCAGTAACACCATCTAAAACTCCGAGAACACAGACTACTGAAAATAACAAGTCAGTGAAGTCGCCTGACAAAGCATCCACGTCTAACAACAGGACGAAATTGCCCATTGTATACCAAGCACCAGAGATCAAGTTCAAGACGCAGTATGATAGAACTGCCTTCCTGAAAGAAAGCACAAAGTCTGCTCCAGAAAAGTCTAAGAAACGTAGCCCTAGAGCGTCTCCGAGATCATCGTCGGAGTCATCTTCTGGGGAGGACTACGACCGGCGACCGTCATCTACGTCGGTCGGAATTTCCAATCGCTTCGAGCCCCTCGAATCGAAGGTTGTAGAAGGAAAACCGTCCTCTTCCATAGAGGATATGGAGCATAAAACAGCTGACCACGCTGCTACATCTGCAGCAAAGAAGAGGCAGGATAAACCTGCCGAAACTAGCCCTACACCAAAGAAAAAGGGCAAATTGATTCGGCCACCCATGAAGTCGTCTTAATGTAGACTACCTTTACATCTTATATCCCATAGTTCCAATGGCTATCCTACAATGGAACATACGAGGATTAAGAGCGCATCGACCAGAATTGGAACTTTTGCTCAGTAAGCATCACCCCTTAGTGGTATGCTTACAAGAGACTAAGCTACGACCACAAGACAACTTTAAAATCAGACGCTACACACCACTGAGGTGTGATGTTGAAACAGAAGAGGGCATTCCTGCACACGGGGGTACTATGATGCTCCTCAGGGATGACATATTTGTAGATCCGTTACAGCTACAGTCTGATTTACAATCTGTAGCTGTAAGGATTAAGCTGCCATCAATAGAATTTTGCATTTGCACTGTATATCTCCCGCCATCAGATGACCTCTCGTTAGTTGACCTTGAAGATCTGGTTTCCCAACTTTCAACACCATTTCTAATAGTTGGAGACTTTAATGCCCATCACCCACTTTGGGGCTCAAATCGGGCATGTTCGAGAGGCAACCTCATTGCAAAATTCCTGGAGAGCAATAACTTGGTTCTCCTGAACACCGGCGAGCCCACATTCCTCTCAGACGCGTTTAACACCTATTCGCACATCGATTTGGCAGTGTGTTCATCCCAGTTAGCTGTTTCATTACAGTGGAATGTCATCTCTGATTTACATTCCAGCGACCACTTTCCATGTCTTCTTAGTCTCTTAGCACAAGATGTGTCTCCCTCACGTATCCCTAGATGGCGCTTTGATCGTGCCAACTGGAATCTTTACACCCAGTTGGCTGTCTTTGAATACAACCAGCACGATTCTGTGAATGATTTAGTTGATCATCTCACAGAGAAAATTCTTTCCGCTGCAGAACAGTCTATTCCACGTTCGGCTACCCAACCCGGTCGATTTCCTGTCCCATGGTGGACCAACGACTGCCGGAATGCTATTCGTGCTCGTAGACGTGCTCTAAGGGTATTCCAACGACACCCTACGCTAAGTAATCTAATTGAGTACAAGAAAGCGCGCGCAAAATCTAGGCAAATAATTAAGGATAGCAAAAAGACCTCATGGAACAAATTTGTATCATCTTTTAACAGATGTACACCCTCATCTGTTGTATGGGATAAATTAAGGCGCGTGGCCGGAAAATCAACCCACTTGCCAATCGCTGGTCTGAAAACAGCTGCAGGAGTTGTTGTTGATCCGTTTGTTGTGGCTAACACCTTCGGCTGTGCTTTCGCTCAGGTGTCTAGCTCATGCAATTATGCTCCTGAGTTTATCTCAATTAAGACTCAGGTAGAATCTCAAGGTTTCGTGTTTAGTTCCAGAAACCTTGAAGACTATAACCGCCTCTTCATCTTGGCAGAGCTAGAACATGCTCTTTCGTCATCACGACTGACAGCACCAGGACCGGACGGAATCCACGTTCAAATGTTACAACATCTCTCACCTGAAGGTAAGGCATTCCTGCTCGAGGTGTATAACCGTGTTTGGGTTGATGCCACGTTTCCTGAAAAGTGGCGAGAAGCTACCATTATACCTATCTTGAAAGCTGGCAAGGACCGTCACCTCCCTTCTAGCTACCGCCCTATTTCCCTCACCAGTTGCGTATGCAAGGTGATGGAACGCATGATAAATGGGCGGTTGGTATGGTGGCTGGAAACGCACAACCTACTGAGTAACATCCAGTGCGGTTTCCGACGACGCCGTTCAACAGTGGATCATCTTGTGTCCATGTCGACACAGATTATGAACGGATTTCTTAAGAACTGTCAAACAGTAGGAATATTTTTTGACCTCGAAAAGGCTTATGATACGTGTTGGCGGGCAGGGTTGCTACGTACTCTGCACACCTGGAATATACGTGGACGCCTACCACTCTTCCTTCAGGAATTCCTGAAAGACCGCGTATTCCGAGTAAGGGTTGGCTCGGTTTTTTCGAACCTTTTTGTTCAGGAGAACGGTGTACCACAGGGGTCGGTACTAAGTGTTACGTTGTTTGCTATTGCGATTAATTCTATCTCGAAATGTGTACCTCCAGGTGTCTCGTCATGCCTATTTGTAGACGACTTTGCCGTCTACTGTACATCTCAGCGCACTCCGTTTTTAGAGCGCCGTCTTCAGACCACCTTGGACAACCTTAAGAGTTGGAGTTTAAAAAACGGCTTCCGTTTTTCCGCTGAGAAAACCATCTGTGTAAACTTCTGGCGTCAGCAGAGTCGACTACCTCCAAGGCTCCGGCTAGGCGCTGATCTACTACCTTTTGCAGATGAGACGAGATTCCTTGGATTGATATTTGATAGAAAACTTAGTTGGTCGTCGCATATAGCACAACTGAAAGCACGATGTGACCGATCTTTGAATATCTTGCGGGTACTAAGTGGAAAATCGTGGGGAGCGGATCGTGCAGTGTTATTGCGACTTTATCGGGCACTCATCCGTTCCAAATTAGACTATGGTAGTATCGTTTATGGCTCAGCACGACCATCTGTGCTGAAGAGATTAGACACAGTCCATAACTGTGGCATACGTATAGCTGTTGGGGCATTTCCAACGAGCCGAGTTATAAGCCTGTATGCTGAGTCTGCAGAACCTCCTCTGCACTACAGGCGCAACATGTTATTAGCCAATTATGGCTGTGGACTTAATTGCATGCCCACACATCCATCGTTTACGCCGTTCTTTAATACCTTCATGGACGTGCGTTATAGGAACACTACTATTAAACCAAAGCCACCTGGTTTTCGTTTCCGGGAGCTCCTTAGACATCTTGATACTGACATGCCCAAGATGTATCCTAGGGGGGAGAGGACATACCCTCCTTGGTTGTGCAGAGCGTCCCCGGTTGATCTGGGCATGACTAAATATGATAAATCTACCATGTCTATGTCTAGTATCCGCACATGTTTTTTAGAATTTTTATCGCGATATGAGGACCATTTTGTAATTTATACTGATGGCTCCAAGAACTCAAATGGCGTTGGTTGTGCTTACGTGTGTGGAACCGAACCCTATACATTCGGATTCCACACTAGCACTTCCATTTTTACTGCAGAGCTTTATGCAATATACCGGGCCATTTTACACGTACGCCGACGAAAGTTGGGGGACTGCTTAATCCTGAGTGATTCCCTCAGTGCTCTTCAAAGCCTACGGCAGCTGTACAACTACCACCCTATTGTGCAGCGTATACAGGATGCCCTCCACGTTTTACACGCTTCTGGCGTTAACGTGGTGTGTGCATGGATCCCTGGTCACGTAGGCTTGCGGGGGAATGAAATGGCGGATTCAGCAGCCAAGACGGCTATCATGAAGCCCAGGGTTCGAATACCATCTGTGACATCGGAAGACTTTAGGGCCGAATTGCGGAGAGCTGTGCAAACCTGCTGGCAGGAAGAGTGGTCTGCTCTCCGCAATAATAAACTTAGATCTGTCAAAGAACTTCCGATTCCCTGGGTTACCTCCTGTCGGTCATCTCGTCGCGAGGAGGTGAGTTTGGCTCGGTTACGAATTGGGCACTGCATTTTTACTCATAGTTTTCTTTTTAAAAAGGAGCCTTCTCCACTATGTCCGTTTTGTAATGAAGCGTTGTCTGTACGACACGTGCTGCTAGAGTGTTTTCACCTAGCAGACCTTAGGACGTCTCTGCAGCTGCCGGTCAGCTTTGCAGAAATATTAGCGGACGATAACGCAGTAGTGAAGAAGGTTTTTAGGTTCTTTTCGAGATTAGATTTTAGGATTTAGCAAATAGAATTTATGGTTTTTGGATGACATTTTTTTTTTTTTTTTTTTTTTTTTTTTTCAACGTGTATGCATTTTTTGTCTTTTTTAACACATTTATGGTGTTTTAGAATAATTTATATCTGGCTTTTGCCATGACCAGTTTCCTTTAAAAAGGGCGCTGATGACCTCTGTAGTTGAGCGCCCTTATACTCATCATCATCATCATCCCTCGAGTGGGCTCCTCTTCGTGGTTGAGGGAGATGGTCAACAGGCCCACCCACGTGTAGGCCGTGCGTGGAGACCCGTGTCGGTGGAAAGGTTTGTCCTGGTAGTTGAGGGATGCGTATCTGAGCTCGTAACAGTTATTTTTTCTGAATTCGGGGAGGGTGCGCATTTCTAATACACTACTTTGGCTTCTGCTTCGCCTAAACGGGAGGTTAGGGACTAACCCACCCCTAATCAATCGGCCAGGACTAGGTATTGTACCGACCTCCAGGGTGAGTGGGACGGCGAGCTCGCTATATCCCCTGTGTAGCCCTGTCATCCCAGTGGGATGACCCCTTGTTGGACTCCGTGGTGGGTGGGGAGCACTGGGGGATGAAATTTAGACCAACATTTATGGCTAAACAACACCCCCCAAAACACAATAAACGTGGAAAAGATTTATTTGAAAACAGTGATAAACAAGTAGTTGAGTGTGGTCCTCGCTACTTAGTTATTAAACGAACGGAGGAAGGTAGAACGTTTTTTACGGTTAATCCGTTTATTATACAGAAAGGTCTTGACAAAATAGCTGGTGCTGTTAAATCATGTACAAAATCCAGAAATGGCACGCTGCTGGTGGAAGCAACTACAGCATCCCAAGCAGCAAAGATACTGAAAGCCAACAAGCTGGGCAGTTATCCAGTCAAAGTGGAGATGCATAGGACCCTGAATACCTCGCGCGGTGTTGTAAACACTAGCGCGTTGGATGGAATGTCCAACGAGGATATTCAGGAGAACCCCCAGGAACAAGGCGTAACTGCGGTCCATCGTGTCCAAAGGAGAGAACGAGGGGATATGGTTCCCACTCGTACCCTGTTCCTGACCTTTGATCGGGTAGATCTCCCTCAAAGAATCAGGGCAGGATATGAAGTGATTGAGGTTAGACCATACATACCTAACCCTCTGAGATGCTACCAATGTCAGCGGTTCGGTCACACTAGTGCATTCTGTAAAGGCGCACCTACATGTGTCAGCTGCGGAGCCGGCATGCATGAAAATGCATGTACATCACCTCCAGCATGCGTAAATTGTAGCGGTGAACATCCATCAAGTTCACGAGAATGTCCCCGTTATATTGAAGAGCGAGCTATTCAGGAGATCCGGGTTAAGGAAAAGGTTTCCTTTTCGGAAGCCCGGAAACTTCTATGTATCCTCAAGCCCTCTTCAACCACCTCCCGTACCTATAGCTCTGTGGCGGCTACTCCGTCACCGAAACGGGAGGCTGGTACCCAAACATCTGATATAAATGGGGCAACAATATCCGAGAAAGTTCTAGTGCCTAGATCGCAACCAAGAGCATCAGTAACACCATCTAAAACTCCGAGAACACAGACTACTGAAAATAACAAGTCAGTGAAGTCGCCTGACAAAGCATCCACGTCTAACAACAGGACGAAATTGCCCATTGTATACCAAGCACCAGAGATCAAGTTCAAGACGCAGTATGATAGAACTGCCTTCCTGAAAGAAAGCACAAGGTCTGCTCCAGAAAAGTCCAAGAAACGTAGCCCTAGAGCGTCTCCGAGATCATCGTCGGAGTCATCTTCTGGGGAGGACTACGACCGGCGACCGTCATCTACGTCGGTCGGAATTTCCAATCGCTTCGAGCCCCTCGAATCGAAGGTTGTAGAAGGAAAACCGTCCTCTTCCATAGAGGATATGGAGCATGAAACAGCTGACCACGCTGCTAAATCTGCAGCAAAGAAGAGGCAGGATAAACCTGCCGAAACTAGCCCTACACCAAAGAAAAAGGGCAAATTGATTCGGCCACCCATGAAGTCGTCTTAATGTAGACTACCTTTATATCTTATATCCCATAGTTCCAATGGCTATCCTACAATGGAACATACGAGGATTAAGAGCGCATCGACCAGAATTGGAACTTTTGCTCAGTAAGCATCACCCCTTAGTGGTATGCTTACAAGAGACTAAGCTACGACCACAAGACAACTTTAAAATCAGACGCTACACACCACTGAGGTGTGATGTTGAAACAGAAGAGGGCATTCCTGCACACGGGGGTACTATGATGCTCCTCAGGGATGACATATTTGTAGATCCGTTACAGCTACAGTCTGATTTACAATCTGTAGCTGTAAGGATTAAGCTGCCATCAATAGAATTTTGCATTTGCACTGTATATCTCCCGCCATCAGATGACCTCTCGTTAGTTGACCTTGAAGATCTGGTTTCCCAACTTTCAACGCCATTTCTAATAGTTGGAGACCTTAATGCCCATCACCCACTTTGGGGCTCAAATCGGGCATGTTCGAGAGGCAACCTCATTGCAAAATTCCTGGAGAGCAATAACTTGGTTCTCCTGAACACCGGAGAGCCCACATTCCTCTCAGACGCGTTTAACACCTATTCGCACATCGATTTGGCAGTGTGTTCATCCCAGTTAGCTGTTTCATTACAGTGGAATGTCATCTCTGATTTACATTCCAGCGACCACTTTCCATGTCTTCTTAGTCTCTTAGCACAAGATGTGTCTCCCTCACGTATCCCTAGATGGCGCTTTGATCGTGCCAACTGGAATCTTTACACCCAGTTGGCTGTCTTTGAATACAACGAGCACGATTCTGTGAATGATTTAGTCGATCATCTCACAGAGAAAATTCTTTCCGCTGCAGAACAGTCTATTTCACGTTCGGCTACCCAACCCGGTCGATTTCCTGTCCCATGGTGGACCAACGACTGCCGGAATGCTATTCGTGCTCGTAGACGTGCTCTAAGGGTATTGGCCCCTCAAAATCCAACCTCTGCGGTCCTCGTCCCGAGGGGTGGGCAACAGGAAGTAGGGGACTGACTGATGGGGTGATGTACGGTGGGGACTTGGTGTACCCCACGACCGCTACGGCTGCCGAGAAGGCCCATCAGTAACCCCGAAAACTGGCAGAAGAGGCTCTGGTAATTTACCCCCAGGGGCCTACTTAGGTAGGTACGGGAATTGGCGATCCCGGGGTGCCCGAGCCATTCATCCCCGTTGTCATCTTCTCATACCCATTTCCCCGTAGGATTAGGTTTCTTCCTCTTCTAAGCTTATTATGAATTCTTAGTTTTAAGGTCTCTAGGTTTATTAACTCCTGACTCACCATCAGGGATCTTTTCTATCTCCGTGGTGCTGTCCCACGGTTTCGGCGCAGCTTCCAACTTGTGTGCTCCCCGGAGGTCTCAGGCGCGAAGGTTGAGTGGACCCTCCTCACTACCCCTTTCGTGCGACACTAGGTGCGGAGCCGTTCCATTGTCATGTACACCCACGTAGCTCCGATGGGGCCGGGTACCCTCGGACATCTCGGCGGACGCGTATCGCTGGGGTGGACGGGGAGACCCGACGTGTTACCGCTGTCTGAGGCCCGATGTAAACAACCACAAGTCCCCTGAATCCACGCTGACTCCGTTGAGGTAGCGTGGCCTAAAGTGGGGAGCCATTGGCGGTTATTCCAGTGGTAGGGGCATAAAGTCGGGCCTGCCTATGGTGAACGTGTCGCATACCGGTCAGTAGTGATAGGCGGAGGGTAACTCCTCCGAAGTACTCCGTGAGATCGGGCCTGAAGCGGGTGCCCAGGCCGGCACAGACCGTAAGATTTAGGTGTCTTTCTTTCTTTATCCCCCTGATGGCAGGCTGACGCCGACGGTTCCGGAGGGGGGACCTATCCATCATGGCTCCCTTGCGCCCAAAAACTCAAACTACAGCGTGTAACAGTATGGTAAAAGAAGTAGCCGAGGCATTTGGTCCTCGCTACTTAGTAGTAAAACGGACAGAGGAAGGTAAGACATTTACATCGGTGAACCCTTTTGTTATTCAAAAGGGTCTCGATAAAATATCTGGTGCAGTCAAGTCGTGTGTGAAGTCGAGAAACGGCACACTCCTGGTTGAAGCACAAAGCGTCACCCAGGCAGCGGCGGTACTGAAAGCTACAATGCTTGGTAGTTACCCTATCAGCGTTATGGTGCATAAGTCCCTGAACTCTTCGCGAGGTGTTGTAAACACCCGTGCTTTGGACGGTATGTCCAACGAAGAGATTCAGGAGAACCTTCAAGAACAAGGTGTCACGGCAGTGTATCGCGTGCAACGACGTGAGCGCGGGGAATTGGTGCCGACTCGTACCCTGTTCCTAACCTTTGATAGGATTGACCTCCCTCAAAGGATAAAGGCAGGGTATGAAGCAATTGAAGTCAGACCATACATTCCTAACCCCTTGAGATGCTATAAGTGCCAGCGCTTTGGTCACACTAGTGACTTTTGTAACGGTGTACCTACTTGTGTTAGCTGCGGAGGCGTCTTGCACGAAGATGCTTGTACAAGACCTCCAGCATGCATTAACTGCAGCGGTGAACATTCATCAAATTCCCGCGAATGTCCCCGTTTCATAGAAGAGCGTGCGATCCAAGAGATCCGGGTCAAAGAGAAGGTGTCCTTCTCGGAAGCTCGGAAGCTCTTGCGTACTCGCCAACCGTTGGTTGCTAGGTCCGTTAGTTACAGCGCAGCTGTAGCTAAGCCGGTACCTAGACGCGAAATCGCAACTCAAACTGGCGATTTAAACGGCGCAACAATTGCAGAAAAAACAATAGCACCTAGGGTACAGACAAAGCAACAGTCATCAGCAAGTGTAGCAGTGTGCACACCTAGTGAACCCAGTCGTGGAAAGCTGTCATACAAATCACCGCCAAGACCATTGACCTCAAAAAGTTCTCAGCCAGTTACATGTAACGCACCAGCAAAACAGTTAAAGAAAGCGTATGTAGGAAGCGACTCTCTGCAAGATAAAAATACTTGTAGCAAGTCGGCAAACCGGCGGAAGTGTCCGCGGCCATCTCCTCCGAGATCGTCTTCTGACGACTCTTCAGGAGAGGAGACTGATCGGCGATTATCGTCGTCGTCGATCTCCGTTTCCAATCGGTTCGAGGCTCTCGAACCGAAGTTCTCCATCGGGAAACGTGCCTCCTCAGAAGAGGAGATGGAACAGGAGGATCCCGTCCACACTGCCCAACGGGCAGTGAAAAAGAGGCAGGAAAAATCTCCTGAAAAAGGTGTTAGCCCAACACCGAAGAAAAAGGGTAAATTGATTCGGCCGCCTTTAAAGTCATAAGCTAAAGCAAATCTACCACCATGTCTATTATTCATTGGAACTTACGCGGAATTAGAACACACAGACCCGAGCTCGAATTGTTGCTCAATAAACACGAACCACTCGTCATTTGCCTACAAGAGACTAAGATGCGTCCTTTAGACGACTTCAAAATCAGAGGCTATACTCCACTAAGGTGCGATGTTGAACCTGAGGAGGGTATGCCTGCGCATGGAGGCACTATGATGCTCCTCAGAGATGACATTTTTGTTGAATTTGTACCTTTGCAGTCTGACATCCAGTCAGTTGCTGTACGCATCCGACTTCCATCCATACATTTTGCTATCTGCAACATTTATCTACCACCTTCCGATGACCTCTCGCTTACTGACTTACAACATCTGGTCTCCCAGCTACCAACACCTTATCTGCTCGTGGGAGACCTAAATGCACACCATACTCTATGGGGTGCTCCTCGAGCATGTGCGAGAGGCAAATTAATTGCAAATTTCATAGACAGCAATAACCTGGTTCTCCTGAACACCGGAGAACCCACGTTTTTATCCGATGCATTCAACACCTTTTCACACATTGACGTGGCCGTCTGTTCGCAACAGCTAGCAGTCTCCCTTCAATGGAATGTCATCTCTGACCTATATTCTAGCGACCACTTTCCGTGTCTTGTCAGTCTCTTAGCACGAGATCCGTGTTCCGCACGTCTGCCCAGCTGGCGCTTTGATCGTGCCAACTGGAATGCCTACAAGCAGTTGGCTGTCTTCAACTATGATGACCACGCGTCTGTGGACGACTTAGTTGAGCATTTCACAGTGACGATTCTCTCGGCAGCAGAACAATCTATTCCGCGAACGAGAACGCACACACGTCGTTTCCCTGTCCCATGGTGGACAGATAATTGCCGGACTGCCATTCGGGCTCGGAGGCGCGCTCTTAGGAATTTCCAGCGGCGCCCTACTCTCGCTAATCTGATCGAGTACAAAAAAAAATGCGTGCGAAATCCAGGCAGGTGATTAAGGATAGCAAAAAGACCTCATGGACCAACTTCGTGTCATCGTTCAATCAACATACACCTTCCTCAGTCGTATGGGATAGGCTAAGGCGCGTGGCCGGAAAGTCCACATACATGCCAATCGCTGGTCTTAAAAGCGCAACAGGTGCTGTTGTTGATCAGCACGATGTGGCTAATACTTTCGGCAGTGCGTTCGCTCAAGTGTCTAGCTCAAATAATTACTCGCCTGAGTTTCTCCAAATTAAGACTCTGGAGGAATCCAAAGGTTTCTCCTTCTGCTCTAGAAACCTTGAAGACTACAATCGCCTCTTCACCATGGTAGAGTTAGATCACGCGCTTTCATCTTCGCGGGCATCTGCACCGGGACCAGACGGCATCCATGTGCGATTGTTGCAACAACTTTCTCCCGAGGGGAAGGCATTCCTACTGGAGATGTATAATCGTGTGTGGGTTGACGGCACTTTTCCTGAGAAGTGGCGGGAGGCCACCATCATACCCATTTTGAAAGCCGGGAAGGACCGCCATCTGCCTTCCAGCTACCGTCCTATTTCCCTCACCAGTTGCGTATGCAAGGTGATGGAACGCATGATTAATGGGCGGTTGGTGTGGTGGCTGGAAACTCACAACCTCCTGACAAACATCCAGTGTGGATTCCGACGTCGCCGCTCCACAGTAGATCATCTGGTGTTGATGTCGACACAAATCATGAACGGCTTTATGAGGAACTGTCAGACCGTCGGCATATTTTTCGATCTGGAGAAGGCCTATGATACGTGTTGGCGTGCAGGTATCCTACGCACCTTGCACGGCTGGAATGTACGTGGGCGCCTACCTGTTTTCCTTCGGGAGTTCATGAGCGACCGCGTTTTCCGGGTAAGGGTCGGCTCGGTTTTTTCGAATCTTTTCGTACAAGAGAACGGTGTTCCTCAAGGATCGGTGCTGAGCGTTACACTGTTCGCTATTGCCATCAATTCTATTTCCCAATGTGTTCCTCGAGGGGTTTCATCGTGCTTGTTCGTAGACGACTTCGCCGTGTACTGCACTTCACGACGCACTGCATTCGTGGAGCGCTGTCTGCAGCAATGTTTAGACAATCTCCGCGATTGGAGTGCTAAAAACGGCTTCCAATTCTCCACAGAAAAAACTGTCTGCGTCAACTTCTGGCGCAATAGGAGTCGTTTACCACCTTCACTCCGACTCGGTCCACACCTCTTACCATTTGCAGATGAAACGAGGTTCCTGGGACTGATCTTTGATCGGAAGCTTAGCTGGACATCTCATATAGCAGTGCTGAAAGCACGATGTGAGCGTTCTCTTAACATACTACGGGTACTTAGTGGACGATCGTGGGGAGCGGATCGCTCAGTGCTGCTTCGTTTGTATCGCACACTGATCCGATCCAAATTGGACTATGGGTGCATCGTTTATGCTTCAGCTCGTCCATCTGCGCTGAAGAAACTAGACACGGTTCATAACTCTGGGCTTCGCATCGCTATTGGAGCATTTCCAACTAGCCCAGTGGTGAGCCTCTACGCCGAAGCAGCAGAACCTCCTCTGCAGTATCGCCGCGAGGTTTTGCTGGGGAATTACGGCTGTGGGCTAAATAGTATGCCTTCGCATCCGACGTATGCACCGTTTTTCGACACCTTATTTGACGGACGTTATAGGAACACGAGTATAAACCCGAAGCCGCCAGGTTTTCGGTTCCGGGAGCTCCTAGGGAGTCATGCACTCGAAATGCCTAGGATGTTACCCAAGGGCGAAAGAGTGTATCCTCCATGGTTGCGTGTAGGATCCCACGTAGATCTTGGGATGACGGTGCACAGGAAGGCTACGACGCCCTCGTGTAGTATCCGCAGTAGTTTTTTAGAGTTTTAAACTTATTATAAGGACCATACTTTAATTTATACAGATGGATCCAAAAGCGATACAGGTGTCGGATGTGCTTACATCCATGGAGCCGAACCCTATACATTCGGTTTCCATGGCAGTACTTCCATTTATAGTGCAGAGCTCTATGCAATATACCGAGCCGTCATACATGTTCGCCGAAGAAAGTTAGGTAATTGTCTTATACTAAGTGATTCCCTAAGCGCACTTCAGAGCCTTCGTGAGTTGTACAACCAACACCCAATTGTGCAACGCATACAGGATGCACTCCACGTTTTACACGTCTCTGGCGTTAGCGTGGTGTGCGCATGGATTCCTGGCCACGCAGGCCTGCATGGGAACGAACTGGCGGATTCGGCAGCAAAGGTGGCAAGCGCAGAACCGAGTGTCAACATCCCTTTTGTCACCGCGGAAGACTTTAGGCTTGTTGTGCGTAGGGCGGCGCTGTCACGCTGGCGTGATGAGTGGTCTGCTCTGCGTAATAACAAGCTGAGAAGGGTAAAAGAGCTTCCGGATAACTGGGCGACCTCCTACCGCTTATCGCGTCGGGAGGAGGTGAGTTTGGCTCGGCTGCGTATTGGGCACTGCTACTTCTCACACAGTCACCTGTTGAGGAGGGTCACTGCTTCTATTTGCGAGTCATGTGGTCAGGCTCTCTCGGTCCGTCATGTGCTGCTAGAGTGTATTCACCTAGCAGACCTGCGGGAGTCTCTGCAGCTGCCGGTCAGCTTGACGGAGATCCTAGCAGACAATAACTCTGCGGTGGAAAAAGTTTTGAAGTACATCGCCAGAGTTCAGTTAAGAATTTAATAGTTTATGCTTTTATCGTCTGTTATTTTATACGTTTTTATTTTCATAGTCTATTGCTGGTTTCGGCCGGCTTCTGTTATAAATATATTTTTGTTTTATTTATACATGTTATATCTATTGCGTTTTTGTATTTTAGCAATAAAGAGTGTTTTGTTTTTCTATTTCTTTTAAATGTTTATTTTTATAGATATATTTTTACTTAGTGTGTAAGTTTTCTAGTATCATTCGCACAATGGTCTTTAATGGGCGCTGATGACCTAGCAGTTGAGCGCCCATAAACACAAATCATCATCATCTAAGGGTATTCCAACGACACCCTACGCTAAGTAATCTAATTGAGTACAAGAAAGCGCGCGCAAAATCTAGGCAAATAATTAAGGATAGCAAAAAGACCTCATGGAACAAATTTGTATCATCTTTTAACAGATGTACACCCTCATCTGTTGTATGGGATAAATTAAGGCGCGTGGCCGGAAAATCAACCCACTTGCCAATCGCTGGTCTGAAAACAGCTGCAGGAGTTGTTGTTGATCCGTTTGTTGTGGCTAACACCTTCGGCTGTGCTTTCGCTCAGGTGTCTAGCTCATGCAATTATGCTCCTGAGTTTATCTCAATTAAGACTCAGGTAGAATCTCAAGGTTTCGTGTTTAGTTCCAGAAACCTTGAAGACTATAACCGCCTCTTCATCTTGGCAGAGCTAGAACATGCTCTTTCGTCATCACGACTGACAGCACCAGGACCGGACGGAATCCACGTTCAAATGTTACAACATCTCTCACCTGAAGGTAAGGCATTCCTGCTCGAGGTGTATAACCGTGTTTGGGTTGATGCCACGTTTCCTGAAAAGTGGCGAGAAGCTACCATTATACCTATCTTGAAAGCTGGCAAGGACCGTCACCTCCCTTCTAGCTACTACCCTATTTCCCTCACCAATTGCGTATGCAAGGTGATGGAACGCATGATAAATGGGCGGTTGGTATGGTGGCTGGAAACGCACAACCTACTGAATAACATCCAGTGCGGTTTCCGACGACGCCGTTCAACAGTGGATCATCTTGTGTCCATGTCGACACAGATTATGAACGGATTTCTTAAGAACTGTCAAACAGTTGGAATATTTTTTGACCTCGAAAAGGCTTATGATACGTGTTGGCGGGCAGGGTTGCTACGTACTCTGCACACCTGGAATATACGTGGACGCCTACCACTCTTCCTTCAGGAATTCCTGAAAGACCGCGTATTCCGAGTAAGGGTTGGCTCGGTTTTTTCGAACCTTTTTGTTCAGGAGAACGGTGTTCCACAGGGGTCGGTACTAAGTGTTACGTTGTTTGCTATTGCGATTAATTCTATCTCGAAATGTGTACCTCCAGGTGTCTCGTCATGCCTATTTGTAGACGACTTTGCCGTCTACTGTACATCTCAGCGCACTCCGTTTTTAGAGCGCCGTCTTCAGACCACCTTGGACAACCTTAAGAGTTGGAGTTTAAAAAACGGCTTCCGTTTTTCCGCTGAGAAAACCATCTGTGTAAACTTCTGGCGTCAGCAGAGTCGACTACCTCCAAGGCTCCGGCTAGGCGCTGATCTACTACCTTTTGCAGATGAGACGAGGTTCCTTGGATTGATATTTGATAGAAAACTTAGTTGGTCACCGCATATAGCACAACTGAAAGCACGATGTGACCGATCTTTGAATATCTTGCGGGTACTAAGTGGAAAATCGTGGGGAGCGGATCGTGCAGTGTTATTGCGACTTTATCGGGCACTCATCCGTTCCAAATTAGACTATGGTAGTATCGTTTATGGCTCAGCACGACCATCTGTGCTGAAGAGATTAGACACAGTCCATAACTGTGGCATACGTATAGCTGTTGGGGCATTTCCAACGAGCCGAGTTATAAGCCTGTATGCTGAGTCTGCAGAACCTCCTCTGCACTACAGGCGCAACATGTTATTAGCCAATTATGGCTGTGGACTTAATTGCATGCCCACACATCCATCGTTTACGCCGTTCTTTAATACCTTCATGGACGTGCGTTATAGGAACACTACTATTAAACCAAAGCCACCTGGTTTTCGTTTCCGGGAGCTCCTTAGACATCTTGATACTGACATGCCCAAGATGTATCCTAGGGGGGAGAGGACATACCCTCCTTGGTTGTGCAGAGCGTCCCCGGTTGATCTGGGCATGACTAAATATGATAAATCTACCATGTCTATGTCTAGTATCCGCACATGTTTTTTAGAATTTTTATCGCGATATGAGGACCATTTTGTAATTTATACTGATGGCTCCAAGAACTCAAATGGCGTTGGTTGTGCTTACGTGTGTGGAACCGAACCCTATACATTCGGATTCCACACTAGCACTTCCATTTTTACTGCAGAGCTTTATGCAATATACCGGGCCATTTTACACGTACGCCGACGAAAGTTGGGGGACTGCTTAATCCTGAGTGATTCCCTCAGTGCTCTTCAAAGCCTACGGCAGCTGTACAACTACCACCCTATTGTGCAGCGTATACAGGATGCCCTCCACGTTTTACACGCTTCTGGCGTTAACGTGGTGTGTGCATGGATCCCTGGTCACGTAGGCTTGCGGGGGAATGAAATGGCGGATTCAGCAGCCAAGACGGCTATCATGAAGCCCAGGGTTCGAATACCATCTGTGACATCGGAAGACTTTAGGGCCGAATTGCGGAGAGCTGTGCAAACCTGCTGGCAGGAAGAGTGGTCTGCTCTCCGCAATAATAAACTTAGATCTGTCAAAGAACTTCCGATTCCCTGGGTTACCTCCTGTCGGTCATCTCGTCGCGAGGAGGTGAGTTTGGCTCGGTTACGAATTGGGCACTGCATTTTTACTCATAGTTTTCTTTTTAAAAAGGAGCCTTCTCCACTATGTCCGTTTTGTAATGAAGCGTTGTCTGTACGACACGTGCTGCTAGAGTGTTTTCACCTAGCAGACCTTAGGACGTCTCTGCAGCTGCCGGTCAGCTTTGCAGAAATATTAGCGGACGATAACGAAGTAGTGAAGAAGGTTTTTAGGTTCTTTTCGAGATTAGATTTTAGGATTTAGCAAATAGAATTTATGGTTTTTGGATGACATTTTTTTTTTTTTTTTTTTTCCCCAACGTGTATGCATTTTTTGTCTTTTTTTAACACATTTATGGTGTTTTAGAATAATTTATATCTGGCTTTTGCCATGACCAGTTTCCTTTAAAAAGGGCGCTGATGACCTCTGTAGTTGAGCGCCCTTATACTCATCATCATCATCATCATTTCGCAGTTATCTTTGAAGCTCCATAGGAGAGGTCCCGAGTTCGATTCCGGCCAAACTTTGATTCTAACCTTGGTGACTCTGGTGACTTTGCCCTGTCGGCAGGCGAACGCTGACGTGATTCCTATCCACCATGATGTGCTTTCCCTCTTCATTTTCCTTTTATTCCGTTTTCACTCAAATTTCAGTGGTTCTACATCTTGTAGCATGAGACGATGGTGCACATGCTTGCTCAAAGAAGAAAGTATTCTCCATACGTACTAGAGGTATGCATGACGTGGTAAAAGAAATATGTACTTTGAATAAGCCAAGGTGTTTGTTAAATTCAATGAGAGTAAACGATACACTTCTTGCTAGTCTGGCAGAATGCGTCTAGTCACATTATATCCTTGTTTATGAATGGCTCGTAATAGTTCTTGGCTCAAGCATTCGTCCAACTGTTGGAGCTGTGAGCAATAAATTTATGACCTATCGAACCAAGCATACCTGATATTGGTGGATCTCGGCATTCTTGGCAATATTTAGTAATTTGCTGGAGCTGATGCTATTACTTTTGGACATTAGCTGAGTGTGTCACACATACACGTCCCGCATATTTATTATTTGTGGGTAATGTCGCTAATGTTATAATATTTTCTCGGATAGCACTGTTGGTGGACATTTTGTCTCAAGGATCATGGGGAGACGCGCGGAAAAGATTATTGGTGAAATTAATTCGCCAGTAGCAGAAATTACGGAGATTAACACTGGTATAGATAATATGAAACACCAAAAAATGTATTATAAGTTGATACTTATAGCACGCAAGTCGCGAGCGTGTCCATCGCACCCAGACTGCAATTTTCGCACGCATGACTCAGCGACACTTCTGTTCTACTTTTGAATTTTTTTATAATTTTTTATTGTTCGATCAGCAGTACAGTGCTTCACAGATGAGGGTGAAAAGAAGGTAACAGTACAATAAGAACAATAACACTCAGGGGTAGGCTAGCAGGCCGCCCCCTAGCTACATTAAGTTAGAACTCCAATAATTCTCTCTGAGAAACCACGTCAACATTGAAGATGTAAGACAGACATCAAGCACTAGAATTACTCGAGTCAGAGGTATCACTTAGAAGCAGGTCCTGTGGTAGTCTCCTCTTCAAGCGTGAGGGCTGGCCCGTGCGGACGCCGATGTTATAATACACAGCTCCTGGAACTTCTTGCAGTGTGGAAAACAAACGACGAGCGATCCTGCGAATGTAGTCGTGAAGAGGTAACAGTCCTAGTTCGTGATGGAGCTGCTGATTACGGATGAACCATGGAGCGTTTGTACCGAAGCGCATGAAGCGGTTCTGTACGACCTGAAGACGACGCAGATGACATTTGTGTGCGGCCCCCCACACTTGGCAGGCATATGTAATAAGTGGACAAAGGAGTGATTTGTAGAGTAACAATGAAGACTGTAGGCCTAGGTTGGAACGGCGATGCAACAGAGGTGAGAGTTTTGAAAGTCGTCCGGAGGACAGTAATATAAGACGATCGATATGAGCACGCCAGGTCAGTCGAGTGTCCAAAAGCACTCCAAGGTATTTAACGGGAGTTGTAGTGGAGAGCCAATGGACATTGTTCCTGTAGAGACACAACGGAGTAAGCGGAGGACATCGGCGAAGAGTGAAGACTTTAGCTTCGGTTTTCTGAGGGGTCAAAGAAATCCGCCAATTGCTGAACCAACGAGTTAGGCGATCTAAAGAGAGCTGTACTACATGTTGTGGCTGCTGGAGATTAACATGAGAATAATATAGAACTGTGTCATCAGCGTAAAGAGCTAAAGAAGTCGGAGCTAAGTCAGGAATATCAGAAATGTATATATTAAATAGGGTCGGAGCGAAGATAGAACCCTGTGGGACACCTGCGGTAATATTACGTGGGGATGAAAGCCTTCCACCAATGTGTACTGAAAAGCTGCGGTCGTAGAGCAAACTGTGGATTATATATGATAAGTAATTAGGAATACCGATGCGGTAGAACTTATACTTTTGAATTGAAATACATATTTTTCATTGAATATAAAAATTGCCTGGCACCTTAGAGGACCAATCACAACCTGGAACTTTCCAAAGCCATCGTTTGTCTCTTGGAACTCAAATACAAGATTTTGGATTGTTCACTGTTGTCAGCACTTGCTACTCTTATTCTGGTAATTTGACTCACAATCTTTTCCTTTAGCCAGGATTAGGCTTTACACGCTTAGAAGTGTACTACTGCTGGCTATGTTAACGTGATGACCTTAAAACGTACAGTGCACAGACAGATTTTAATTACACTTATGAGATCGCCGTTTCCATCACCAAGAATTGCACACCTTCATTCGCACTTCTTCATATCCACGTTGCTCGTTTCATAAATGAGGCAAACAAATACCACTCAACCTGGCAGAAATTAAAACAAAAAGATGTTGCTGACGGAGAGATGTATTGGCACAAGCTGCATATTTAAAGGATTCTGCAATTTTTGCAAATTTAGTTAACCAAAAGTACATCACAGCTACCTACAGGTTGACTGAAAAAGGCAATACATTTTGAATAACACTGCTTCAGGCCTAAGCCCGTAAACCACAAATCGTTCTTATATTTTGAGAAATTCTGTCCCTATGACGACTTACAACCTCACAATTATTTTAAGTCCCGGGCTACATGGTTAACGACTGTCAGATCACTCAATATCGTAGCAGCAATCTAGGCCAGAGATCCGAGATTAGGCGTTGATGTTTTAAGACAGTTCCAATTTTCTATCCCATAGTCTACAAAATCGAGTTTAGCGTATGCATTGCTATATTAGGAGACGAGAAAAAGTTCCACAATCCGTGTTCTGCAGAAGCAAATAGTGTTGTTGTGCTTGTTTATATTAACACACTATTGATGACGATGCCTATTTATCAACTCCGCCAAGTTGATATCTGATTACTTACTTTTACTTTGAAAAGCGTCTCTCCTTTTCAAAGTTTATGTACCTCTGCCTTCCTCCAAAACTTTCTGTCAATCACATTTCACTTAAACTTCTTCCTTTCGTTGCCCTGGCATGCAACCTTTGAAGCTTCGCAACTGAAGGTACTTTTCTTTCTCCCATACTGCGACTATGACAGGGTCATCATTTCCGTGACATCTTCTGGGCAGGAGTCTCCTTTTTAAGCCTTTATGGTAGTGTTTGTGTTCTCAATTTGCTGCTCATATGAAGCATTTTTAACATTTGACTCAAATGTACCAGATTTTTCCAATAATAGGGCACAAATATTTAAAGCCGTCTAGAATTTTTTGAAAACGAATGCATCTATATTATCTCTCTCTTCCACGACATTAAAAAAGTCTGTTTTCTGAAACATTTATTTTTAGATGCTTCATCTTCTCTTTCCTATACTAATACCCGTTCTATAACACAATGCATCCCATTTCTTTTAAATATTTCTAAATATGTTTTGAACAATGTAGAGAACATACCGATCTTGAATCACAACTTCTTTTGTTCTGATTTCTCAGGTATACTCCTACTCAAGTTTCGTCTTTTTTAAAGATAAATTTATGTAATGTCGCCTGACAACAATGTTCTTATAGCGAAAACTATAAGATGGTATAACAACTTTTGTACATAGTTGGTCATTATAATTAACATTTTAGGTACTATTAGGTTACCGTACAATACAAATGTATAAGTTCACACAAACTATACATTCAACTAAAGAATCGATATTGTACAGCACTATGTTCCTACTTGTTATGTATTACTTATTAATTATAGTTATTCTCACTTCACAGAATACACCGATTTTCTTATTGAAGAAGTTAATTTACAGTCCTGCATATATAAATTCATTGTAGATTCTTCTGTTCATCTAGCAGTGTATGAAGATCTGTAGGAATTTTATGAAGAGTCCTATAGGTTGAGTAGCGAGAACATTCATTTATAATGTGATTTACTGATAATTGTTGATTGCATGGTGTGCAGTATGGAGGCCTCTCTCTGGAAAATAAGTAATCATGTGTAAGCTTTGTATGTCCAATTCTAAGTCTGGAGAGTAATATTTGCTCCTTTCGACTTATATGTTTATAAAGACACTGAGTAGGAGATGTGTTTAGTTTCAATGGTCGGAGTTTACTATGTACATGGGCTTATAGCTAATGATGTTTCCATTCCTTAATTATTTCCTTTTTGATATGGCTTATAACATCAGCTGCATGTGGAATAGGTATTGAAGGGTATACCGGCGGTTGTTTTGCTGTTTCCTTAGCAGCTTTATCAGTCTTTTCATTTCCAGCTATTCCATGGTGGGATGGTATCGACGTCAAAAGTATTTCTTTGTCTTATAGAATAAATTTATTGTATAAATTTTGGATATCCTTGATTATCAATTTAGTGGACGACAAATTTTGGAGGGACAATAAAGCACTGAAGGAATCTGAGTAAATCACACATTTTGGGTACATTGCAGATTGTATCACTTCTAGCCACTTTTTAATTGCATATAATTCACTAGAGAATATTGATTAGAATTCTGTTACTTTATATAGAATTGTAACTTCTTGGGATACAACAGCACAGCCATTTCGAAACTCAGAATGGGAACCGTAAGTATAAGTTTCGATATACCCAGGATAGTGTGCAGTTATATCTTTAAATAGTTTCTGGTTCACTGTTCTCTCCACTGGACCTTTAGTATATTCAGACATTTCCAAATTTATCTTTGGAACTGAAAGTCTGCATGCGGTAATTTCCTGTTTACTGGTTTTGCATATTAACAAGGGAAGTTCTAGTATAAGCTGTTTCAGGTAATAGTAAACTCTCTGCGTATATGGAACGGCAAATGTTTGTGATGTTTCGTCATATTTGTGTATTTGGGATCGACTATATTAGATGTATTAATAAATGCAACTGATCTTAACAGGTATGTAAGGCTTAGGTGGTTTCTTCTTACGTCAAGTGGCGGTACATCTGCGTCAATCTGTAAACTTTCATGGGGATTTGTGCAATGAGCTCCAAGAATTATTCGTAGTGCTGCTGAATGTATCATATCAAGCACTTGAATTGCCCTAGGTCGGGTTGAATAATGGATTATAGATCCATAGTCTATCTTATTTAGGATTAACGAACATAGTAATCTGCTCCCCAGTTGTTGGCTGCCAATGTGTTGAGAATATTCAGGTGTATTTACAAATATCCCGAAGTTGTTTTATGTGAGGGACCCATGTTAATCTTGGATACAATGTAACACCGAGAAGTTTTGTTGTTTTAACTCTCCTCAGGGACCTACCTAGGTAGGTACGGGTATGGTACACCCCAGGTCTCGAGCCAACAGCGTCCCTCATGTGGGCTCCTCTTCGTGGTTGAGGGAGACGGTCAACAGACCCACCCACGTGTAGGCCGTGCGTGGAGACCCAGTCGGTGGAAAGGTTTGTCCTGGTGGTTGAGGGATGCGTATCTGAGCTCGTAACAGTGCTCTTCTGAATTCGGGGAGGGTGCGCATTTCTAGTACACTTCTTTGGCTTCTGTTCCGCCTAAACGGGAGGTTAGGGACTAATCCACCCCTAATCAATCGGCCAGGACTAGCTATTGTACTGACCTCCAGGGTGAGTGGGACGGCGAGCTCGCTATATCCCCTGTGTAGCCCTGTCATCCCAGTGGGTGACCCCTTGTTGGACGCCGTGGTATGTGGGGAGCACTAGGGGATGAAACTAAGACCAACTATTATGGTAAACGCCCTCCAAATAAAAATAAAAAACAAACTTTTAACAGAGTAAAGGAAGTAGTTGAGTGTGGTCCTCGCTACTTAGTAATTAAAAGAACAGAGGAAGGCAGATTTTTGCATCGGTTAATCGGTTTTTAATACAGAAAGGGCTTGATAAAATAGCTAGTACTGTAAAGTGCTGTACAAAATCTGTGAGCGGCGCACTGCTGGTGGAAGCAATTTCAGCGTCCCAGGCAACTAAGGTAGAGAAAGCCAACATGCCTGGCAGTTATCCAGTGAAGGTAGAGTTGCATAGGACCCTGAATTCCTCGCGCCGTGTCGTGAACACTAGCGCGTTTAATGGAATGTCCGACGAGGATATTCAGGAGAACCTCCAAGAACAAGGCGTTATAACAGTCTATCTTATGCATTGGAGAGAGCGAGGGGAATAGTACCTACTCGTACCCTGATCTTGATCTTTGATCGGGTAGATCTCCCTCAAAGGATCAAGGCAGGGTATGAAGCATTATAGGTTAGACCATATATACCTAACCCTCTGAGATGTTACAAATGTCAGCGGTTCTGTTGCACTAGTGATTTCTGTAAAGGTGTACCTACATGTGTCAGCTGCGGAGAGGGCATGCATGAAAATGCATGTGCATCACCTCTAGCATGCGTTAACTATAACGGTGAGCATCCATCAAGTTCACGAGAATTCCCCCGTTATATTGAAGAGCGAGCCATTCAGGAGATCCGGGTTAAAGAGAAGGTGTGCTTTTCGGAAGCCCGGAAAGTTCTTCGTGTGAACCGGCCCTCTATAACTAGCGCCCGGACCTACAGCTCTGTGGCGGCTGCTCCGTCACCGAAACGGGAGGCTGGAACCTATACATCTGATATGAACGGGGCAACTATATCAGAGAAAGTTCTAGTGCCTAGATCGCAACCAAGAGCATCAGTACCACCATCTAAAGCTCCGAGCACACCACGAAAGACTACTGCAAACAAGCACAAGTCAGTTAGGTCTCCTGAACAAGCATCGAAGTCTAGCAACAGAATCAAATTGCCCGTTATGTTCCCAGCACCTGAGATGAAATTCAAGACTAAGTATGATATAACTGCCTTTCTGAAGGAAAGCGCAAAGCCTGTTCCCGAAAAGACTAAGAACAAGAAAAGGCCAAGAGCATATCCGAGATCATCTTCGGAGTCATCATCTGAGGAGGACTCTGACCGGCGACAGTCATCTACGCCAGTCGAAATTTCTAATCGTTTCGAGCTTCTCGAACCTAAAGTTACAGAAGTGAAACACTCCCCTTCCATAGAAGATATGGAGCAGATTGTACCTGACCATACTGCTGCATCGGCAGGAAAGAAGTGGCAGGACAAACCTGCCGAAATGAGCCCAGCAAAGTAAAAGGGCAAGTAGATTCGACCACCGCTGAAACCTATGTAATGTGCGTACTTATTTGACATTTCCCATTACTATCGCCATGGCTATCCTTCAATGGAACATACGACGTTTAAGAGCACGTCGACCAGAACTGGAACTTTTGCTCAGTAAGCATAAACCCTTGTTGGTATGCATGCAATAGACTAAGCTACAACCACAAAACAAGTTTAAAATCAGATGCTACACACCTCTTAGGTGTGATATTGAAGCTGAAGAGGACATTCCTGCCCACGGGGGCACTATAATGCTCCTCAGGGATGACATATATGTAGATCCGTTACAGCTATAATCTGACATACAATCTGTAGCTGTAAGGATTAAGCTGCCATTAATCGAAATTAGCATTTGCAATGTATATGTACCGCTTTCAGATGACCTCTCGTTAACTGACCTTGAAGACCTGTTTTCCCAGCTTTCAACACCATTTGAAATAGTGGGAGACTTTAATGCCCATCACCCACCATAGGGGTCAAATCGGGCATGTTCGAGAGGCAACCTCATTGCAAAACTCTTGGAGAGCAATAACTTTGTCCTCCTGAACACCGGAGAGCCAACGTTCCTTTCAGACGCCTTTAACACCTATTCGCACATCGATTTGGCAGTGTGTTCATCACAGTTAGCAGTGTCATTACAGTGCAATTTCATCTCTGATTTACATTCCAGCGACCACTTCCCATGTCTTCTTAGTCTCTTAGCACACCCCCCAGGGGCCTACTTCGGTAGGTACGGGTTTGGCGAACCCGGGGTCCCGAGCCAACAGTCTCCCTCGAGTGGGCTCTTCTTCGTGGTTGAGGGAGATGGTCAACAGGCCCACCCACGTGTAGGCCGTGCGTGGAGACCCGTGTCGGTGGAAAGGTTTGTCCTGGTAGTTGAGGGATGCGTATCTGAGCTCGTAACAGTTATTTTTTCTGAATTCGGGGAGGGTGCGCATTTCTAATACACTACTTTGGCTTCTGCTTCGCCTAAACGGGAGGTTAGGGACTAACCCACCCCTAATCAATCGGCCAGGACTAGGTATTGTACCGACCTCCAGGGTGAGTGGGACGGCGAGCTCGCTATATCCCCTGTGTAGCCCTGTCATCCCAGTGGGATGACCCCTTGTTGGACTCCGTGGTGGGTGGGGAGCACTGGGGGATGAAATTTAGACCAACATTTATGGCTAAACAACACCCCCCAAAACACAATAAACGTGGAAAAGATTTATTTGAAAACAGTGATAAACAAGTAGTTGAGTGTGGTCCTCGCTACTTAGTTATTAAACGAACGGAGGAAGGTAGAACTTTTTCTACGGTTAATCCGTTTATTATACAGAAAGGTCTTGACAAAATAGCTGGTGCTGTTAAATCATGTACAAAATCTAGAAATGGCACGCTGCTGGTGGAAGCAACTACAGCATCCCAGGCAGCAAAGATACTGAAAGCCAATATGCTGGGCAGTTATCCAGTCAAAGTGGAGATGCATAGGACCCTGAATTCCTCGCGCGGTGTTGTAAACACTAGCGCGTTGGATGGAATGTCCAACGAGGATATTCAGGAGAACCTCCAGGAACAAGGCGTAACTGCAGTATATCGTGTCCAAAGGAGAGAACGAGGGGATATGGTTCCTACTCGTACCCTGTTCCTGACCTTTGATCGGGTAGATCTCCCTCAAAGGATCAGGGCAGGATATGAAGTGATTGAGGTTAGACCGTACATACCTAAACCTCTGAGATGCTACCAATGCCAGCGGTTCGGTCACACTAGTGCATTCTGTAAAGGCGCACCTACATGTGTCAGCTGTGGAGCCGGCATGCATGAAAATGCATGTACATCACCTCCGGAATGCGTAAATTGTAGCGGTGAACATCCATCAAGTTCACGAGAATGCCCCCGTTATATTGAAGAGCGAGCTATTCGGGAGATCCGGGTTAAAGAAAAGGTATCCTTTTCGGAAGCCCGGAAACTTCTATGTATTCTCAAGCCCTCTTCAACCACCTCCCGTACCTATAGCTCTGTGGCGGCTACTCCGTCACCGAAACGGGAGGCTGGTACCCAAACATCTGATATAAACGGGGCAACAATATCCGAGAAAGTTCTAGTGCCTAGATCGCAACCAAGAGTATCAGTAACAACATCTAAAACTCCGAGAACACAGACTACTGAAAATAACAAGTCAGTGAAGTCGCCTGAGAAAGCATCCACTGCTAACAACAAGACGAAATTGCCCATTGTATACCAAGCACCAGAGATCAAGTTCAAGACGCAGTATGATAGAACTGCCTTCCTGAAAGAAAGCACAAAGTCTGCTCCAGAAAAGTCCAAGAAACGTAGCCCTAGAGCGTCTCCGAGTTCATCGTCGGAGTCATCTTCTGGGGAGGACCACGACCGGCGACCGTCATCTACGTCGGTCGGAATTTCCAATCGCTTCGAGCCCCTCGAATCGAAAGTTGTAGAAGGAAAACCGTCCTCTTCCATCGAGGATATGGAGCAGGAAACAGCTGACCACGCTGCTACATCTGCAGCAAAGAAGAGGCAGGATAAACCTGCAGAAACTAGCCCTACACCAAAGAAAAAGGGCAAATTGATTCGGCCACCCATGAAGTCGTCTTAATGTAGACTACCTTTACATCTTATATCCCATAGTTCCAATGGCTATCCTACAATGGAACATACGAGGATTAAGAGCGCATCGACCAGAATTGGAACTTTTGCTCAGTAAGCATCACCCCTTAGTGGTATGCTTACAAGAGACTAAGCTACGACCACAAGACAACTTTAAAATCAGACGCTACACACCACTGAGGTGTGATGTTGAAACAGAAGAGGGCATTCCTGCACACGGGGGTACTATGATGCTCCTCAGGGATGACATATTTGTAGGTCCCTTACAGCTACAGTCTGATTTACAATCTGTAGCTGTAAGGATTAAGCTGCCATCAATAGAATTTTGCATTTGCACTGTATATCTCCCGCCATCAGATGACCTCTCGTTAGTTGACTTTGAAGATCTGGTTTCCCAACTTTCAACACCATTTCTAATAGTTGGAGACTTTAATGCCCATCACCCACTTTGGGGCTCAAATCGGGCATGTTCGAGAGGCAACCTCATTGCAAAATTCCTGGAGAGCAATAACTTGGTTCTCCTGAACACCGGAGAGCCCACATTCCTCTCAGACGCGTTTAACACCTATTCGCACATCGATTTGGCAGTGTGTTCATCACAGTTAGCTGTTTCATTACAGTGGAATGTCATCTCTGATTTACATTCCAGCGACCACTTTCCATGTCTTCTTAGTCTCTTAGCACAAGATGTGTCTCCCTCACGTATCCCTAGATGGCGCTTTGATCGTGCCAACTGGAATCTTTACACCCAGTTGGCTGTCTTTAAATACAACGAGCACGATTCTGTGAATGATTTAGTCGATCATCTCACAGAGAAAATTCTTTCCGCTGCAGAACAGTCTATTCCACGTTCGGCTACCCAACTCGGTCGATTTCCTGTCGCATGGTGGACCAACGACTGCCGGAATGCTATTCGTGCTCGTAGACGTGCTCTAAGGGTATTCCAACGACACCCTACGCTAAGTAATCTAATTGAGTATAAGAAAGGGCGTGCAAAATCTAGGCAAATAATTAAGGATAGCAAAAAGACCTCATGGAACAAATTTGTATCATCTTTTAACAGATGTACACCCTCATCTGTTGTATGGGATAAATTAAGGCGCGTGGCCGGAAAATCAACCCACCTTCCAATCGCTGGTCTGAAAACAACTGCAGGAGTAGTTGTTGATCCGTTTGTTGTGGCTAACACCTTCGGCTGTGCTTTCGCTCAGGTGTCTAGCTCATGCAATTATGCTCCTGAGTTTATCTCAATTAAGACTCAGGTAGAATCTCAAGGTTTCGTGTTTAGTTCCAGAAACCTTGAAGACTATAACCGCCTCTTCATCTTGGCAGAGCTAGAACACGCTCTTTCGTCATCACGACTGACAGCACCAGGACCGGATGGAATCCACGTTCAAATGTTACAACATCTCTCACCTGAAGGTAAGGCATTCCTGCTCGAGGTCTATAACCGTGTTTGGGTTGATGCCACGTTTCCTGAAAAGTGGCGAGAAGCTACCATTATACCTATCTTGAAAGCTGGCAAGGACCGTCACCTCCCTTCTAGCTACCGCCCTATTTCCCTCACCAGTTGCGTATGCAAGGTGATGGAACGCATGATAAATGGGCGGTTGGTATGGTGGCTGGAAACGCACAACCTACTGAATAACATCCAGTGCGGTTTCCGACGACGCCGTTCAACAGTGGATCATCTTGTGTCCATGTCGACACAGATTATGAACGGATTTCTTAAGAACTGTCAAACAGTCGGAATATTTTTTGACCTCGAAAAGGCTTATGATATGTTTTGGCGGGCAGGGTTGCTACGTACTCTGCACACCTGGAATATACGTGGACGCCTACCACTCTTCCTTCAGGAATTCCTGAAAGACCGCGTATTCCGAGTAAGGGTTGGCTCGGTTATTTCGAACCTTTTTGTTCAAGAGAACGGTGTACCACAGGGATCGGTATTAAGTGTTACGTTGTTTGCTATTGCGATTTATTCTATCTCGAAATGTGTACCTCCAGGTGTCTCGTCATGCCTATTTGTAGACGACTTTGCCGTCTACTGTACATCTCAGCGCACTCCGTTTTTAGAGCGCCGTCTTCAGACCACCTTGGACAACCTTAAGATTTGGAGTTTAAAAAACGGCTTCCGATTTTCCGTTGAGAAAACCATCTGTGTAAACTTCTGGCGTCAGCAGAGTCGACTACCTCCAAGGCTGCGGCTAGGCGCTGATCTACTACCTTTTGCAGATGAGACGAGGTTCCTTGGATTGATATTTGATAGAAAACTTAGTTGGTCGTCGCATATAGCACAACTGAAGGCACGATGTGACCGATCTTTGAATATCTTGCGGGTACTAAGTGGAAAATCGTGGGGAGCGGATCGTGCAGTGTTATTGCGACTTTATCGGGCACTCATCCGTTCCAAATTAGACTATGGTAGTATCGTTTATGGCTCAGCACGACCATCTGTGCTGAAGAGATTAGACACAGTCCATAACTCTGGCATACGTATAGCTGTTGGGGCATTTCCAACGAGCCGAGTTATAAGCCTGTATGCTGAGTCTGCAGAACCTCCTCTGCAGTACAGGCGCAACATGTTATTAGCCAATTATGGCTGTGGACTTAATTGCATGCCCACACATCCATCGTTTACGCCGTTCTTTAATACCTTCATGGACGTGCGTTATAGGAACACTAATATTAAACCAAAGCCACCTGGTTTTCGTTTCCGGGAGCTCCTTAGACATCTTGATACTGACATGGCCAAGATGTATCCTAGGGGGGAGAGGACATACCCTCCTTGGTTGTGCAGAGCGTCCCCGGTTGATCTGGGCATGACTAAATATGATAAATCTACCATGTCTATGTCTAGTATCCGCACATGTTTTTTAGAATTTTTATCGCGATATGAGGACCATTTTGTAATTTATACTGATGGCTCCAAGAACTCAAATGGCGTTGGTTGTGCTTTCGTGTGTGGAACCGAACCCTATACATTCGGATTCCACACTAGCACTTCCATTTTTACTGCAGAGCTTTATGCAATATACCGGGCCATTTTACACGTACGCCGACGAAAGTTGGGGGACTGCATAATCCTGAGTGATTCCCTCAGTGCACTTCAAAGCCTACGGCAGCTGTACAGCTACCACCCTATTGTGCAGCGTATACAGGATGCCCTCCACGTTTTACACGCTTCTGGTGTTAACGTGGTGTGTGCATGGATTCCTGGTCACGTAGGCTTGCGGGGGAATGAAATGGCGGATTCAGCAGCCAAGACGGCTATCATGAAGCCCAGGGTTCGAATACCATCTGTGACATCGGAAGACTTTAGGGCCGAATTGCGGAGAGCTGTACATACCTGCTGGCAGGAAGAGTGGTCTGCTCTCCGCAATAATAAACTTAGATCTGTCAAAGAACTTCCGATTCCTTGGGTTACCTCCTGTCGGTCATCTCGTCGCGAGGAGGTGAGTTTGGCTCGGTTACGAATTGGACACTGCATTTTTACTCATAGTTTTCTTTTTAAAAAGGAGCCTTCTCCACTATGTCCGTTTTGTAATGAAGCGTTGTCTGTACGACACGTGCTGCTAGAGTGTTTTCACCTAGCAGACCTTAGGACGTCTCTGCAGCTGCCGGTCAGCTTTGCAGAAATTCTAGCGGACGATCACGCAGTAGTGGAGAAGGTTTGTAGATTCTTTTCGAGATTAGATTTTAGGATTTAGCAAATAGAATTTATGGTTTTTGGATGACATTTTTATTTTATTTATTTTTTTTTTCAAGGCGTATGTATTTTTTGTCTTTTTTAACATATACTGTTTTAGAATAATTTATATCTGGCTTTTGCCATGTCCAGTTTCATTTAAAACGGGCGCTGATGACCTCTGTAGTTGAGCGCCCTTATACTCATCATCACTCACTCACTCTCTTAGCACAAGATGTGTCTCCCTCGCGTATCCCTAGATGGCGCTTTGATCGTGCCAACTGGAAACTTTAAACCCAGTTCGCTATCTTTGATTACAACTAGCATGATTCTGGGAATGATTTAGTTAATCATCTCACAGAGAAAATTCTTTCCGCTGCAGAGCAGTCTATTCCACGTGGGCTACCCACCTCGGTCGATTTCCTGTCCAATGGCGGACCGACGGATACCGGAATGCTATTCGTGCTCGTAGACGTGCTCTGAGGGTATTCCAATGACACCCTATCTTAAGTAATCTAATTGAAATCAAGAAAGCACGTGCAAAGTTTAGGCAAAAAATTAAGGTTAGCAAGAAGACCTCGTGGAACAACTTTGTATCATCTTTTAACAGATGTACACCTTCATCTGTTGTATGGGATATGTTAAGGCACGTGGCCGGAAAATCAAGCCACCTGCCAATCGCTGGTCTGAAAACAGCTAAAGGAGTTGTTGATCCGTTTGTCGTGGCTAACACCTTCGGCTGTGCTTTCGCTCAGGGGTCTAGCTCAAATAATTATGCTCCTGAGCTTATCTCAATTAAGACTGGGGTACAATCTCAATATTTCGTGTTTAGTTACAGAAACCTTGAAGATTATAACCGCCACTTCACCTTGGCAGAGTTAGAACACGCTCTTTCATCATCGCGACTGGCAGCACCAGGACCGGAAGGAATCCACGTACAAATGTTCCAACATCTTTCACCTGAAGCTAAGGCATTCCTACTCGAGGTCTATAATCGTGTTTGGGTTGATGCCACGTTTCCTGACAAGTGGCGAGAAACCACGATTATACCTATCTTGAAAGCTGGCAAGGACCGTCACCTCCCTTCTAGCTACCGTCCTACTTCCCTCACTAGCTGCGTATGCAAGGTGATGGAACGCATGATAAATGGGCGGTTGGTATGGTTGCTGGAAGCGCACAACCTACTGAATATCATCCAGTGCGGCTTTCGACGACGCGTTTCCACAGTGGATCATCCTGTGTCCATGAAGACACAGATTAAGAACGGATTTCTTAAATACTGCCAAACAGTCGGAATATTTTTTGACTTTGAAAAGACTTATGATTCGTGTTGGCGGGCAGGGTTGCTATGTACTCTGCACACCTGGAATATACTAGACGCCCACCACTCTTCATCAGGAATTCTTGTAAGACCGCGTATTCCGAGTAAGCGTTGGCTCGGTTTTTTCGCATCTTTTTGTTCAAGAGAACGGTGTACCACAGGGATCGGTACTAAGTGTTACGTTTTTTGCTATTGCGATTAATTCTATCTTGAAATGTGTATCTCCGGGAGTTTTGTCATGCCTATCTGGCGTAGGCAGATTTGACTACTGCCAAGGCTCCGGCTAGGCGCTGATCTACTACCTTTTGCAGATGAGATGAGGTTGCTTGGTGTGATCTTTAATAGAAAACTCTGTTGGTCGTCGCATATAGCACAACTGAAAGCACGATGTGACCGCTCTTTAAATATCTTACGGGTACAAAGTGGAAAATCGTGGGGAACGGATTGTACAGTGTTTTTGCGACTTTATCGCGCACTCATCCGTTCCAAGTTAGATTGTGGTAGTATAGTTTAAGACTCAGCACGGCCATCTGCGCTGAAGAGATTAAACACGGTCCATACTTGCGGTATCCGTATAGCAGTTGGGGCATTTCCTACGAGCCGAGTTATAAGCCTGTATGCTGAGTCTGCAGAACCTCCTCTGCAGTACAGGGGCAACATGTTATTAGCAAATAATGGCTGTGGACTTCATTGCATACCCACACATCCATCGTTTACGCCGTTCTTTAACACCTTCATGGACGCGCCTTACAGGAACACTTCTATTAACCCAAAGCCACCTGGTTTCCTTTTCCGGGAGCTTCTTAGACATGTTGATACTGAAATGCCCAAGATGTATCCTATGGGGGAGAGGACATACCCTCCTTGATTGTGCAGAGTGTCACACATTGATCTGGCCATGACTAAATATGATAATTCTACCATGTCTATATCTTATATCCGCACATACATTTTAGAATTTTTATTGCCGTATGAGGACCATTCTGTAATTTGTACTGATGGCTCTAGGAACTCAAATGGTGTTGGTTGTGCTTACGTGTGTGGAACCGAACCGTATACATTCGGATTCCACACCCGCACTTCCATTTTTATTGCAGAGCTTTATGCAATAATCCGGGCCATTTTACACGTACGTCGACGAAAGCTGAGGGACTGCTTAATCCTGAGTTATTCCCTACCACCCTATTGTGCAGCGTATACAGGATGCCCTCCACGTTTTACACGCTTCTGGCGTTAACGTGGTGTGTGCATGGATCCCTGGTCAAGTAGGCTTGCGGGGGAATAAATGGCGGATTCAGCAGCCAAGGCGGCTATCATGAAGCCCAAGGTTCGAATACCATCTGTGACATCGCAAGACTTTAGGGCCGTATTGCGGAGAGCTGTGCAAACCTGCTGGCAAGAAGAGTGGTCCGCTCTCCGCAATAATTAACTTAGATCTGTCAAAGAACTTCCGAATTCCTGGGTTACCTCCTGTCGGTCATCTCGTCGCGAGGAGGTGAGTTTGGCTCGGTTACGAATTGGGCACTGCTTCTTAACTCATAATTTTCTTTTTACAAAGGAGCCTTCTCCACTGTGTCCGATTTGCAATGAAGCGTTGTCTGTACGACACGTGCTACTAGAGTGTTTTCACCTAGCAGACCTTAGGACGTCTCTGCAGCTGCCGGTCAGCTTTGCAGAAGTGCTAGCGGACAATAACGCGGTAGTGAAGAAGGTTTTTAGATTCTTTTCGAGATTAGATTTTAGGTTTGAGCAAATAGAATTTATGGCTTTTTAGATGACATTTCTATTGTGTTTATTTTCTTTAACGAGTATGTATTTTTTGTCATTCTATTGACATATTTATAGTGTTTTAGAATAATTTATATCTGGCTTTTGCCATGACCAGTTTCTTTTAAAAAGGGCGCTGATGACCTCTGCATTTGAGCACCCTTATACTCATCATCTCATCATCATCATCATCATCATCATCATCATCATCATCATCATCATCATCATCATCATCATCGTCATCGTTATCATTATCATCATCATCATCATCATCATGCAGCTGCCGGCCAGCTTTGCAGAAATGCTAGAGGACGATAACGCAGTAGGGGAGAAGGTATTTAGATTCCTTTCTAGATTACACTTTAGGATCTAGTGAAGAAAATTTTTAGTATGTTTTGATTGATATTTCGTTTTTTTGTCTTATATATATGTGTGTGTGTGTGTGTGTGTGTGAGTGTGTGTGTGTGCAATTCTTATAGTTTTATTTATAATTATATAATTTTTGGAAGTTTTTATATCTGGCTTTTGCCATGACTTGTTTTTGTAGGGGCGACAATGATCGCCGTAGTTAAGCGCACTAATACGCATCATCATCATCATCATCATCATCATCATCATCATCATCATCATCATCATCATCATCATCATCATAATCATCATCATCATCATCATCATCATCATCATAAGCATCATCTTTGGTCGTGCAGATAGTTCTACGTGGATCTGGGTATGACTAAATATGATAAATCTACCATGTCTATATCTAGTAGCCGCATAAGTTTTTAGAATTTTTAGCGCGATATGAGGTCCATTTTGTTTTATATACTGATGGCCTCAAGAACTCAAATGGTGTTGTTTATGCTTGCGTGTGTGGAACCGAACCCTATACATTCGGATTCCACACTAGCACTTCCATTTTTACTGCAGAGCTCTATGCAGTATACCGAGCCATTTTACACGTACGCCGGCGAAAGTTGAGGGACTGCTTAATCCTGAGTGATTCCCTCAGTGCATTTAAAAGCCTACGGCAGCTGTACAACTACCACCCTATTGTGCAGCGTATCCAGGATGCCCTCTACGTTTTACACGCTTCTGGCGTTAGCGTGGTGTGTGCATGGATCCCTGGTCACGTAGGCTTCGGGGGAATGAAATGACGGATTCGGCTGCCAAGACGGCTACCATGAAGCCCAGGGTTCGAGTACCATCTGTGACATCGGAAGATTTTAGTGCCGTATTGCGGAGAGCTGTGCAAACCACCTGGCAGGAAGAGTGGTCCGCTCTCCGCAATAATATACTTAGATCAGTGAAAGAACTTCTGACTCCCTGTGTTACCTCCTGTCGGTCATCTCGTCGCGAGGTGGTGATTTTGGCTCTGTTGCGCATTGGGCACTCCTTTTTTAATCATAATTTTCCATTTAAGAAGGAGCCTGCTTCACTGTGTCCGTTTTACAACGAAGCGTTATCTGTACGAAACGTGCTGCTAGATAGTTTTTCCCTGGCACACCTTAGGACGTCTCTGCAGCTGCCGGACAGCTTTTCAGAAATGACACAGTAGTGCAGAAGGTTTTTAGATTCTTTTCTAGGTTACGCTTTAGGATTTAGTGAATGAAATATTTAGAATGTTTTCATTGATATTTATTTGTACTTTTTTATAGTGTACGTTTAATTTTTATAGGTATATTTGCAGTTGTATAGTTTTAGCAATTTTATATCTGGCTTTTGCCATGACAAGTTTTTTAATGGGCGCTAATAACCGCCGTAGTTGACCGCCCTTATGCGCATCGTCATCATTCTTAAGAACTCTGGAGCATTAATGTTAGATATTTCAGAAAATGATTCAGCTAAAGATCGGCCATCTGCTTGAAATCTGTTAGATGTGAGTCATTTTTAGGTTGCTTGAGCACATTTGTTTGGAGAAAGTTAGGGCTGCGATTGATGTTCTTGACTTTTTTTGCAAATTTCACGATGTATTGTTGTGTGGCTTAGTGATGATACAAAACCTATCCAGGATTCCTTATTACTCTCTTTAATCGTTCTTCGTACCTTTGCGCGGTGCTGAAGGTAATTCAGTTTATTTTCTAGTGTGGGGCACTTTTTGTATTTAAAGAAGTCTCGATTCTCATCTCTAGTAATTGTTTTTCATGAGTCATTCCACCATGGAACAGTTTTGGAACTTGTAGTTCTGGACGTTTGCAGGGTGTCATATTTGACTTCTTTAACTAGCGCCATAGAATATTGTTCAACTAAGTCACCTACGTTATAATTTTGGAATTCAGTACGGGGTGGCAGCTCTTTCAGAATATATTTGATGGAGAGTCTAAATTTTGTGCAATCACATGTATTTAGGACCCATTTTGGTACTCAATAGTTTTTAGGAGAAATTGAATCACTGTTTATTGAAATCGGAAAATGGTCACTTCCATGAAGAATTTGAGAAGCTGACCAATTAATCAAATGTGCTATATCTGTTGAGCTCATAGTGAGGTCTATGAAACTTTGTGTATTATGTGCAACATTATAATAGATTAGTTGTCCTTGGTTTAATAATATTATATCAGTTCTCTGAATCATGTGCTCTAATGTTTTCCCCCTTTTATCAGTGAAAGTAAAGCCCCGTAAGCTGTTGTGACCATTAAAGTCAGCAATTGTTATAAATGGTGTGGGTAATTCGTTTAGCAATTCTAATAACATATGAAAATTGATGTCAACACTCTATGACAGGTAGACATTACATATACAAATTTCTTTAGGTATATATACCTTAACTGCAATGGCTTCAAATGTAGTATTCAGCTGTATAACATTTTGGGTCATACTATTATTAATGTAGATTGCCTCTCCTCCACTTGCATGGCGAGTATCAAGTCAGTATTTATTATAAGGCATATACTTTTTAATTGGATAAATGTAATTTTCTCTGAAGTTTTTTTCCTGGAGACATATAGCTTTAGGTTGATGCTTATTTATGAATAATGGCAATTTTTCTAAGTGGGGTTTTACTTCATTAATATTCCACTGCAAAGTTGTACAGGCCAGAACAAAAAATTAGAAAATAATAAAGGGTTGTCTTTGGTAAAAGGGTTTCTTTCCATATAATGCAGCCATTACTGGTATGGGTTAGTTATTGACTTGTAGCTAGAGTGCTTCTTTGAACATTTAGGGCGGCAAGTAATGTTTTCTTCATTCGTGTGGTTTTGTTCTTTAAACTTCAGTTTGTGGGATGTTGTCTAAATTTTCTCAAAGTTTCAATTAATATATCTAAGCTTATATTATAATTTTCTGCAATTTTAATAATGTCTTTATTTTCAGTGGCATTCTCATAGAAAGGCTCACTGGCGCCGTGGGTCAGTGGTTAGACCATTTGGCTCTCACCAAGGCGGCCCGGGTTCGATCCCAGGCGACCGCAAAGTGAGATTTGTTGTGGACAACACGGCGTTGGGGCGGGTTTTCTCCGGGTCCTCCGGTTTCCCCCGCCATCTCATTCCACCGATGCTCCATCTTCATCTCATGTATCATCAGTGTCACCGCCTGCGGTGCCATATGTAGTAAAAGCGGGCGTTAAACACTACACATTTCATTTCATTTCATTCTCATAGAAGCTTAAAAGCTGTATATGGTTTAATGCATAATCTTGTGGTGCTTCTTCTCTTACTTTCTTTATTGGTGAAAGGATTTCGTCCATACTAGTTTTGACTTTTTTGACAGAAGGTTTACGTGCCTTATTTTCTGTCTTATTTTTATATGTTTTATCTTCTAAGGGATCTTCATCTAACATAAAAGAAACACTTTCAGTGTAATGATTGGGATCTTCATTGGGGTCCGTCAACTCAGAGGTGGTTGGTTCAGAAATTGTTTTTTGCAACCTATTTTTGTTTTGTCAGTGTTTATTTTTTGAGTAGTGGGAACGTTAACTGATTCTAAAATGTCATCTGCGCTATTGTCATATGAAACTTTTTGAGGTAATTCTATTGGTAAATTCAAGTTATTTTCTTCAAAACCTTGTGTTTTGTCATCATTAGTTGGTTTGTCAGCTTTGACATCATCAGCTAATACATGCATTTGCTGTGGTTTTTTTTTCTGTATTAGTAACGGGTACTTCATTTTCAGTTAAATTCACTGTTAAATTATTTAGTGCTCTGGAGTTTTTTATATGCGTGGTTTCTAGCTGCTTACTTGAAGTAGGTTCGGAAATGCCGCTAAGTTGTGGAAATTCAGTTTCTGAAGGGAGTATTAGGTTATGAACTTGTGAACGATTGCGATCTGTAGCTTAGCTTGGCCATTTTGTTTACACTGTCTAGCTAAATGACCTTGTTTACACAGAAAGCACACTGGTGTGTCTGTTGAAAAGTATATCCAGTAATTTGTACCTTCATATTCAATTACCATTCTGTCTGGGAGCTTTTCAACATTGTCTGGATGTATATACATTTTTGCGTCTAAAACTTAGGATATGAGAAAATCCAGGAGCAGCAATCCCAGCCTTTACATACTCTATATGAGAAACAGGCTGGATTCCTAGCTGTAGTAAACGTTCTTGGAGAATAGAATTTGGTATCACTGGACATACGTTAGATACGATCACCCGCTTACTATTTTCCAAAAGGGGCCTCATTTGAAGCGAAACATTGTTTATCATCAATCTAGGGTGCCTTGTAGTTAATTCATTTACAACAGAAATTCTTGTTAAATACACGCATATTCTGTTGTTTGATATTCTTGAAACAAAACGTATGTTTGAGGGATCCGTTAGTTGGCCTATTGCTAGGATATATTCTTTCATTGATAAATCATTATGGGCTTCAAATACTAAAGCTTGCTCTCTGTTTGGGTGTAAACTTCTAGGGTAAGGTTAATACCATCAAATATTGTGTGATTAAAACTTATTACGTTTATCCACTCACCGGATTCTATTCTTATAGCTGTGCTGAAGTTACACTATGTACATTTCAATAGTTAATCCTCTTTAAAATGACTATATCAGTAATTATGTATAATTATTCATGCAGAAACTCTCGAAACATTAAACTTCCATTACCAAATTTACTCTTGAATAATGTGCAGTAGGTATATGTCCACCAAATAAGATTAAATGTAACTTCGAAATGCAAACTTGAACGTTGATTAATTAAATGAAGAACAAAGTCTAAAAGACTATGAGCTGTTTACCAGGCCACGGGCTAAACTCGAAAGAGAATCAAGCTAAAAGGAAGTAGAAAGCATTCTTTTTAGAGTCCAGGGTTAAATTTGACTATCCTCTCACCAGATTCTTCTTTAGAAAATAGAGAGGAACAGGATTATATGCTCACTAGAACCATATCCATTGTTATGGCTTATTTTTGCTCAAAACGTTCTTGAAAATAACTTTTGGAGTAGCTCATTAAATTCGTGCAGTACATTTTGAAGATGAAATCTAAAGCAATGAGGGATAAAATCAGTAAAGGAAATGGCCTTTGAAATCCTTTTGTAAGAAAGAAAATGAGAGAGACGAATCAGGGGGACAGTTCAAAGAGGGCAAATTCCTTAGACAACAGCAAAATGAAGGATATCAGAAAATGGAAACATCTCAAGGAATCTCGTTCGCTCTGTGAACACTTCATACTTAAAGAACAAGTAGCATTAAGAACACAGAGGGAAAACCTTTGAAGTCTAAGCATCTTGTGGCTGCGATAAAATAACTAAAGAAACAACCTTGGTTTTAAAGGCATTCTATTACCCATCCTGAATTTTAACAGTGTTAGATAGATTAGAATGTGTACTCAGGGAAAGCATTGTAGTAGTGTACATGCTTTGGTCAAAAACTAATGTTGAATAACCGTAACAAATAAAAAGAGAGAAACAACACAATGGAAATAATAAACAGTATTAGTAATAATAAACGGTAATAATATTGATAATATTAATAGTGATCTAAAAATATAATTTAATGCAGCCTAAGAAATGTATAAGAAATTTCTCTTCTCTCTAAAATACATTCTTGACACACAATACACATTTACTATTTAACACTTAATTAATTAGGCTACTGTGTTTTGTATATATGGTACAGAGCCTCGATAACTAACCAATTTACAACTCGTCTTTCTGAATACCTTATTGTGCAGCGTTACCAAAATACTACCTAGATGTGATATACGAATAAGGTATCCATTAATTCGATGATAATTTAAATGGGCATAGCTGGATGCTCCACTATTTCAATCATATCATTGACAATTCAATTGCATGATATTTAGGTTTTGTTTAATGGAATAGAGGTTCCAGGGAATTCAAGAAACAGTTGAAATTTTGAAAGCTGAAAACACCTTTCTAAAACTGGTTTTAACTGACACTGGCAATATAAGTTGAATAACCTCTTTTGCAATATTAATATTTCCCTGGTTTTTGAAGAAGAAACCCAGACAATTATGGAATAAGAAAGAAATGAATATGCATATCCAAAACATATTGACCTTCATACTTCAATAGAAATAGATTTTGACAAGATCCAAAATGCATAACTTAAAGAAGTCAATTTGTCATTCAAAGACAATATGGGAATTCTCAATTAAATTAGAGTTAATTGTAATATCTAACAGCTTAATACTATTTACTTCTGCAGTCTCAGAAAATTTACTGAGATATGGACGGATTTTTAAAGTATTTGTTTTCCGAAACGTATATACACAGTTTTATCCAACTTTAGTTTGAGCATAGTCCTTTGGAGCTACTGAACCAGAGTTGAATGTGAATTATTTATTTTATTCTGTCTTATGTACATATGTATAGCAATATTTCTCTCATCAGCAAATAAAACTGTATTCCTATCTGGCAAACACATGGGTAAGTCATTTATATAAACTAAAAACAGTAATTGGCCCAAAATGGAAACTTGGGACGTATGACAGGTGGATTCCATTTTACCCTGTTTGTTATAGCGATTAATTTTGTCTCGTAACGCCTTCCTCCAGGAGTTCTGTAATGCCTGTTAGTAGACGACATTGCCGTCTACTGTACTTAAGAGCACACCACTCCTAGAGCGCCCCCCCCCCCCAAAGGTCTAATGCGGTAGGAACGGCAATTGGCGATCCTGGGGTCCCGAGCCAGCATGACACACTAGATGTGGGTTCCTCTTAGTGGTGAGGTGTCAGAAAACACACCCACACACGTGTAGGCCGTGCGTGGAGACCCGTGTCGGTGGAAAAGTTTGTCCTGATGGTTGAGGGATGCGCATCTGAACTCGTTCCAGTGATCGTCTGAATTCGGGCAGGGTACGCATTTCCGATACACTACTTTGGTTTCTGCTTCACCTAAACGGGAGGTTAGCGATTCACCCAACCCTAATCAATCGGCCAGAACTGGGTATTGTACCGAACTCCAGGGTGAGTGGCACAGCGAGCTCGCAATATCACTTGTGTAACCAGTTTACTACCGTGAAACCGTTCATTGTACAGAAGGATTTAGATAATATTGTCGGACCTGCAAATTCATGTAGTAGATCTCGCAATGGCACGCTTCTAGTCGAAGCAGCTTCTCCGACGCAGGCTGTAAACATTTTGAAAGCCAGTGTGCTTGCCAGCTAGCCGGTGCGCGTTGAATACCCCCAGGGGTCTACTTCAGTAGGTACGGGTTTGGCGCACCCGGGGTTCCAAACCAACAGTCTCCCTCGTTTGGGCTCCTCTTCGTGGTTGAGGTAGAAGCTCAACAGGCCCATCCACGTGTAGGCCGTGCGTGGAGACCAGTGTCGGTGGAAATGTTTGTCCTGGTGGTTGAGGGATGCGTATCTGAGCTCGTAACAGTGTTTTTCTGAATTCGGGGAGGGTGCGCAGTTCTAATACACCACTTTCGCTTCTGCTTCGCCTAAACGGGAGGTTAGGGAATAACCCACCCCTAATCAATCGGCCAGGACTAGGTATTGTACCGACCTCCAGGGTGAGTGGGACGGCAAGCTCGCTACATCCCCTGTGTAGCCCTATCATCCCAGTGGGATGACTCCTTGTTCGGCTCCGTGTTGGGTGGGGAGCACTGGGGAATGAACTTTACATCAACACTCATGGTAAACCTTACTAAAACAATCAACTCCAAAAATTGTAGAAATGGAAAAGAAGTAGCAGAGTCTTGTGGTCCTCGCTACTTGGTAATCAGTCGAAATGAAGAAGTCCAGAAGTTTACGACAGTGAAACCTTTTACGAACCAGAGGGGATTAGGCAAAATTGCTTGTCCTGTCAACTCTTGCGTACGATCGCGAAACGGCACGCACCAGGTTGAGGCGCATTTTAACTCCCAGGCAGCATCATTATTGAAGGCAAGCTTGCTAGGCAATTATCCTATAACCGTTACAATACATAAGACCCTGAACTTCTCGCGCGGGGTGGTAGCCACCCGTGCGTTGGACGGTATGTCCAACGAGGAGTTTCAGTAGAACCTAAAAGACCAGGATGTTACCTGTGTGTACCGAGTACGGTGCAGAGAACGTGGGATTGTTGCCTACTCGTACCCTGTTCCTTACTTTTGATAAGGTAGACCTTCCTCAAAAGATTAGGGCAGGATACGAGAGTATTCAGGTTAGACCGTATATACCGAAACCCCTGCGGTGCTACAAGTGTCAGCGTTATGGCCATACTAGTCAACTCTGTAACGGATCTCCAGCATGCGTCAACTGTGGTTTGGCATGACACGATGGTGAGTGCTCCTCGCACATTAAATGGATAAACTGTGCCGGGGGCATCCATCTAGTTCCAAAAACTGCCCGCGATATATGGAAGAAAAGGCAATACAGGAAATCCGGGTTAAGGAGCAGGTATCCTTCTCGGACGCCCGGAAATTCCTGTGTACTCGTCTGCCCTCCGTTCCCAGGTCCGGTACCTACAGCTCTGTCTTAGCTAAACCTGTTCCAAGAAAAGAAATTGCAACGCAAACCTACGCTGCAGGTGAGGCTACCATCTCAGACAGAGTTCTTGTCCCCACACAGTTACGGAAGTCTACAAAACCATTAGCAGTGTTGGCAAATACATCGCCTAAACGGACGAAGGAAAGTAAAACCTTTGCCCCGTCCCCAGCCAAACCGTCGAATTCTACATCTCAGTACGACAAGCCTGTATTATAGGATCCACCGCCTAAAGTATTTAAGACCAGTTACCAGAGGACTGATTTTCTTAAAGATTCGACCCGTATCCCCTGAAACAAGAAAGCCTCCAAGAAATCCCAAAGCTCTTCTTCCGAAGAGCTTTCTGGCGATGATTCGGATCGACGACTGCCATTTTTGGCGATCTGTGTGTCCAGTAAATTTGAAGCCCTCGAACCTAAGTTCCATTTAGCAAAAGGGGCCTCCTCCGTCGAAGAGATGGACCAAGATAATACGGACCACATTGCAAGAACGGCAACAAAAAGCGCCAGGAAAAACCGGGGGAAAAAGGTGTTAGCCCTACACCGAAGAAAAAGAGTAAATTGATTCGGCCACCCATGAAGTCGTCTTATTGTAAACTACCTTTACATCGTATATCCCATAGTTCCAATGGCTATTCTACAATGGAACATACGAGGCTTAAGAGCGCATCGACCAGAACTGGAACTTTTGCTCAGTGGGCATAACCCCTTGTTGGTATGCTTACAAGAGACTAAGCTACGACCACAAGACAACTTTAAAATCAGACGCTACACACCACTGAGGTGTGATGTTGAAACAGAAGAGGGCATTCCTGCTCACGGGGGTACTATGATGCTCCTCAGGGATGATATATTTGTAGATCCGTTACAGCTACAGTCTGATATACAATCTGTAGCTGTAAGGATTAAGCTGCAATCAATCTAATTTTGAATTTGCAATGTATATGTACCGCCATCAGATGAACTCTTGGTAATTGACATTGAAGATCTGGTTCCCAACTCTCAACACCATTTCTAATATTGGCAGGCTTTAATGCCCATCACCCACTTTGGGGCTCAAATTGGGCATGTTCGAGAGGCCACCTCATTGCAAAATTCCTGGAGAGCAATAACTTGGTTCTCCTGAACACCGGAGAGCCCACATTCCTCTCAGACGCGTTTAACACCTATTCGCACAACGATTTGGCAGTGTGTTCATCCCAGTTAGCTGTTTCATTACAGTGGAATGTCATCTTTGATTTACATTCCAGTGACCACTTTCCATGTTTTCTTAGTCTCTTAGCACAAGATGTGTCTCCCTCACGTATCCCTAGATAGCGCTTTGATCGTGCCAACTGGAACCTTCAAACCCAGTTGGCTGTATTTGAATACAACGAGCACGATTCTGTGAATGATTGAGTTGATCATCTCACAGAGAAAATTCTTTCCGCTGCAGAACAGTCTATTCCACGTTCGGCTACCAAACCGGTCGATTTCCTGTACCATGGCAGACCAACGTCTGCCGGAATGCTTTTCGTGCTCGCAGACGTGCTGTAAGGGTATTCCATCGACACCCTATCCTAAGTAATCTAATTTAGTACAAAAAAGCGCGTGCAAAATCCGGGCAGATAATTAAGGATAGCAAAAAGACCTCATGGAACAAATTTGTGTCATCTTTTAACTGATGTACACCGTCATCTGTTGTATGGGATGAATTAAGGCGCGTGGCCGGAAAATCAACCCACTTGCCAATCGCTGGTCTGAAAACAGCTGCAGGAGTTGTTGTTGATCCGTTTGTTGTGGCTAACACCTTCGGCTGTGCTTTCGCTCAGGTGTCTAGCTCATGCAATTATGCTCCTGAGTTTATCTCAATTAAGACTCAGGTAGAATCTCAAGGTTTCGTGTTTAGTTCCAGAAACCTTGAAGACTATAACCGCCTCTTCATCTTGGCAGAGCTAGAACACGCTCTTTCGTCATCGCGACTGACAGCACCAGGACCGGACGGAATCCACGTTCAAATGTTACAACATCTCTCACCTGAAGGTAAGGCATTCCTGCTCGAGGTCTATAACCGTGTTTGGGTTGATGCCACGTTTCCTGAAAAGTGGCGAGAAGCTACCATTATACCTATCTTGAAAGCTGGCAAGGACCGTCACCTCCCTTCTAGCTACCGCCCTATTTCCCTCACCAGTTGCGTATGCAAGGTGATGGAACGCATGATAAATGGGCGGTTGGTATGGTGGCTGGAAACGCACAACCTACTGAATAACATCCAGTGCGGTTTCCGACGACGCCGTTCAACAGTGGATCATCTTGTGTCCATGTCGACACAGATTATGAACGGATTTCTTAAGAACTGTCAAACAGTCGGAATATTTTTTGACCTCGAAAAGGCTTATGATACGTGTTGGCGGGCAGGGTTGCTACGTACTCTGCACACCTGGAATATACGTGGACGCCTACCACTCTTCCTTCAGGAATTCCTGAAAGACCGCGTATTCCGAGTAAGGGTTGGCTCGGTTTTTTCGAACCTTTTTGTTCAAGAGAACGGTGTACCACAGGGATCGGTACTAAGTGTTACGTTGTTTGCTATTGCGATTAATTCTATCTCGAAATGTGTACCTCCAGGTGTCTCGTCATGCCTATTTGTAGACGACTTTGCAGTCTACTGTACATCTCAGCGCACTCCGTTTTTAGAACGCCGTCTTCAGACCACCTTGGACAACCTTAAGAGTTGGAGTTTAAAAAACGGCTTCCGATTTTCCGCTGAGAAAACCATCTGTGTAAACTTCTGGCGTCAGCAGAGTCGACTACCTCCAAGGCTCCGGCTAGGCGCTGATCTACTACCTTTTGCAGATGAGGCGAGGTTCCTTGGATTAATATTTGATAGAAAACTTAGTTGGTCGTCGCATATAGCACAACTGAAAGCACGATGTGACCGATCTTTGAATATCTTGCGGGTACTAAGTGGAAAATCGTGGGGAGCGGATCGTGCAGTGTTATTGCGACTTTATCGGGCACTCATCCGTTCCAAATTAGACTATGGTAGTATCGTTTATGGCTCAGCACGACCATCTGTGCTGAAGAGATTAGACACAGTCCATAACTGTGGCATACGTATAGCTGTTGGGGCATTTCCAACGAGCCGAGTTATAAGCCTGTATGCTGAGTCTGCAGAACCTCCTCTGCAGTACAGGCGCAACATGTTATTAGCCAATTATGGCTGTGGACTTAATTGCATGCCCACACATCCATCGTTTACGCCGTTCTTTAATACCTTCATGGACGTGCGTTATAGGAACACTACTATTAAACCAAAGCCACCTGGTTTTCGTTTCCGGGAGCTCCTTAGACATCTTGATACTGACATGCCCAAGATGTATCCTAGGGGGGAGAGGACATACCCTCCTTGGTTGTGCAGAGCGTCCCCGGTTGATCTGGGCATGACTAAATATGATAAATCTACCATGTCTATGTCTAGTATCCGCACATGTTTTTTAGAATTTTTATCGCGATATGAGGACCATTTTGTAATTTATACTGATGGCTCCAAGAACTCAAATGGCGTTGGTTGTGCTTACGTGTGTGGAACCGAACCCTATACATTCGGATTCCACACTAGCACTTCCATTTTTACTGCAGAGCTTTATGCAATATACCGGGCCATTTTACACGTACGACGACGAAAGTTGGGGGACTGCTTAATCCTGAGTGATTCCCTCAGTGCACTTCAAAGCCTACGGCAGCTCTACAACTACCACCCTATTGTGCAGCGTATACAGGATGCCCTCCACGTTTTACACGCTTCTGGCGTTAACGTTGTGTTGCATGGATCCCTGGTCACGTGGGCTTGCGGGGGAATGAAATGGCGGATTCAGCAGCCAAGACGGCTATCATGAAGCCCAGGGTTAAAATACCATCTGTGACATCGGAAGACTTTAGTGCCGAATTGCGGAGAGCTGTGCAAACCTGCTGGCAGGAAGAGTGGTATGCTCTCCGCAATAATAAACTTAGATCTGTCAAAGAACTTCCGATTCCCTGGGTTACCTCCTGTCGGTCATCTCGTCGCGAGGAGGTGAGTTTGGCTCGGTTACGAATTGGGCACTGCATTTTTACTCATAGTTTTCTTTTTAAAAAGGAGCCTTCTCCACTATGTCCGTTTTGTAATGAAGCGTTGTCTGTACGACACGTGCTGCTAGAGTGTTTTCACCTAGCAGACCTTAGGACGTCTCTGCAGCTGCCGGTCAGCTTTGCAGAAATTCTAGCGGACGATAACGCAGTAGTGAAGAAGGTTTTTAGGTTCTTTTCGAGATTAGATTTTAGGATTTAGCAAATAGAATTTATGGTTTTTGGATGCCTTTTTTTTTTCTATTCTTTTTTTTTTTTTTTTTTTCAACGCGTATATATTTGTTGTTTTTTTTTTTTTTAACATAGTTATACTGTTTTAGAATGATTTATATCTGGCTTTTGCCATGACCATTTTCTTTTAAAAAGGGCGCTGATGACCTCTGTAGTTGAGCGCCCTTATAAATAAACTTCCCCCCAGGGGCCTACTTCGGTAGGTACGGGTTTGGCGAACCCGGGGTCCCGAGCCAACAGTCTCCCTCGAGTGGGCTCCTCTTCGTGGTTGAGGGAGACGGTCAACAGGCCCACCCACGCGTAGGCCGTGCGTGGAGACCCGTGTCGGTGGAAAGGTTTGTCCTGGCGGTTGAGGGATGCGTATCTGAGCTCGTAACAGTTTTTTCTGAATTCGGGGAGGGTGCGCATTTCTAATACACTACTTTGGCTTCTGCTTCGCCTAAACGGGAGGTTAGGGACTAACCCACCCCTAATCAATCGGCCAGGACTAGGTATTGTACCGACCTCCAGGGTGAGTGGGACGGCGAGCTCGCTATATCCCCTGTGTAGCCCTGTCATCCCAGTGGGGTGACCCCTTGTTGGACTCCGTGGTGGGTGGGGAGCACTGGGGGATGAAATTTAGACCAACTCTTATGGTTAACCTACACCCCCCAAAAAACAATAAACGTGGAAAGGATCTGTTTGAAAACAGTGTTAAACAAGTAGTTGAGTGTGGTCCTCGCTACTTAGTTATTAAACGAACGGAGGAAGGTAGAACGTTTTCTACGGTTAATCCGTTTATTATACAGAAAGGTCTTGACAATATAGCTGGTGCAGTTAAATCATGTACAAAATCTAGAAATGGCACGCTGCTGGTGGAAGCAACTACAGCATCCCAGGCAGCAAAGATACTGAAAGCCAACATGCTGGGCAGTTATCCAGTCAAAGTGGAGATGCATAGGACCCTGAATTCCTCGCGCGGTGTTGTAAACACTAGCGCGTTGGATGGAATGTCCAACGAGGATATTCAGGAGAACCTCCAGGAACAAGGCGTAACTGCAGTCTATCGTGTCCAAAGGAGAGAACGAGGGGATATGGTTCCTACTCGTACCCTGTTCCTGACCTTTGATCGGGTAGATCTCCCTCAAAGGATCAGGGCAGGATATGAAGTGATTGAGGTTAGACCATACATACCTAACCCTCTGAGATGCTACCAATGTCAGCGGTTCGGTCACACTAGTGCATTCTGTAAAGGCGCACCTACATGTGTCAGCTGTGGAGCCGGCATGCATGAAAATGCATGTACATCACCTCCGGAATGCGTAAATTGTAGCGGTGAACATCCATCAAGTTCACGAGATTGCCCCCGTTATATTGAAGAGCGAGCTATTCAGGAGATCCGGGTTAAAGAAAAGGTATCCTTTTCGGAAGCCCGGAAACTTCTATGTATTCTCAAGCCCTCTTCAACCACCTCCCGTACCTATAGCTCTGTGGCGGCTACTCCGTCACCGAAACGGGAGGCTGGTACCCAAACATCTGATATAAACGGGGCAACAATATCCGAGAAAGTTCTAGTGCCTAGATCGCAACCAAGAGCATCAGTAACAACATCTAAAACTCCGAGAACACAGACTACTGAAAATAACAAGTCAGTGAAGTCGCCTGAGAAAGCATCCACTTCTAACAACAGGACGAAATTGCCCATTGTATACCAAGCACCAGAGATCAAGTTCAAGACGCAGTATGATAGAACTGCCTTCCTGAAAGAAAGCACAAAGTCTGCTCCAGAAAAGTCCAAGAAACGTAGCCCTAGAGCGTCTCCGAGATCATCGTCGGAGTCATCTTTTGGGGAGGACCACGACCGGCGACCGTCATCTACGTCGGTCGGAATTTCCAATCGCTTCGAGCCCCTCGAATCGAAGGTTGTAGAAGGAAAACCGTCCTCTTCCATAGAGGATATGGAGCATGAAACAGCTGACCACGCTGCTACATCTGCAGCAAAGAAGAGGCAGGATAAACCTGCCGTAACTAGCCCTACACCAAAGAAAAAGGGCAAATTGATTCGGCCACCCATGAAGTCGTCTTAATGTAGACTACCTTTACATCTTATATCCCATAGTTCCAATGGCTATCCTACAATGGAACATACGAGGATTAAGAGCGCATCGACCAGAATTGGAACTTTTGCTCAGTAAGCATCACCCCTTAGTGGTATGCTTACAAGAGACTAAGCTACGACCACAAGACAACTTTAAAATCAGACGCTACACACCACTGAGGTGTGATGTTGAAACAGAAGAGGGCATTCCTGCACACGGGGGTACTATGATGCTCCTCAGGGATGACATATTTGTAGATCCGTTACAGCTACAGTCTGATATACAATCTGTAGCTGTAAGGATTAAGCTGCAATCAATCTAATTTTGAATTTGCAATGTATATGTACCGCCATCAGATGAACTCTTGGTAATTGACATTGAAGATCTGGTTCCCAACTCTCAACACCATTTCTAATATTGGCAGGCTTTAATGCCCATCACCCACTTTGGGGCTCAAATTGGGCATGTTCGAGAGGCCACCTCATTGCAAAATTCCTGGAGAGCAATAACTTGGTTCTCCTGAACACCGGAGAGCCCACATTCCTCTCAGACGCGTTTAACACCTATTCGCACAACGATTTGGCAGTGTGTTCATCCCAGTTAGCTGTTTCATTACAGTGGAATGTCATCTTTGATTTACATTCCAGTGACCACTTTCCATGTTTTCTTAGTCTCTTAGCACAAGATGTGTCTCCCTCACGTATCCCTAGATGGCGCTTTGATCGTGCCAACTGGAATCTCTTCATCTTGGCAGAGCTAGAACACGCTCTTTCGTCATCGCGACTGACAGCACCAGGACCGGACGGAATCCACGTTCAAATGTTACAACATCTCTCACCTGAAGGTAAGGCATTCCTGCTCGAGGTCTATAACCGTGTTTGGGTTGATGCCACGTTTCCTGAAAAGTGGCGAGAAGCTACCATTATACCTATCTTGAAAGCTGGCAAGGACCGTCACCTCCCTTCTAGCTACCGCCCTATTTCCCTCACCAGTTGCGTATGCAAGGTGATGGAACGCATGATAAATGGGCGGTTGGTATGGTGGCTGGAAACGCACAACCTACTGAATAACATCCAGTGCGGTTTCCGACGACGCCGTTCAACAGTGGATCATCTTGTGTCCATGTCGACACAGATTATGAACGGATTTCTTAAGAACTGTCAAACAGTCGGAATATTTTTTGACCTCGAAAAGGCTTATGATACGTGTTGGCGGGCAGGGTTGCTACGTACTCTGCACACCTGGAATATACGTGGACGCCTACCACTCTTCCTTCAGGAATTCCTGAAAGACCGCGTATTCCGAGTAAGGGTTGGCTCGGTTTTTTCGAACCTTTTTGTTCAAGAGAACGGTGTAACACAGGGATCGGTATTAAGTGTTACGTTGTTTGCTATTGCGATTAACTCTATCTCGAAATGTGTACCTCCAGGTGTCTCGTCATGCCTATTTGTAGACGACTTTGCCGTCTACTGTACATCTCAGCGCACTCCGTTTTTAGAGCGCCGTCTTCAGACCACCTTGGACAACCTTAAGAGTTGGAGTTTAAAAAACGGCTTCCGTTTTTCCGCTGAGAAAACCATCTGTGTAAACTTCTGGCGTCAGCAGAGTCGACTACCTCCAAGGCTCCGGCTAGGCGCTGATCTACTACCTTTTGCAGATGAGACGAGGTTCCTTGGATTGATATTTGATAGAAAACTTAGTTGGTCGTCGCATATAGCACAACTGAAGGCACGATGTGACCGATCTTTGAATATCTTGCGGGTACTAAGTGGAAAATCGTGGGGAGCGGATCGTGCAGTGTTATTGCGACTTTATCGGGCACTCATCCGTTCCAAATTAGACTATGGTAGTATCGTTTATGGCTCAGCACGACCATCTGTGCTGAAGAGATTAGACACAGTCCATAACTGTGGCATACGTATAGCTGTTGGGGCATTTCCAACGAGCCGAGTTATAAGCCTGTATGCTGAGTCTGCAGAACCTCCTCTGCAGTACAGGCGCAACATGTTATTAGCCAATTATGGCTGTGGACTTAATTGCATGCCCACACATCCATCGTTTACGCCGTTCTTTAATACCTCCATGGACGTGCGTTATCGGAACACTACTATTAAACCAAAGCCACCTGGTTTTCGTTTCCGGGAGCTCCTTAGACATCTTGATACTGACATGCCCAAGATGTATCCTAGGGGGGAGAGGACATACCCTCCTTGGTTGTGCAGAGCGTCCCCGGTTGATCTGGGCATGACTAAATATGATAAATCTACCATGTCTATGTCTAGTATCCGCACATGTTTTTTAGAATTTTTATCGCGATATGAGGACCATTTTGTAATTTATACTGATGGCTCCAAGAACTCAAATGGCGTTGGTTGTGCTTTCGTGTGTGGAACCGAACCCTATACATTCGGATTCCACACTAGCACTTCCATTTTTACTGCAGAGCTTTATGCTATATACCGGGCCATTTTACACGTACGCCGACGAAAGTTGGGGGACTGCTTAATCCTGAGTGATTCCCTCAGTGCACTTCAAAGCCTACGGCAGCTGTACAGCTACCACCCTATTGTGCAGCGTATACAGGATGCCCTCCACGTTTTACACGCTTCTGGTGTTAACGTGGTGTGTGCATGGATTCCTGGTCACGTAGGCTTGCGGGGGAATGAAATGGCGGATTCAGCAGCCAGGACGGCTATCATGAAGCCCAGGGTTCGAATACCATCTGTGACATCGGAAGACTTTAGGGCCGAATTGCGGAGAGCTGTGCAAACCTGCTGGCAGGAAGAGTGGTCTGCTCTCCGCAATAATAAACTTAGATCTGTCAAAGAACTTCCTATTCCCTGGGTTACCTCCTGTCGGTCATCTCGTCGCGAGGAGGTGAGTTTGGCTCGGTTACGAATTGGACACTGCATTTTTACTCATAGTTTTCTTTTTAAAAAGGAGCCTTCTCCACTATGTCCGTTTTGTAATGAAGCGTTGTCTGTACGACACGTGCTGCTAGAGTGTTTTCACCTAGCAGACCTTAGGACGTCTCTGCAGCTGCCGGTCAGCTTTGCAGAAATTCTAGCGGACGATCACGCAGTAGTGGAGAAGGTTTTTAGATTCTTTTCGAGATTAGATTTTAGGATTTAGCAAATAGAATTTATGGTTTTTGGATGACATTTTTTTTTTCCCAACGCGTATGCATTTTTTGTCTTTTTTTAACACATTTATGGTGTTTTAGAATAATTTATATCTGGCTTTTGCCATGACCAGTTTCCTTTAAAAAGGGCGCTAATGACCTCTGTAGTTGAGCGCCCTTATACTCATCATCATCATCATCATCATCTCCCTCACGTATCCCTAGATAGCGCTTTGATCGTGCCAACTGGAACCTTCAAACCCAGTTGGCTGTATTTGAATACAACGAGCACGATTCTGTGAATGATTGAGTTGATCATCTCACAGAGAAAATTCTTTCCGCTGCAGAACAGTCTATTCCACGTTCGGCTACCAAACCGGTCGATTTCCTGTACCATGGCAGACCAACGTCTGCCGGAATGCTTTTCGTGCTCGCAGACGTGCTGTAAGGGTATTCCATCGACACCCTATCCTAAGTAATCTAATTTAGTACAAAAAAGCGCGTGCAAAATCCGGGCAGATAATTAAGGATAGCAAAAAGACCTCATGGAACAAATTTGTGTCATCTTTTAACTGATGTACACCGTCATCTGTTGTATGGGATGAATTAAGGCGCGTGGCCGGAAAATCAACCCACTTGCCAATCGCTGGTCTGAAAACAGCTGCAGGAGTTGTTGTTGATCCGTTTGTTGTGGCTAACACCTTCGGCTGTGCTTTCGCTCAGGTGTCTAGCTCATGCAATTATGCTCCTGAGTTTATCTCAATTAAGACTCAGGTAGAATCTCAAGGTTTCGTGTTTAGTTCCAGAAACCTTGAAGACTATAACCGCCTCTTCATCTTGGCAGAGCTAGAACACGCTCTTTCGTCATCGCGACTGACAGCACCAGGACCGGACGGAATCCACGTTCAAATGTTACAACATCTCTCACCTGAAGGTAAGGCATTCCTGCTCGAGGTCTATAACCGTGTTTGGGTTGATGCCACGTTTCCTGAAAAGTGGCGAGAAGCTACCATTATACCTATCTTGAAAGCTGGCAAGGACCGTCACCTCCCTTCTAGCTACCGCCCTATTTCCCTCACCAGTTGCGTATGCAAGGTGATGGAACGCATGATAAATGGGCGGTTGGTATGGTGGCTGGAAACGCACAACCTACTGAATAACATCCAGTGCGGTTTCCGACGACGCCGTTCAACAGTGGATCATCTTGTGTCCATGTCGACACAGATTATGAACGGATTTCTTAAGAACTGTCAAACAGTCGGAATATTTTTTGACCTCGAAAAGGCTTATGATACGTGTTGGCGGGCAGGGTTGCTACGTACTCTGCACACCTGGAATATACGTGGACGCCTACCACTCTTCCTTCAGGAATTCCTGAAAGACCGCGTATTCCGAGTAAGGGTTGGCTCGGTTTTTTCGAACCTTTTTGTTCAAGAGAACGGTGTACCACAGGGATCGGTACTAAGTGTTACGTTGTTTGCTATTGCGATTAATTCTATCTCGAAATGTGTACCTCCAGGTGTCTCGTCATGCCTATTTGTAGACGACTTTGCAGTCTACTGTACATCTCAGCGCACTCCGTTTTTAGAACGCCGTCTTCAGACCACCTTGGACAACCTTAAGAGTTGGAGTTTAAAAAACGGCTTCCGATTTTCCGCTGAGAAAACCATCTGTGTAAACTTCTGGCGTCAGCAGAGTCGACTACCTCCAAGGCTCCGGCTAGGCGCTGATCTACTACCTTTTGCAGATGAGGCGAGGTTCCTTGGATTAATATTTGATAGAAAACTTAGTTGGTCGTCGCATATAGCACAACTGAAAGCACGATGTGACCGATCTTTGAATATCTTGCGGGTACTAAGTGGAAAATCGTGGGGAGCGGATCGTGCAGTGTTATTGCGACTTTATCGGGCACTCATCCGTTCCAAATTAGACTATGGTAGTATCGTTTATGGCTCAGCACGACCATCTGTGCTGAAGAGATTAGACACAGTCCATAACTGTGGCATACGTATAGCTGTTGGGGCATTTCCAACGAGCCGAGTTATAAGCCTGTATGCTGAGTCTGCAGAACCTCCTCTGCAGTACAGGCGCAACATGTTATTAGCCAATTATGGCTGTGGACTTAATTGCATGCCCACACATCCATCGTTTACGCCGTTCTTTAATACCTTCATGGACGTGCGTTATAGGAACACTACTATTAAACCAAAGCCACCTGGTTTTCGTTTCCGGGAGCTCCTTAGACATCTTGATACTGACATGCCCAAGATGTATCCTAGGGGGGAGAGGACATACCCTCCTTGGTTGTGCAGAGCGTCCCCGGTTGATCTGGGCATGACTAAATATGATAAATCTACCATGTCTATGTCTAGTATCCGCACATGTTTTTTAGAATTTTTATCGCGATATGAGGACCATTTTGTAATTTATACTGATGGCTCCAAGAACTCAAATGGCGTTGGTTGTGCTTACGTGTGTGGAACCGAACCCTATACATTCGGATTCCACACTAGCACTTCCATTTTTACTGCAGAGCTTTATGCAATATACCGGGCCATTTTACACGTACGCCGACGAAAGTTGGGGGACTGCTTAATCCTGAGTGATTCCCTCAGTGCACTTCAAAGCCTACGGCAGCTCTACAACTACCACCCTATTGTGCAGCGTATACAGGATGCCCTCCACGTTTTACACGCTTCTGGCGTTAACGTTGTGTTGCATGGATCCCTGGTCACGTGGGCTTGCGGGGGAATGAAATGGCGGATTCAGCAGCCAAGACGGCTATCATGAAGCCCAGGGTTAAAATACCATCTGTGACATCGAAAGACTTTAGTGCCGAATTGCGGAGAGCTGTGCAAACCTGCTGGCAGGAAGAGTGGTATGCTCTCCGCAATAATAAACTTAGATCTGTCAAAGAACTTCCGATTCCCTGGGTTACCTCCTGTCGGTCATCTCGTCGCGAGGAGGTGAGTTTGGCTCGGTTACGAATTGGGCACTGCATTTTTACTCATAGTTTTCTTTTTAAAAAGGAGCCTTCTCCACTATGTCCGTTTTGTAATGAAGCGTTGTCTGTACGACACGTGCTGCTAGAGTGTTTTCACCTAGCAGACCTTAGGACGTCTCTGCAGCTGCCGGTCAGCTTTGCAGAAATTCTAGCGGACGATAACGCAGTAGTGAAGAAGGTTTTTAGGTTCTTTTCGAGATTAGATTTTAGGATTTAGCAAATAGAATTTATGGTTTTTGGATGCCTTTTTTTTTTTTCTATTCTTTTTTTTTTTTTTTTCAACGCGTATATATTTGTTGTTTTTTTTTTTTTAACATAGTTATACTGTTTTAGAATGATTTATATCTGGCTTTTGCCATGACCATTTTCTTTTAAAAAGGGCGCTGATGACCTCTGTAGTTGAGCGCCCTTATACTCATCATCACTCACTCACCACCTGCCAATCGCTGGTCTGAAAACAACTGCAGGAGTTGTCGTTTATCCGTTTGTTGTGGCTAACACCTTCGGCTGTGCCTTTGCTAAGGTGTCTAGCTCAAGCAATTATGCTCCTGAGTTTATCTCAATTAAGACTCAGGTAGAATCTCATGGTTTCGTGTGTAGTTCCAGAAACCTTGAAGACTATAACCGTCTCTTCACCTTGGCAGAATTAGAACACGCTCTTCCGTCATCGCGACTGACAGCACCAGGACCGGACGGAATCCACGTTCAAATGTTACAACATCTCTCACCTGAAGGTAAGGCATTCCTGCTTGAGGTTTATAACCGTGTTTGGGTTGATGGCACGTTTCCTGACAAGTGGCGTTAAGCCACCATTATACCTATCCTGAAAGCTGGCAAGGACGGCCAACCTCCGTTCTAGCTACCGTCCTATTTCCCTCACCAGTTGCGTATGCAAAGTGATGGAACGCATGATAAATGGACGGTTGGTATAGTGGCTGGAAACGCACAACCTACTGACTAACATCCGGTGCGGTTTTCGACGACGCCGTCCAACAGTGGATCATCTTGTGTCCATGGCGACACAGATAATGAACGGATTTCTTAAAAACTGTCAAACAGTCGGAATATTTTTTGACCTCGCTTATGATAAGTGTTGGCGGGCAGGGTTGCTACGTACTATGCACACCTGGAATATACGTGGACGTCTACCTCTCTGACTTCAGGAATTTTTGAAAGACCGCATAATCCCAGTAAGGGTTGGCTCAGTTTTTCGAACCTTTTTGTTCAAGAGAACGGTGCACCACAGGGATCGGTAATAAGTGTTACGCTGTTTGCTATTGCGATTAATTTTATCCCGAAATGTGTACCACCGGGTGTCTCGTCATGCCTATTTGTAGACGACTTTTCCGTCTACAGTACATCTCAGCGCATACCGTTTTTAGAGCGCCGTCTTCAGAGCACCTTGGACAACCTTAAGAGTTGGAGTTTAAAAAACGGCTTCCGATTCTCCGCTGAGAAGGCTATCTGTGTCAGCAGAGTCGACTACATCCAAGGCTCCGATTAGGCGCTGACCTACTACCTTTTGCAGATCCTTGGATTGATATTTGATAGAAAACTTAGTTGGTCGTCGCATACAGCACAACTGAAAGCACGATGTGACCGCTCTTTAAATATCCTGCGTGTACTATGTGGAAAATCGTGGGGAGCAGATCGTACAGTGTTATTGCGAATTTATCGGTTTCTCATCCGTTCCAAATTAGATAATGTTAGTATCGTTTATGGCTCAGCACGACCATCTGTGCTGAAGAGATTAGACAGAGTCCATAATTGTGGCATACGCATAGGAGTTGGGGCATTTCCAACGAGCCGAGTTATAAGCCTGTATACTGAGTCTGCAGAACCTCCTCTGCATTACAGGCGCAACATGTTATTAGCCAATTATGGCTGTGGACTTGATTACATGCCCATACATCCATCGTTTACGATTTTCTTTAACGATTTTAGGGCCGTATTACGGAGAGCTGTGCCAACCTGCTGGCAGGAAGAGTGGTCCGCTCTCCGCAATAATGAACTTAGATCTGTGAAAGAACTTCCGATTCCGTGGGTTACCTCCTGTAGGTCATCTCGTCCCGAGGTGGTGAGTTTGTCTCGGTTTCTTATTGGACACTGCTTTTTTACTCATAGTTTTCCTTTTAAAAAGGAACCTGCTCCACTGTGTTCGTTTAGCAATGAAGCGTTATCTGTACGACACGTGCTGCTAGAGTGTTTTTCCCTAGCTCACCTTAGGACGTCTCTGCAGCTGCCGGGCAGCTTTGTAGAAATGCTATGATACAGTAATGCAGAGGGTTTTTAGATTCCTTTCTAGTTTAGACTTTAGGATTTAGTGAACGAAATTTTCAGTAGGTTTTGATTGATTTTTTTCTATTACTTGTAGCTTTAATAGGTTCATTTTCACTTGAAGAGTTTTTAGAAATTTTTATATCTGGCTTTTGCCATGACGAGTTTTTTAAAGGGCGCTGATGACCACCGTAGTTGAGCGTCCTTATAGAGATTAACATCATCATCATCATCATCATCATCATCATCATCATCATCATCATCATCATCATCATCATCATCATCATCATCACCATCATCAAGAGCTAATCCAAAGGGTAATAACATTTTTGAGCTGCTCAGCCCGGATTTGAGCCCAATGTAAACTGGCACAGGTGTTAAATAAGTAATCGGAATAGTTAGAAATTATAATTTGCATTTAGCGAATGCTACCTTGAGAAGGAAGTGTCCTACACGAATAAGTAATCACAGATATCCAACCTCCACCTTAAATCTTTATACGCGTGTTTCGGCTTCATAAATTATTTTGAGTTCGTTGTTGGTAGTATTAACACAAATGAAAACACTGCATCCACCATTACTTTTACTCTAAGAGCTATAACTGCCGTAATTTGTGACAAAAGCGAAAACAAATTACCTAAAACTTAGTATTTTTTGACATAGCGTACAACAAAATCAGGTGCTGGCTGAAGATTTAAATCCAGTTAGTACCCTTGTGAAGATCTGCCATTTTGTGTTTCAATGTCAACTGATGCATGTGATAGATAGTTCCTTCAGGTGTGTGTTTATTAATGTATAGATATTTGTAAACTCGTCTAAAATGACTAGTGCATCCCCAGTTTCTGGGTATGACGATTTTGGACTCGACATACAGAGGGATTGCTTCTGTCCCTTATAACACTTATGCACCGAGTTATCTACCCCTCCTCTATAAACTGCTCTGCAAGTCATCCGTTAGAATGCGTACAAAAGGGCATAAGTCACATGTCGCTTAGCGCGTTGCATAAATTCGAAAATAAATAGGGATAGGTCACTTGCCTTGGTATATACTACATACTCAACCCATTGTGAATTATGCGTAACGTGGGAAGGTACATATTTTTGTAGAGAACTGGTTAAGCTAGTGGTTCTTAATGTCATTTGTAACATAATAAGCATAACTGGAGCAGTTGTGAGAGTAACAAAGCAATTTCAAGTTAGATTAGTTCCATGCATAGCTTAAAATGTCATGAAAAGTTGATGTTACGTGTCCAGCTGCGTTTGCTCTCGGACAAGGTCTAGGATGACGCGTATTTGTAAAGCTGAAAATAAAAAGGAAACACCAGCTGTGGCCCACTGTTTATTGCATCAACGGATTTATGTGTAGCCATTGAGGATATTTTTTCAGAAGGCGCTCCTTGCTTCTTTCTGCAATCTTTAACTTCTTGTCTCGAACAAGGGCTATGTGTGCCAGATATAATATTATCATATCATTTTTCTTTCAAACCACCAGGAGTCTTTCACAATGTTTAACCTAGTACACATTAGTAATTACAAAAATAGTTTACTAGAGTATGTTTCATAAAATTAGGTAACCCGACGGCTCCTGTATTATGTATATATGGTACAGAGCCTCTATAACTATTTTCATTATTATGGTTATATTCTCACTTACTTGCTCTTTCTTTGAGTTTCTTACCAATTTACACCTCGTATTTCTTGATACCCTATTGTGCAGCGTTACCAAAATACTACCTAAATGTGATATACGACTAAGGTATCTATTAAGTTTATGATACTTTAAATGGACAGTGCTGTATGATCCACTATTGTAATCATATCATTGAGAATTCAATGGCAGGAGGTTTAGGTTGTGTTTACTGGAACACACAACTTCCGGGGAATGCAAGGAAGAGGTGAAATTTTGAAATCTGAAAACACCTTTCTACAACTGGTTTAAACTGACACTGGCAATATAAGTTGAATATCCTCTTGTGCAATAATAATGTTTCCTTGGTTTTTGAAGAAGAACCCCAGAAAATTATGCCATAAGAAAGAACTGAATTTGCATATCCAAAATATATTGAGCTTCATACTTCAATAGAAATAGATTTTGACAAGTTCCGGAATGCATAAGTTAAGGAACTCAATTTATCACTCAAAGACAATATGGGAATTCTCAATTAAATTAGAGTCAATCGTAATAGCTAAGAACTTAACTACTATTTACTTCTGCAGTTTCAGAAAAATTTACTGCACTCCTGAAGGCGATTGGATCCCTCTGTCCTTATATTGGGAGGTGAGACCCTGAGGTAAGGTCCAGGGCAGGGCTCGATGACAACAAAGCCGTAGAGCTTCGAAATTTGTGACGTATTCAGCCGGGAGCGAGGCCTGCAGTGCGTGTGACGTCAGGCAAGAGCAGTGTAGTACCAAGCTGCCTATATAATGGGGCAGTGAGTACAGAATCTGAGGGTTCAGTCAAGTCTAGCGCACTCGATGACAACAATGTAACTGCCAGGTACCAAATGGAACTCTTAAATGTACAATGTGACGGTTTATTGAAGGACAAACATGCACACAAAAAAGACTTGGCTGATTTTTACAAGAATGTCCCGCAAACCAGATTTCGGTGGTTGTATTCATTTGTCGCACGGATATTGTGTATGTTTGGCTCGACATATGTGTGCGAACAATTACTTTCTGTTATGAAATTAGTTAAGTCCAAACTCCGAAGTACCTTGTTGTATCACAATTTAACATGCAACCTTGGATTACAGATTTTCCAGATATTCCGTCCTGAAATTGATAAACTAGTTAAAGAAACGCAAAACAGAAGGTGTTGGAAAATGTCCAGATAATCTTGTTCTGAATAGGTCTCCTCTATTTTGCAGGGAAAGTTACTTGAAGTTTTATTCTTTTTACTTTAAAACATGCCTGTCCTTCAGATAAACTCGAGTTTGAAGTTTTATATATCCTCTCATAGCACAGAGCAAAAATGTAATTTTTATAAACTGTGACCAATTGTGTAATTAAAGCAGTCAGTATTAATACTACAACACCCAAGATGTAAGTGGTACATATTATGAACACCGAATACGTTTCCTGTCTTTCCTACCCGCACCCTTCGACAGCAGTAATCAGCGCGGTGACGTCACACGTTAACCTGCCTTTCGTTTGGGAGCATATTTTACGGTGAGAGCTGGTGGAGCTTACGCCACACAACCACTACCTGTGTTCCCCTGCCCTAGAGAATGCTTTAAATTGTTTCCGGTGTTAAAGTATAAAGTTTAGAGAAGCAATCTGTTTGATTTTTGTTCTTATCTGAGCTTTATATCATTTAACCTATTGTTTTAATACTTTATACGGTTCATTATATCTGCCTTTTGCTTTGTAGAGTTTCTAAAGAGCGTTAATGACCTCGTGGTTTAGTACCCTTATACATATATCTATCATACACAGCACTAAATAAATATTCGTTTTCTACAATATATACACTGTTACGTACAGATTCTATTACTCTAATACTTCTTCGGACTCTATGCTTTTATGAGTGTCAGAACGAAAATATAAGCACGTGTTAAAGACAAGACTTTATGTAATTGTAGTATTAAAATTTGTAAAAGTAACACGTAAATTTCTATGTAGAATTATATGTATCAGATATCAGAAATATATTCCGTAATATAGCTACTAGTTAGATCTTATTTCACTTATGTGAACACTTGCAAAGCAAAATGGAATCTTATGATGAAACTGTTGAAAACATAGACTGCACTCCGCTTCACATTTTGAATGAAGTAAAGAGTGCTTAGAATTTTTTTATTTAGAAAAAAAATCTTAAGTATGCACATGAAAGAGAACATGAAAAGATTTGTAGATGGGGGAACGAAAAATGTTTGACTAATGAAAACACATTGCCAGCTTACTTTTCAGAGCTGGTGATAATGGAAACGTTTATTGCTTTATAATATGATAAGTAATTCGAAGTGAAATTTTAATTTCCGTTTTATTTTCTTCGGTCGAAAGATTTAATGCCTTCGATGCTTTGGGGTGCATATTCAAAGGTGAAATATATACTGAAATTGAAAGAACCCGCCGCCATTTCATATTTTGTTTAGGCTTTAGTCTGTGTTGATATGATTTTAGTAAGGTTATCATGGTAATTATATCATTCATTTTCTGGCAATGGTCGTGAAAGGGTGTACATTTTCACAATTTATGTCATCATAGTAAACCGTTTAATGCTTCAATTTTCTAAGGTACATATTTAACATCAGACGTGATAGGAAGGCTCTAAAAACAAGGAAAGCCACACCCCATTTCGAAATAGTGCGTGTTGGAATACAAATAATTCATTGTCTTATTAATCAATATTCTATACTAAATATTTAAGAATATTAAGCTAAAATTATGTTGACACTTCAGCTATTTTGTGATGAGGTAAAAAAGAATGGAGTCAAAATAACTACGTCAGAGCATTCATTGTCACCCGACGTTGATATGCACTAATTGACACGTCCTTCTGCCACTTTCTCTATATTCACTGGAGACATTCCTCATAGAAACACGCTGAGCGTCATAACTAAGTGAAAATGATAATACACCGACTCCGTTTCTTTTCTTTCTTCCCTATGCAGTAGAAGCGTGGGATCGATCCTGTTCCATTCTCCTACCACGATATGAAATGAAGGGTGATGACGTAATTCTGGATCAGTGCGTCTGTGTATGTGTGTTTGCACCCCAATACTTGTAAAAATACCTTAATGTTCGAACCATTGTATAGCATGTCCACAATGCCATTTTATTAGGGTTGCCAACTGTGGGTGTAGTCATGCATTTTTGGCAATCGTAGGGGCATGCTTCATTCACGTATACAAGCTCTAGTGACTTTTGAAAGCTTTGATTGTGTGTGTGTGTGGTGTTTAACGCAAAGCTTTTACTACATGCGGCACCGCAGGCGATGACACTGATAATACATGAAATGAAGATGGAGCACCGGTGGAATGAGATGGCGGGGGAAACAGGAGATCCCGGAGAAAACCTGCGCCAGAGCCATGTTGTCCAGCACAAATCTCACTTTGCGGTCGCCTGGGATCGAACCCGGGCCGCCTTAGTGAGAGCCAAGCGGTCTAACCACTGAGCCACGGCGCGACCACAAAACAGCTTTGAAGTATAGTATATGTTCTATTATAATTATTATATATTATTGATCGTTTAGTTGTCCCTATATCAATAAACAGTTCATAAAGTACCACTGCAAATAAATTGGTTCTTTTCGTTCAGTGCTTTAACTGCCGCACAAGTTAACACATTAAGAAGTAGGGATAATGCATAAAGACGAAACTACTAGGTAGGGTACATATTATGATTATTGAGCAGTGAAGCGGTCAAGTTATATTTCAGCCGCTAGAGCGCTGAACCTCAGCCTGGGGTTGATGTAGGCGCTTGGGATGGCCTTCCAACCAGCAAAACAAAGGAAATACTACATACAGTTACTTGTAGATTATATTGTTGCACAGGAATTGTATTTATGTCACAATTTAAGCTGCACAAATAACTGTTTTCAGACTTTAGATAACACAATTTTCTTAATGAGTCCATGGTTCCAGTTGCTAAGTTAGGGCTGTATACAAAATAATAGACACTGAAGTATAAAACCGCAATTATGTATGAAATTACATATATTTGAATGGAAGCATAAATAATCAATTTTCACTGCTTAACAACATTAAAAAGGCATCAGGCAACATCCATAGATTCCTATATTCATATACATACTGTTACCCATCCTAGAATTATTCTTTAACTGCCAGCACCAACACCACAACTCTGCCATCCTGTTACTCAGCCGTTCCGGATAAACAATAATTACTGAAGCTGGTCCACGACTTCATCATCTCCGCACAGCTGGAGATTTGCGTTGGTCCCTCGTGGTAACATTCGTTGGTAACATCATACGCACCATTACCCTTTCCTTTGACATCTTGTAAGGACCAAGATACTTGGGATTTAGCTTAAGCCCTCGTCCTATCTCCGTTATGATTACTGCTACAAGGTCGCCGACCCTGCATTTCAGTGGTTCTCGTCTATTGGAATTGAGACTCCATTCAAAAATGGACCATCTCTATCACCATTAGAAGTACTTCTGGTCGGTAGTTTCAAAGTTTTCATGGTGGAACATGGTGGAACATACTAGGTCCTGAGACTATCTTCGCCTAAGTTTTACATCGTAATAGATTCTGTTTTCTCTGGTTACAAAATGGCAGGATGCATCCGACTTCAATATTCACGTCTTATCATAGAGAAATATATTGTACTCACCATTAGAGATTTCTTGACTATCCACGTCTTACCGTACGTCTCCATACATCTAAGGCGTGATTCGTCTTCTCTTCGGTGCGTCCTTACATTTGCGTCGTATTTTCGTTAATCCACGTTTTCAAATTCCCCCTCTTCCGTATTTCTTATATCGCATTATTCTCCATCCATCACGGACGACGATGGATGTTTATTTACATGAGATCACCTCTACCTAACGCAATGCAGAAAACACATGGCCAAAAGCACCTGGCCAAAAGTACCTGGCCAAAAGCACCTGGCTGAAAGCTTCTTGCCGCAGCAAGCGTCGCAGTTTGCCCTTTGAAGGCGATTACGGCAAGATGGCCGAAATGTTGGTTTTATATGACATGAAACAGCCAAAACAGCACAGTTCTTTCACAAATACTTTTAGATGGTTCTTACTTCTGATATGACGTTTCGTCTCTCTATCTTCGAGTTTATTACTGTAAATAATTCTCAACTGGGTAGGTAGTTAGGTACACTTTAAAAAAGATGTACACACTTTACGCATTCGCTTGTCCTAATCACTCTGTCTCTCCCACCAGTGACGAAAACTCGCAATGCAGATGCTTGTCTGATGTCACGTGGTAATGCTGGAGGTGTAAACAGTGACGAAGCCAGCAGTAGTTGCGTCACTGGGGTTCAGAGCGCGGCTAACGAAAGAGACAGACTATGGCGCATTTAAATCTGCTGATCACAGCACTCCTGACCTGTCGAGTATAGGTTTGACCGTTACATTGGGCAGTATGTGGTTTGTGTGGTCTGTGGGATATTAATTTTCTTTTTTACTTTGTTAACTAGTGAAATGCATAACATTTAGTGGTTCAGGTTAGTGAAAAGGTGTTATCATGTAGTTAACACATATTCCAGTTTGTGCCTCCCCCCAGGGGCCAACTGCGGTAGGTACGGGAATTGGCGATCCCGGAGTCCTGAGCCAACAGTCTCCCTCATGTGGGCTCTTCCTCGTGGTTGAGGGAGACAGTCAACACGCCCACCCACGGGTAGGCCGTGCGTGGAGACCCGTGTCGGTAGAAAGGTTTGTCCTGGTGGTTGAGGGATGCGCATCTGAGCTCGTACCAGTGCTCTTCTGAATTCAGGGAGCATGCGCACTACTTTGGCTTCTGCTTCGCCTAAACGGGAGGTTAGGGACTAACCCACCCCTAATAATCAATCGGCCATGACTAGGTATTGTACCGAACTCCAGGGTGAGTGGGGTGGCGAACCCGCTATATCTCGTGTGTAGCCTGTCATTTCCAGTGGGATGACCCCTTGTTGGGCTCCGTGGTGGGTGGAGAGCACTGCGGGATGAAATTTATTACTGCTTTGTATGGCTACACCTTCACCTAAAAATACCAAAAATGGACAGAGTAATGTAAATGAAGTAGTTGAGTTCGCTGGTCTTCGCTACTTAGTGATCAGAAGAACTGAAGAAGGCCAAAGTTCTCTACAGTACACAAATTTCTCATTCTAAAGTGTTTGGATAGAATCGCTGGTCCAGTTAAAATGTGCACAAGATCGCGCAACGGCACGCTCCTGTTCGAAACGCATTCCGTCTCCCAGGCCGCTGCTATCTTAAATGCTAACTTGTTGGGCAGTTATACCTTGACCGTTACCGTTCATAGGACCCTGAACTCGTCACGTGGAGTGGTCACCAGCCGTGCGTTGGACGGAATGTCCATTGAAGGCATTCAGGACAACCTTAAAAAACAAGGTATTACCGCTGTCTACCGAGTTCAGCACATAGAGCGAGGGGAATTGGTGCCTAGCCGTACTCTGTTCCTGACCTTCGATCGGGTAGATCTCCCGCAGAGGATAAGAGCAGTGAGAGTATTGAAGTTAGGCTGCATATACTAAATCCTTTACAGGGGTGGGACCCCAAGTGCTGAAAATTTGTTCTCGCCTGAAGTGCCCAGAACCTCGGCGTAGCGGTGTCGCTGTCGAAGTTCTACAAAGCAACACTTGGAGGAGCTCCCACGTCCACGTCGTCCGCCCTGGGCAGTGACAGAGTCCGAAAGGATTCTCACTGGCTGAGAGGAGCAAAATGTGGAAGGGCAGAAAGGTAATCCCAAAGGAAAAGTATAGGAGTGAAGAAGAGAGTGCAGACATGGACCGTTTTAAGCCAAGTAGGCAATCTCTATCTAGATCACCTCCTCAAACTGGAACTACAAGGAAATACAGTGTGCCAGACAATACTAATACAAATATCAGTGCTACAGATTTCAATTCCATTGTGGCTGCTGACAAGACTTTATCGGTAGGAAAAACACCCAAAATGTATAACCTATGGGCTGAATTTACCAAAATATAGGATAAAGTGTGCCTACAAAACGTACAGTTAAAGGCCGAACTTAAAATGCGTAAAGAGGAGATAAGAACACAGGAACCAGAAATGACGTATGCACAAGTTGCGTTGACTCCTAAGATTAGCGAGGGGACAAGAAGAATTCAGAAAACTATAGAAAATACGAAACATACTATCTTCATTTCCTCACAGAAGGGACAAAGTGTTAAAGAAACTGCGCAAATAGTTACGACACATCTAAATCCAGTAAAAGAAAAAATAAAAGTAGTTAATATCAGGATGACAGAACAGAATCTTATTTTAGAAGCAAAACAAAAGAGGATATGATGAAAATTATAAACTGTGACACACTCAAAGATAAAGATTTGAGAATTGAACCACAAAGGAAGAGAAATCCTCTGGTTATCTTGTATGATGTCTTCAGGAATGAAAATGAGGAAGAAGTGAAAAGAAATCTCCATGAACAGAATTTTGATGAGATTAAATGGGAGGACTTTGAAAAAAAAGTGCAAATGAAATTCAAAACTGGGCCTAAAAATCGTCCATATGTACATCTAGTGTTAGAAGTAACCCCTGACATGAGGAGACTGCTGATAACAAAAGAACAGGTATATATATATATATATATATATATATATATATATATATATATATATATATATTTCCAGTCCATCACTGTTAAGGATTTCATAACGGTTGCTAGGTGCTTGAAATGTCAGGACCTGGGCCATGTGGCCAAATATTGCACGCGAAATCAGAATGTATGCTCACATTGTGGAGAACAAGACCATGAGAGAAAGGATTGCGAAAACGTAGATCAAGCCCCGGTATGCATACTATGTAGATACGGAGACCTACAAAGGGAAAAACGATATGGTGAACAAAAAGATAAACCAGAAACCCGGAAACAACCTCATAACAATTGTAAACATCCGGGAACTAAGGACTGCCCTACCTACTCTATGTATTGGAACAGGCTAATTGCTAGGATCGATTACGGATAAAGATCAAATAAAGTCACATACGGCGGATACAATCCTACGCTTTGGACAATTAAATGAACAACGCAGTCGAATGGTCATGACAGAATTGAGACAGTTAATAGATGAAATGCGCCTTGACGTGGTCTGTTTACAAGAACCATACACGATACGTGGACGTTTGATTCACATGCCAGTCGTTGTAAGAACAATTATGTTCGGAGAGCATCCTATGGCGGCGATTCTTGTAATAAATAAAAATATACAGATACTTAAAATATCACAGTTGTGTGATGAATGGACTACTTGTGCGGAATTAAAGTACAAAGGAAAAACTGTTATTCTGTGTAATCAGTATTATCAGGACAGAGATGATACCGAGATACATTTGTATAGAACCAAAACTGTGTTGGATACCTTTGTACACAATTCGGTAATTTTGACAATGGATGCCAATGCAAAATCTTCGTGTTGGTGGAATAAGATCACAGATGACAGAGGGAAATTAATAGAGGACTTTATTATGGAGTACCATTTAACACTTCATAATCAACCAAACAACCCTTTCACCTTCGAGGGTCGGGCAGGAACGTCTGAGAATATTGATCTGACTCTAACAAAAGGATATATAGGCAATAAAATTTGTAATTGGAGAGTTGGGCAAAATCTAAATTCAAGTGATCATAATCTGATTTACTTTGATTGTAAACTAGTAGATGCTGAAGAGTATCCCCCCAGGGGCCTACTTCGGTAGGTACGGGTTTGGCGAACCCGGGGTCTCGAGCCAACAGTCTCCCTCGTGTGGGCTCCTCTTCGTGGTTGAGGGAGACGGTCAACAGGCCCACCCACGTGTAGGCCGTGCGTGGAGACCCGTGTCGGTGGAAAGGTTTGTCCTGGTGGTTGAGGGATGCGTATCTGAGCTCGTAACAGTATTTTTCTGAATTCGGGGAGGGTGCGCATTTCTAATACACTACTTTGGCTTCTGCTTCGCCTAAACGGGAGGTTAGGGACTAACCCACCCCTAATCAATCGGCCAGGACTAGGTATTGTACCGACCTCCAGGGTGAGTGGGACGGCGAGCTCGCTATATCCCCTGTGTAGCCCTGTCATCCCAGTGGGGTGACCCCTTGTTGGACTCCGTGGTGGGTGGGGAGCACTGGGGGATGAAATTTAGACCAACATTTATGGTTAACATACACCCCCCAAAAAACAATAAACGTGGAAAAGATTTATTTGAAAACAGTGTTAAGCAAGTAGTTGAGTGTGGTCCTCGCTACTTAGTTATTAAACGAACGGAGGAAGGTAGAACTTTTTCTACGGTTAATCCGTTTATTATACAGAAAGGTCTTGACAAAATAGCTGGTGCTGTTAAATCATGTACAAAATGCAGAAATGGCACACTGCTGGTGGAAGCAACTACAGCATCCCAAGCTGCAAAGATACTGAAAGCCAACATACTGGGCAGTTATCCAGTCAAAGTGGAGATGCATAGGACCCTGAATAACTCGCGCGGTGTTGTAAACACTAGCGCATTGGATGGAATGTCCAACGAGGATATTCAGGAGAACCGCCAGGAACAAGGCGTAACTGCAGTCTATCGTGTCCAAAGGAGAGAACGAGGGGATATGGTTCCCACTTGTACCCTGTTCCTGACCTTTGATCGGGTAGATCTCCCTCAAAGAATCAGGGCAGGATATGAAGTGATTGAGGTTAGACCATACATACCTAACCCTCTGAGATGCTACCAATGTCAGCGGTTCGGTCACACTAGTGCATTCTGTAAAGGCGCACCTACATGTGTCAGCTGCGGAGCCGGCATGCATGAACCACCTTCAACCACCTCCCGTACCTATAGCTCTGTGGCGGCTACTCCGTCACCGAAACGGGAGGCTGGTACCCAAACATCTGATATAAACGGGGCAACAATATCCGAGAAAGTTCTAGTGCCTAGATCGCAACCAAGAGCATCAGTAACACCATCTAAAACTCCGAGAACACAGACTACTGAAAATATCAAGTCAGTGAAGTCGCCTGACAAAGCATCCACGTCTAACAACAGGACGAAATTGCCCATTGTATACCAAGCACCAGAGATCAAGTTCAAGACGCAGTATGATAGAACTGCCTTCCTGAAAGAAAGCACAAAGTCTGCTCCAGAAAAGTCCAAGAAACGTAGCCCTAGAGCGTCTCCGAGATCATCGTCGGAGTCATCTTCTGTGGAGGACTACGACCGGCGACCGTCATCTACGTCGGTCGGAATTTCCAATCGCTTCGAGCCCCTCGAATCGAAGGTTGTAGAAGGAAAACCGTCCTCTTCCATAGAGGATATGGAGCATGAAACAGCTGACCACGCTGCTACATCTGCAGCAAAGAAGAGGCAGGATAAACCTGCCGAAACTAGCCCTACACCAAAGAAAAAGGGCAAATTGATTCGGCCACCCATGAAGTCGTCTTAATGTAGACTACCTTTACATCTTATATCCCATAGTTCCAATGGCTATCCTACAATGGAACATACGAGGATTAAGAGCGCATCGACCAGAATTGGAACTTTTGCTCAGTAAGCATCACCCCTTAGTGGTATGCTTACAAGAGACTAAGCTACGACCACAAGACAACTTTAAAATCAGACGCTACACACCACTGAGGTGTGATGTTGAAACAGAAGAGGGCATTCCTGCACACGGGGGTACTATGATGCTCCTCAGGGATGACATATTTGTAGATCCGTTACAGCTACAGTCTGATTTACAATCTGTAGCTGTAAGGATTAAGCTGCCATCAATAGAATTTTGCATTTGCACTGTATATCTCCCGCCATCAGATGACCTCTCGTTAGTTGACCTTGAAGATCTGGTTTCCCAACTTTCAACACCATTTCTAATAGTTGGAGACTTTAATGCCCATCACCCTTTTTGGGGCTCAAATCGGGCATGTTCGAGAGGCAACCTCATTGCAAAATTCCTGGAGAGCAATAACTTGGTTCTCCTGAACACCGGAGAGCCCACATTCCTCTCAGACGCGTTTAACACCTATTCGCACATCGATTTGGCAGTGTGTTCATCCCAGTTAGCTGTTTCATTACAGTGGAATGTCATCTCTGATTTACATTCCAGCGACCACTTTCCATGTCTTCTTAGTCTCTTAGCACAAGATGTGTCTCCCTCACGTATCCCTAGATGGCGCTTTGATCGTGCGAACTGGAATCTTTACACCCAGTGGGCTGTCTTTGAATACAACGAGCACGATTCTGTGAATGATTTAGTCGATCATCTCACAGAGAAAATTCTTTCCGCTGCAGAACAGTCTATTCCACGTTCGGCTACCCAACTCGGTCGATTTCCTGTACCATGGTGGACCAACGACTGCCGGAATGCTATTCGTGCTCGTATACGTGCTCTAAGGGTATTCCAACGACACCCTACGCTAAGTAATCTAATTGAGTATAAGAAAGCGCGTGCAAAATCTAGGCAAATAATTAAGGATAGCAAAAAGACCTCATGGAACAAATTTGTATCATCTTTTAACAGATGTACACCCTCATCTGTTGTATGGGATAAATTAAGGCGCGTGGCCGGAAAATCAACCCACCTGCCAATCGCTGGTCTGAAAACAACTGCAGGAGTTGTTGTTGATCCGTTTGTTGTGGCTAACACCTTCGGCTGTGCTTTCGCTCAGGTGTCTAGCTCATGCAATTATGCTCCTGAGTTGATCTCAATTAAGACTCAGGTAGAATCTCAAGGTTTCGTGTTTAGTTCCAGAAACCTTGAAGACTATAACCGCCTCTTCATCTTGGCAGAGCTAGAACACGCTCTTTCGTCATCGCGACTGACAGCACCAGGACCGGATGGAATCCACGTTCAAATGTTACAACATCTCTCACCTGAAGGTAAGGCATTCCTGCTCGAGGTCTATAACCGTGTTTGGGTTGATGCCACGTTTCCTGAAAAGTGGCGAGAAGCTACCATTATACCTATCTTGAAAGCTGGCAAGGACCGTCACCTCCCTTCTAGCTACCGCCCTATTTCCCTCACCAGTTGCGTATGCAAGGTGATGGAACGCATGATAAATGGGCGGTTGGTATGGTGGCTGGAAACGCACAACCTACTGAATAACATCCAGTGCGGTTTCCGACGACGCCGTTCAACAGTGGATCATCTTGTGTCCATGTCGACACAGATTATGAACGGATTTCTTAAGAACTGTCAAACAGTCGGAATATTTTTTGACCTCGAAAAGGCTTATGATACGTGTTGGCGGGCAGGGTTGCTACGTACTCTGCACACCTGGAATATACGTGGACGCCTACCACTCTTCCTTCAGGAATTCCTGAAAGACCGCGTATTCCGAGTAAGGGTTGGCTCGGTTTTTTCGAACCTTTTTGTTCAAGAGAACGGTGTACCACAGGGATCGGTATTAAGTGTTACGTTGTTTGCTATTGCGATTAATTCTATCTCGAAATGTGTACCTCCAGGTGTCTCGTCATGCCTATTTGTAGACGACTTTGCCGTCTACTGTACATCTCAGCGCACTCCGTTTTTAGAGCGCCGTCTTCAGACCACCTTGGACAACCTTAAGAGTTGGAGTTTAAAAAACGGCTTCCGATTTTCCGCTGAGAAAACCATCTGTGTAAACTTCTGGCGTCAGCAGAGTCGACTACCTCCAAGGCTCCGGCTAGGCGCTGATCTACTACCTTTTGCAGATGAGACGAGGTTCCTTGGATTGATATTTGATAGAAAACTTAGTTGGTCGTCGCATATAGCACAACTGAAGGCACGATGTGACCGATCTTTGAATATCTTGCGGGTACTAAGTGGAAAATCGTGGGGAGCGGATCGTGCAGTGTTATTGCGACTTTATCGGGCACTCATCCGTTCCAAATTAGACTATGGTAGTATCGTTTATGGCTCAGCACGACCATCTGTGCTGAAGAGATTAGACACAGTCCATAACTGTGGCATACGTATAGCTGTTGGGGCATTTCCAACGAGCCGAGTTATAAGCCTGTATGCTGAGTCTGCAGAACCTCCTCTGCAGTACAGGCGCAACATGTTATTAGCCAATTATGGCTGTGGACTTAATTGCATGCCCACACATCCATCGTTTACGCCGTTCTTTAATACCTTCATGGACGTGCGTTATAGGAACACTACTATTAAACCAAAGCCACCTGGTTTCCGTTTCCGGGAGCTCCTTAGACATCTTGATACTGACATGCCCAAGATGTATCCTAGGGGGGAGAGGGCATACCCTCCTTGGTTGTGCAGAGCGTCCCCGGTTGATCTGGGCATGACTAAATATGATAAATCTACCATGTCTATGTCTAGTATCCGCACATGTTTTTTAGAATTTTTATCGCGATATCAGGACCATATTAAAATTTACACCGACGGGTCCAAGAATTCAGATGGTGTTGGTTGTGCTTACGTGTGTGGAACCGAACCCTATACATTCGGATTCCACGCTAGCACTTCAATTTTTACCGCAGAGCTCTATGCAATATACCGGGCCATTTTACACGTACGTCGACGAAAGTTGGGGAACTGCTTAATCCTGAGTGATTCCCTCAGTGCACTTCAAAGCCTACGGCAGCTGTACAACTACCACCCCATAGTGCAGCGGATACAGGATGCCCTCCACGTTTTACACGCTTCTGGCGTGAGCGTGGTGTGTGCATGGATTCCTGGTCACGTAGGCTTGCGGGGGAATGAAATGGCGGATTCGGCAGCCAAGACGGCTACCATGAAGCCCAGGGTTCGACTACCATGTGTGACATCGGAAGATTTTAGGGCGGTATTACGGAGAGCTGTGCTAACGTTCTGACAGGAAGAGTGGTCCGCTCTCCGCAATAATAAACTTAGATCTATTAAGGAACTTCCGATTCCCTGGGTTACCTCCTGTCGGTCATCTCGTCGCGAGGAGGTGACTTTGGCTCGGTTGCGCATTGGGCATTGTTATTTTAGCCACAGCTTTTTATTGAATAAAACTCCGGTTCCTGTTTGCCCACTGTGCAGTGGTGACCTGACTGTCCGTCACTTGTTTTTAGATTGTTATAGCTTGGCACGTCTCCGCAGGTCTCTCCAGCTGCCGGCCAGCTTGGCGGATATCCTCGCGGATGATGAAACGGCAGTGGGCAACGTTTTAGCATTTGTTTCAGCTGTGGATTTTAGAATTTAACCTCAAGTATCTTTTTTTGTTATTTTTTTAGTATATATATGTGTGTAGTCTTAACAGGTTTATAGATAATAATATATATTTTTAGAAATCTTTATATCTGGCTTTTGCCATGACTTGTTTTTTAAAGGGCGCTGATGACCGCCGTAGTTGAGCGCCCCTATACACATCATCATCATCATCATCTGAAGAGTATACATGGAATTATAGGAGACCAGTAAGATATGTGATAAAGAACGCTAATTGGAACATATTCAGATCTAATTTTGAAATACCAGCATATAGAGAGGAGAACTTAAATATTGATAGGATTGCAAAACAACTAACAATGAATATTCAGAGTGCAATTGGAAAATCTTTGAAGAAGATTAGAGTTAAAAGTAACTATGATCATAACTTTTGGAATGAGCATTTACAGAAATTACGAAGTCGAGTTCGGAGAGGAGAGAATGAGAAATTTGTAAATATACCGCCAGGTAAAAACACGCTACAAAGAAGAAATAGAAAGAACGAGAATAACATCATGGGAAAATTACATGGAATGTTATATGGAAGATAAAGTTTGGGGAATTCCATATAAAATAATAACAGAGAAAATAGGAGCACTTGAAGTCATTTCTATACTGGAAAAGGATGATGGTACATATACAAGGAATTGGATTGAATATGTAAACGTTCTTCTAAATAAACTTCTGCCAGCGGATAGCGAGGAAGGTGAAAACGACGAAAATAAAGTGAATAGAGACATACATAACAGTCCCTATGTAAATGACCAGGTAATATATCCCTTTGATGAAATGGAAGTAAGGCTTACTACTCGAGACATGAAGAGAAAGAAGGCACCTGGACCAGACAGTATTACAACAGAAGTCATACAAAACTTAGAACATCAAATAGCACCGTATCTGACCAGGTTGTTAAATGACTGTCTTATACAAGACAGAATCCCTTATTGCTGGAAGGAGGCAAATGTTACTATATTAAAGAAAGCAAAGGATAAGGACCCAACGAAACCTATGTCATATCCACCCATATGCTTATTAAATGCACTAGGAAAAGTTCAACAAAACCGCATCTAGAAAAGGATCACTGAATAAGGGATAATACTGGGAATGACAAACAAGCAGTATGAGTTTAGAAAAGGGAAATCTACTGAAGACGCTTTAAACGAAATAATAAAAGATGTAGAAATTACCAACAATAAATACGTCATCGCAACTTTTATTGACATTGCAGGAGCATTTGATAATGTGTGGTGGCCTGCACCTTTTGGCATTTTGAGAAATCAGGGATATCCATCTACTTTCGTAAGCATATTAAAGAATTATTGTACGGATCGAAGAGTTTATGTAAGTGGAGATGATTGTAGGATTACCAGAGAAATCATGAAAGGATGCCCGCAGGGATCCATACTTGTGCCTCTGTTTTGGGGCATCCTAATCGAACCCTTTTTGATAAAGCTACTAGAACTAGCAGATACAAAGGATGTAATCGCCTATGCTGATGATGTGGTGATACTTCTGGAAGCTGACAGTTGACAAGAGATCGAAACAAAAGCGAAGCAAATCATGAAAAAAGTAGAAGAATGGTGCAGGAATGTAAAACTGGAAGTCGCACCAGCAAAATCAGCGTACATCATATACAAAGGACAGTTAAAGCGAAACCCAGGGATCAAAATTAATGGACAGTGTCTTAGAAGGGTGACACATTTGAGATATTTGGGATTACAGGTGGATGAAAAGTTTAATTATGACATGCATATTAAAAAGATAACACAAAAAGCAGTCAATATTATGATGAAAATAGCAACATTAACAACAAGGCATTTCAAACTACATTTGAACGCAATAAGAACTTATCACACTGGTATTATGTTGGGAATTACGGGATATGGAGCGGCCATATGGGCCCACCGTCTTAGTCTGCAGAAGAACATTAGAATAATTAGGAAGACGCAGCGACAATATTTGATAAGAACAACAGGTGCAACGGGAACAACATCTACAATGGCACTACTTATCATAATAGGTATATGGCCTGTAAATCTTGCTATCAGAAGAAGGGTAGCCATTTATTGGCTCAAAAAAACAAAGTTTGGATGAGGTAAATGAAATAGTTTGTAAAAGATTCATTGATAAACGACAAATAAATTCGGAATTAATATATTTATGGCAACAGGAATTGAATCATTTAGAAACAGGAAGAAGGGTTTACAGTATTTTTCCAAACATCAAAGAAAGACTTAGACTACAACATCTCGATCCCAAGCAAGGACTTATACATTATCTATCGGGTCATGGACCGTATGGCACTTACTATAAGAAGATCAACAAGAAAAGAGATTACAATTGTGAGCTTTGTGGACTACAGGACACCCCCGAACATGTTCTATTTGAATGCCAAAATTACTGAGAAAAACTTCAGGATCAACGGCAGCAATTAGCTGGAAAACAAATAGCAACAATAATCAGAAATAAAGAAGATTACAGAATATTAGAACAGATGGCAGGAACAGTATTCAAACTGAGTTACGGCAGATATCTACAAGAGAAACAACTGGGCTTACATCAACGTTTAGAAAGAGAGGAAGTAGAACATCAACCACAACTAAGGAGATCTACCAGATTAAGACAAAGGGGAGAGGTAGAGCAGGAGGAGGAAAATCGTCTAGGTTCCCAATAACCAGTCAGGTTCAGGACGATTGAGAATTAACAGACGAAAGCAACTGGATTTTCACGGGCAGGATTGAAGCAGGCAGCAGGAGGAGGATGGTCCAGTTACACGAGAAAAAGATATTTCAAATAAAAGTAAGGATGGAACAAACGATGAAATGATGAACAGCTCCTTTTCCTGTTGTCAAATCATATAACTTGTTGAGGAAGGGTATGGATACCAGGGTAAAATTGTAAACCTTATATAGTGTAGTACCAACAATCAAATTATTATTCAGTAGAAACAAACATGTGATAATAGTTTAAGTTAGACTGAATTGTTAAATTTCTTTTGTTAGAGGACTGTGAACAGAAATAGGATTAGGATTTATTGTAAGCTACTTGAAACAGTAGCAGTAGATTAGTTTAGATAGGAAATTAAGCTTCATAATATAATGTGTATCTGCAAAAATGGGATGTACTTAATAAATAAAGTATAAAAATGAGAAATAAAATCCGTGGATGTTATATCTTGGTTTAAAAACTAGATACCAGGGCATAGTAATGCAGATTTTACTTTATTTTTATATTTTAAACCCTTTACGGTACTATAAGTGTCAGCGGTTTGGTCATACGGGTGAACTCTGTAACAGTATGCCAACATGTGTGAACTGTGGCTTATCAGTGCACGATGGAGCATGCTCTGCACCTCTAAAATGTGTCAATTGTGCAGGGGAGCACCCCTCCAGTTCCAGAGATTGCCCACGCTTTGCGGAAGAAAAGGCCACTCAGGAGATACGGGTTAAGGAGGTGTCTTTCTCTGATGCACGGAAACCCCTTCGCACTCGCCAGCCTTCTGCCCTTAGGTCCGGTACGTATAGCTCTGTAGTATCTAAACCGGTACTGAGAAGGGAAAGCGTAATCCAGACCAGCGATTCCAGTGTGCCTACGATCTCTGACAAACTCCTTGAGCCAACACAAGTACGGAAGCCAGCAAAACGAACACCAACGTCGGCATTTCCATCGCCGAAAAGGAAGACGGAATCCAACACCTCGCCACTGCCACCTGCAACACCATCCACTTCAACCAGCAAGCCTGGCAAGCCCATCATATACGACGCACCGATGCAAGGACACTAGCCATTCCACCAGGCAGAAGACAAGCCATCGGGCATCCCGAAGTTCCTCCTCTGAGATTTTTTCTGGCGAGGACTCTGATCGGCGACTGTCATCCTCGTCGATCTCGGTCTCCAACCGGTTTCTGGTGCTTGAACCGAAGTTTTCAATCGTGAAAGGGGTCTCATCCGTAGAAGAAATGGCGCAGGAAGATTTGGATCTTACTGAGAAGAAGTCTGTCAAAAAACGACAGGAAAAACCTGCTGAAAGTGCTAGCCCTGCCACAAAGAAAAGGAACGAATTGGTTCGACCACCACTGGGCAGGTAGCTTTTGTTATGGCAAGGTTTTATTGAAAGTAGTATTTTTATGCCCTTTGGAATTTGATGGGAAGTTATAGATTATTTTGGTTTTTCATTTTTTACCATTTTGGGCTTATTTGTTTTATAGTCACTTTGTTTTGATATGTTTTTTACATTTTGACAAATTTATATCTGGCCATTGCCATGAACTAGTTTCTGTAAGGGCGCTGATGACCAAGCAGTTGTACGCCCTTATATCCAAATCATCATCAGTTTGTTCGTAAATTGTATGTATTTAGTAGTGTTTTAAAGGTGGCTGTAGGTCAACCTCTGGGAACGTTCTCATGTCTTGGATGCCATAGTGCATCTTCTCGCTTGAATTTAGATGAAGCATTTATTTTAGTAAATTCTGCTTATTCTTTTATTATGCGTGTGGTTTTACATACTTCTATCTTGTGTTTTAATGTACAGAAAAATTGTCTCCATAATTGAACGAAAAAATAATTTCTGTGTTCAACCACATGGTGGATACAACTTAATGTTATTATTACTATTATTATTTTCCTTTTTAGGTACTCAGAATTGTAAAAAATACCTCGGCGTTGTAGTGTCTTTGGGTGTATATCAAATTATGACTCAGAAATTAAAAAATTGCAAAATTTTCACTACCAAAATACGAATATCTTCATAAGATCTGGCTACGGCATATTCCAACAATTTTCGAAATTAAAAGATGCATTTGTGTTATTAAAGCATTTTGAGGAATCGTGTGTTATAAAGGTAGAGAGGATTTCTACTTTAAAGGGAAAGTTAATAGAATATGAAAGGAAATCCCTAAACTCACAGAAAATGCTGTACCCACAATATTTCCTAATACACCCTCTTACTGTTCTAAAACGATTCCCAAAATAAAACGTCTTGCTGACAAAGAAGACTAAAATTTTCTCCAGGCATTTCGAGACAGCATTCAATCAAATAAACAGCACTTGGACAGGGATTTAATAAATAATGTAGATAGCATTATTTCTTTTGTAGATTTAAGAAAAATCAATTCCAGTGAGGCTAATTGGACAGTAATTATGGACGAGGGAACAATTTATATTTTTTTAATGGGTACAAATAATGACACACCCTGTGTCATTTCTTTTATAACAGTCAGAGATGATTTAACTTATACTGTTGTATTGGACAACGTTTGCACCAATGCTTCCAGTATTAATAATGTGAAAAAATTGAATTCATTAAATGTTTTGCGTAGTATTATGACACAAATTGAAGATGGTGAAATATTACCCACAGTTAGAGATAAAATAGAATCCGCTATCCAGCTGCTACAGTCTCTACCAAACCATGATGAGAATGAGCATATGAAGTTTATTTTAGAGCAATTAAATCTGTCATAGACTCCAAAGAATAACAGGTGTTATGGCAACAAATTGCATGATTCTTGCTTCCACTCTTTATGTCCATTCATCATCCGCCTACAACGCACTAAGGAAATGCGATATGTTGATTTTGCTACACCCACGTACACTGCAGAAACTAATTTCGTTCTCTGAATTGTCCTTGAAAATTAGTTATTACATGGAAAACAGATTTAAACATTTAAAAATTCATGGACACTTAGTATCGCTCGTGATGGTTGAAATATATATTCAGCCACAACTCTCATTTAAAGGAGGTGCGACTTATGGCAGTAGTGCAACTGATGTTCAGAAATGTGCAAAAACTGCTCAAGTCTTCATGATATCCTCACTATTTTCTAAACATGTTGATGTCGTTTCCATTATGCCACATATCAATTTAACAAGTTAATAACTGAAGACATATATTATAGAAGTTCTGGGTATGTTGGATAGAATTGGCTTTACAGTTAATAGTTTAATTGCATCAATAATATTTTGAACAAAAAAGCATATGAACTTATGACCCCAAATAAAATTTTGCTATAGAGCTGATGTATGAAAAAAAACTAGTTAAGTATGGGCACACACTTTCTTCCAAAGTGTTACATCCATCGTCAATTCCGAAGCACAATGTGAGCATGAAATTGAAAATTTTTAATGACAATAGCATTGTCGTCTTGAAACATGTCACAAAAGATCTTGGTGTTTCTGAAGATATTGATGAGACTGCAAATTTCTTAGATATCATTGTCAACTGGTGGAAAATAGTTAATGTTGAAAGTGTGTTCGAAGGGAAAGGATTCAATGATCCAGACAGAGAGGCCAAAGAGATATCCAATTTGAATTTCTAAATAAAATGTGTCATTGGCTAAAAATTTGGATGGTGTCTGTTCCATCAGTAAATGCTTTAACTCCGGAGATATTTCAGTCCTTCAATACCACGCTAGTCTTTCCTAGAAATCATTCCATATATATTTGAAAAATACAATATTGATTACATTTTGCTAAGCAAATTTCAGAATGGTAATTTGGAGGGTTCTTTTGGGTCATACAGACAGCTAAGTGGCGCAAATTACTATATAACTTACAGGTATAGGAAAATGAGGGGAAATTGAGATTTAAAAATACTGTGTTGTTTGCTGCTCATAATGGTAGTGTAAATTTGAAAGAACTTTTACCTACACAACAAAATTATGATAATGATATTGACCTGAATGGTTTTTCTGATATTCTGCATGAAGAGATTGAAATGCAAGTAATTCCTAATGATACATTGCCAATACTGACATATTTGGTGGGATTTGCACCTAGACAAGTGCAACGTAAATCTAAGTGTAATATATGAAGCTCATGGCTCCAATTAAATAAACCAGTGGAAGTCGATTCTTTATATGACTTTGTAAACGACTTGGACAGAGGAAAATAACCTTACCCACAGACAACGTAGTATTCATTGTTGGTTTGGCATGACATACAATGTCATTATTAGCAGGAGACTAAAAATTTCTTAACCTCTGGGAAACAGCTCTCTGTAGCTAAGAAAAGTTTTAAAATTAAACTTCTGAGATCATATGTACAGAATACTGGTACTGAATGTAAATGTTTACAAAAGAAGACTCTAGTTTAGAAACTGGATAGTGTTTCTCTTTGAGTTAACAAAATATTGATTATTAATTTTGTTAAAATGCCCAATGAGAAGTCTTGTGATTCAGACACTACAAGAAAATTAAGAAAAATGAAAACAAATTTTGCCATTATTGTGATCATAAGACTTCTTCCATAAACTGTTTTGGTGGATTACATTGAATTCTGTAGTTTATATATGTGCTAATTGTATATATAAGTGCTAAACCTATGGATATATCACTAATATCTGTAAAAATAATTATGCTAATGTATGGAGTTTGACAGAAAACAAGGATCAGCTCATACGTTTGGTACGTATAAATATCTCCATATAGTGGTGTAATTGCATATAATTCTCATTTGTTTATTTCATTACCTCACATTCTTGTTATTTTTTAGGTATTAGCCTAACATTTTACATTCATAGTTCCTGATTCGATAAACAATCGAATTGAAATTATTGTGCGAGAAATATAAGAATTTTTTAAAATTCCAACATAGGAAAAGGAGATTCAAAATGTCTTCTAAATATTTTATTTGAAGGTGAGCGATATACTGTATCTTATAATTTATATACTATTTCTTTATTCTCTAAAGTATCATGTTTATAGATCTAAAAATGTATAATAATATAAGTGGTATATATTATAAGTACGTAAGTCATTATAAGAAGCGTAATATAGCTTAGTAGTACGAGTATACCAAAAATCAGTTCCGAGACATAAAATCCCTTCTAATATAATATTGCTTATATAATTATGTTAATTAAAGTATAAGTATCTAGAATGATGAACATATGTGAAATACTGTTTATTCATAATCATTCAGTTCACTAACAAAACAATGTAACTTCTGCGCTACTAGCTCAGACTGCCTGTGTGAGGTTACACGAAAGTTCCCCTGTCGCGCCGAAGCCGGTCTATTTCGTTAGCCGCGGGTTCTCAGCAACTTCTTAATTTGCGCCCCTGTTGAGTGGTTTTGCCTAGCACATATTCGGAAGCCTCTACAACTTCCGGTCAGGTTTACAGAGATATTGGCGGATGACAACAAAGCGGTGGATAAAGTTTTGGAAGTTTTATCAAAGGTAAATTACAGAATTTAGTGCAGAGAATGGTTTTTATACCTTCTGGCTCTTATTTATTATTAATATTGTATTTTATTTTAATTGTGTACGTTTGCTTCATTTTCAATTATATTTCGATTGTTTAAAATGTGTAGAAAATATATCTTTAGCTTTTGCCTTGGTTTAGTGTTTTAAAAGGCGCTGATTACCTCGTAGTCGAGCAAGCTTATATAACGCATCATCATCACCATCATCTGATTGATTATGAGAAGAGTATGCAGAGGTCGATACAAAACATTGAAAACACACATATTTGCTAGTTGTAACATGTTTATGGTTATGTAAATAGGATGGTACCGTATGTATATAACTATCGGAGAATAAATTCGAGAATGCTACATACTACACATATATAGTCATGGAAAGTAAGTGAAACATATTTGCACTACTACAATGAAGTAAAATAGTTTATTTACATGATATCACATTTACTGCCAAAATACAAAGAAAAAGCCTGGCCAAAAACACCTTGCCGCAGCAAGAGGAGCCGTTTAACCGTTGAAGACGATCACGGCAGGATGGCCGAAACGTTGGTTTTATCTGACATGTGACGGCAAAAACCGCACAGTTCTTTCATAACTTCTTGCAGATGTTGTTTACTGCTGATGTGACTTTTGGTCACGCAATCTTCGAGTTCATTAAGGTGACCTCTATCGGATTTAAATCTAGTCATTGGGGCGGTGTCTTCATAGTGTTTGAAGTGCATTTTTATTTCAACCTCGTATATAGTCGCCTACTACATGGTCATATGGCAACTGTACACAAAGTATTTGCATAATAACTATGTTGACACAATAATACTTTCTGATACAATGTTTGCAAGCTATAAATTTGAATATTTGTAAACTTAATTGGTAGGTTTACAATATAGTGAAATATTAACGACAGTACAATTTTGAGGATAATAGTGACATTAATATTACAGCAACTGGATTAATGAAGCGTCTTTTTAAAATTACAATAATGCTAATCGTTTCAGAATAATTAAGTACAATAGAATCGTTAGCTGCAAACTGGATGCTCACCCGCCACTTTCTGTATCTTGAACTTTAAGTGATGTTATGTACATTTAGTCAAAGCAATGTGACACATTTCATATACGGGGGCTAGACCCTTGAATTTGATGTGCGAAGGCGCGTTTTTGCAATGACCAATTCTTAGCCTTGCTTCTGCATAGTTCTTGTTGTTCAGTTGTTTGAAAGGAGGGCTTAGTATTACGTTGGATATTATATCATACAGTTTACAGTTTGAGCTGCTATATCACTGTTTTTGCGAGTTATTTCTGATGTGGTTTTTAATAAAGTCAATAAAACCTTGCTAATTTATGCATGTAGTTGTTTCATCCGGAGGAAAGCTGATTGCTTTGCGGGCTGCTGCACTTCTCTTTCTCTTTGCCATAAATTTGTGCGTTTTTCAAACTTACATTACTTTTATATAATTCACTGACAGTCTCATTAATACCTCTTTTAAGTTCCAAACCAATATGGTGTTCGACACCAGTACCATATATCGCTGTCACAATAGGGCAACAATACGATATTTCTCCCCCAGGGGCCTACAGCGGTAGGTACGGGAGTTGGCGATCCCGGGGTCCCGAGCCAACCTGACACCTTAGATGTGGGTTGCTCTTAGTGATGAGCTCCCAGGGCCCTACTTTGGTAGGTACGGGTTTGGTGCACCCGGGGTCACGAGCCAACAGTCTCCCTCATGTGGGCTCCTCTTCGTTGTTGAGGAAGACAGTAAACCGGACCACCCACGTGTAGGCCGTGCATGTAGACCCGTGACGGTGGAAAGGTTTGTCCTGGTGGTTGAAGGATGCGTATCTAAAATCGTAACAGTGCTCTTCTGAATTCGGGGAGTTTGCGCATTTCTAATACACTACTTTGGCTTCTGCTTCGCCTAAACGGCAGGTTAGGGACTAAGCCACCACTAATCAATCGGCCAGTACTAGGTATTGTACCGAACTCCAGGGTGAGTGGAACGGTGAGCTCGCTATATCCCTGGTGCAGCCCTGTCATCCCTATGGGATGACCCCTCTTTGGGCTTCGTAGTGAGTCGGGAGCACATGGGGGTCAATACTAATCCTTTTCTTATGGGAAAATTCAATAATAATAACAAACGTTTTAACAAAAGTGGAAAAGAAGTAGTCGAGTCTTGTGGCCCTCGCTACTAAGTTACTTATAGAACTGAGGAAGGTCGGAAGTTTAGTACCGTGAATCCGTTCGTTATTCAGAAGGGCTTGGATAGTATTGCTGGTTCTGTGAAGGCATGTAATAGATCTCGCAATGACACGCTCTTGGTCGAAGCAGTTTCTTCGACTCAGGCTGCTAAAATCTTGAAAGCCAAAATGCTTGCGAGCTATCCGGTGCGCATTGAATTGCATAGGATTCTGAGCTCCTCGCGTGGTGTTGTAAACATCAGTGCACTGGATGGTATGTCCAATGAGGAGATTCAGCACAACTTGCTGGAAAAAGGTGTGACTAATGTATATAGAGTTCACCGCAAATAACGAGGTGAACTAGTGTCCACTCGTACCCTGTTTCTTACCGTTGATCGGGTAGAACTGCCAAAAAGAACTAAGGCAGTGAACGAAGCTATTGAGGTAAGGCAGTAAATGCCTAATCCACTGAGGTGTTATAAATGCCAGCGCTTTGGCCACACAAGTGATTCATGTGATGGAGTTGCCACTTGCGCTGACTGCGGGAAAGTCAAGCATGACAATGCTTGCACTTTACCCGCAAAGTGTCTTAATTGCAGTGGTAATGTTTGGGCAAACTCCAGAGAAATACCCCGTTTCATGGAGGAGAAGGCGATTCAAGAGATCCGGGTGAGAGAGGGTGTCCTTCGTAGAGGCCCGGAAGCTGTTGCGCATTAGCCAGCCTTCTGTACCTAGGACAGTTACTTATAGTGCAGTTGCAGTTAAGCGGGTACCTAGACGGGAAATCGCAACACAAACCAACAATATAAACGGCGAAGTAGTATCCGAGAGATCAATTACTTTAAGATCACAGCCAAAGCAACAAACACCAACACGGACAGCAGTGAGCACGCCGAGCTAATCCAGTCCTAAGAAGAAGGATTCAGCCATATCTTCGCCGAAAGCATCTACTTCAAGAACACGTGAACCGGTAGTATGTAATGGCCATGCCGTGGCTCAGTGGTTAGATCGCTTGGCTCTCACCCAGGAGGCCCAGGCTCGTTCCCAGGCGACCGCAAATTGTGATTCGTGGTGGACAACACGGCGTTAGGGCGGGTTTTCTCCGGGACCTCCGGTTTCCGCCGCCATCTCATTCCACCGGTGCTCCATCTTCATCTCATGTATCATCACTGTCACCGGCTGCGGTGCCGTATGTAGTAAAAGCGGGCGTTAAACACTACACGGTAGTATGTAATATATCGCCAAGGAAATTTACGACTTCTTATGACAGAACGGACTTCCTCAAGGAAAATAGTAAGAACAGTGAATGGAGGGCTAGCCAGCAAAAAAGACCGCGAACATTTCCGTCAGCATCTGTGGTATCATCTGGAGAGAACGCCGATCGGCGATTATCATCTTCGCCGGTCTCAGCTTCTGATCCTGTCGAGGGACCGGATTCGAAGTTACCAGTGCGGAAGCCGTCCTCTGCCATTGAGGATGTGGAGCGGGTAAATCCTGTCCCCACTGCCCAAACGACAGTGAGGAAAATGCAGGAAAAGCCTGCTGAAAGTGCTAGCCAAGCCCCAAAGAACAGGAACAAATTGGTACGACCACCACTGGGCAGGTAGCGTTTGTCATGGCAAGTGGATAATGAAAGTAGTAATTTTTATGCCTTTTTGTATTTTAGTGGTACTTATAATTGTTTAAATTGTTTTTTTATTAAATTTATTTTCATTTTATTTTGATTTTTTTTTTTTTTATATTTTGAATAATATATGTCTATTGCCATGAATTAGTTTTTGTAAGGGCGCTGATAACCGCTGCAGTTGAGCACCCTTATACACATATCAACATCATCAATACGATACATCATTCTATGAGCAAATGACTGTGAAACGTATTTGTATAATCTAGAAGTAAGCTGATTGCTTTACGGGCTGCTGCACCTCCCTTTCGGACACCAGTACCAAATATGGCTGTCACAATATGGCAGCAATTCGATATCACACGCTATGAGGGCAATGGCTGTGAAACGTATTTGTTCTATCTAGAAGTAAGCTGATTGCCTTACGGGCAGCTGAATCTCCCTTTCGTTATCATTAATATGTACTATTTTCAAATTTACGTTACTTTTATATAATACACTGACAGTGTCCTTAATATCCTTCATAAGTTCCAAACCAATATGATGTCGGACACCAGTACCAAATATGGCTGCCCCATTATGGCAGCAATACGATATCACACGCTATGAGGGCAATGGCTGTGAAACGTATTTGTTTTATCTAGAAGTAAGCTGATTGCTTTACGGGCAGCTGCACCTCCCTTTCGTTATCATTAATATGTACTATTTTAAAATTTACGTTACTTTTATATAATACACTGACAGTGTCCTTAATATCCTTCATAAGTTCCAAACCAATATGATGTCGGACACCAGTACCAAATATGGCTGTCACAATATGGCAGCAATACGATATCACACGCTATGAGGGCAATGGCTGTGAGACGTATTTGTTTTATCTAGAAGTAAGCTGATTGCTTTACGGGCAGCTGCACCTCCCTTTCGTTATCATTAATATGTACTATTTTAAAATTTACGTTACTTTTATATCATACACTGACAGTGTCCTTAATATCCTTCATAAGTTCCAAACCAATATGATGTCGGACACCAGTACCAAATATGGCTTCCCCATTATGGCAGCAATACGATATCACACGCTATGAGGGCAATGGCTGTGAAAGGTATTTGTTTTATCTAGAAGTAAGCTGATTGCTTTACGGGCAGCTGCACCTCCCTTTCGTTATCATTAATATGTACTATTTTAAAATTTACGTTACTTTTACATAATACACTGACAGTGTCCTTAATATCCTTCATAAGTTCCAAACCAATATGATGTCGGACACCAGTACCAAATATGGCTGTCACAATATGGCAGCAATACGATATCACACGCTACGAGGGCAATGGCTGTGAAACGTATTTGTTTTATCTAGAAGTAAGCTGATTGCTTTACGGGCAGCTGCACCTCCCTTTCGTTATCATTAATATGTACTATTTTCAAATTTCCGTTACTTTTATATAATACACTGACAGTGTCCTTAATATCCTTCATAAGTTCCAAACCAATATGATGTCGGACACCAGTGCCAAATATGGCTTTCACATTATGGCAGCAATACGATATCACACGCTATGAGGGCAATGGCTGTGAAACGTATTTGTTCTATCTAGAAATAAGCTGATTGCTTTACGGGCAGCTGCACCTCCCTTTCGTTATCATTAATATGTACTATTTTAAAATTTACGTTACTTTTATATAATTCACTGACAGTGTCCTTAATATCTTTTGTAGGTTCCAAACTAATATGATGTTCAACACCAGTACCAAATATGGCTGCCGCATTATGGCAGCAATACGATATCACACGCCATGAGGGCAATGGCTGTGAAACGTATTTGTTTTATCCAGAAGTAAGCTGATTGCTTTACGGGCAGCTGCACCTCCCTTTCGTTATCATTAATATGTACTATTTTCAAATTTACGTTACTTTTATATAATTCACGGACAGTGTCCTTAATATCTTTTGTAGGTTCCAAACCAATATGATGTTCAACACAAGTACCAAATATGGTTGCCGCATTATGGCAGCAATACGATATCACACGCTATGAGGGCAATGGCTGTGAAACGTATTTGTTTTATCTAGAAGTAAGCTGATTGCTTTACGGGCAGCTGCACTTCCCTTTCGTTATCATTAATATGTGCTATTTTCAAATTTCCGTTACTTTTATATAATACACCGACAGTGTCCTTAATATCCTTCATAAGTTCCAAACCAATATGATGTCGGACACCAGTGCCAAATATGGCTGCCGCATTATGGTAGCAATACGATATCACACGCTATGAGGGCAATGGCTGTGAAACGTATTTGTTTTATCTAGAAGTAAGCTGATTGCTTTATGGGCAGCTGAATCTCCCTTTCGTTATCATTGATATGTACTATTTTAAAATTTACGTTACTTTTATATAATACACTGACAGTGTCCTTAATATCCTTCATAAGTTCCAAACCAATATGATGTCGGACACCAGTACCAAATATGGCTGTCACAATATTGCAGCAATACGCTATCATACGCTATGAGGGCAATGGCTGTGAAACGTATTTGTATAATCTAGAAGTAAGCTAATTGCTTTACGGGCAGCTGCACCTCTCTTTCGTTATCAATAATATGTACTATTTTCAAATTTACGTTACTTTTATATAATTCACTGACAGTGTCCTTAATATCTTTGGTAAGTTCCAAACCAATATGATGTCGGACACCAGTACCAAATATGGCTGTCACAATATGGCAGCAATACGATATCATACGCTATGAGGGCAATGGCTGTGAAACGTATTTGTTCTATCTAGAAGTATGCTGATTGCTTTACGGGCAGCTGCACCTCCCTTTCGTTATCATTAATATGTACTATTTTCAAATTTACGTTAATTTTATATAATACACTGACAGTGTCCTTAATATCCTTCATAAGTTCCAAACCAATATGATGTCGGACACCAGTGCCAAATATGGCTGTCACATTATGGCAGCAATGCGATATCACACGCTATGAGGGCAATGGCTGTGAAACGTATTTGTTCTATCTAGAAGTAAGCTGATTGCTTTACGGGCAGCTGCACCTCCCTTTCGTTATCATTAATATGTACTATTTTAAAATTTACGTTACTTTTATATAATACACTGACAGTGTCCTTAATATCCTTCATAAGTTCCAGACCAATATGATGTCGGCCACCAGTACCAAATATGGCTGTCACAATATCGCAGCAATACGATATCACACGCTATGAGGGCAATGGCTGTGAAACGTATTTGTTTTATCTAGAAGTAAGCTGATTGCTTTACGGGCAGCTGCACCTCCCTTTCGTTATCATTAATACGTACTATTTTCAAATTTACGTTACTTTTATATAATTCACTGACAGTGTCCTTAATATCTTTTGTAGGTTCCAAACTAATATGATGTTCAACGCCAGTAGCAAATATGGCTGCCGCATTATGGCAGCAATACGATTTCACACGCTATGAGGGCATGGCTGTGAAACGTATTTGTTTTATCCAGAAGTAAGCTGATTGCTTTACGGGCAGCTGCACCTCCCTTTCGTTATCAATAATATGTACTGTTTTCAAATTTACGTTACTTTTATATAATTCACTGACAGTGTCCTTAATATCTTTTGTAGGTTCCAAACCAATATGATGTTCAACACAAGTACCAAATATGGTTGCCGCATTATGGCAGCAATACGATATCACACGCTATGAGGGCAATGGCTGTGAAACCTATTTGTTTTATCTAGAAGTAAGCTGATTGCTTTACGAGCACTTGCACCTCCCTTTCGTTATCATTAATATGTACTATTTTCAAATTTACGTTACTTTTATATAATATGCCGATAGTGTCCTTAATATCCTTCATAAGTTCCAAACCAATATGATGTCGGACACCAGTACCAAATATGGCTGTCACAATATGGCAGCAATACGATATCACACGCTATGAGGGCAATGGCTGTGAAACGTATTTGTGTTATCTAGAAGTAAGGTGATTGCTTTACGGGCAGCTGCACCTCCCTTTCGTTATCATTAATATGTACTATTTTAAAATTTACGTTACTTTTATATAATTCACTGACAGTGTCCTTAATAACTTTTGTAAGTTCCAAACCAATATGATGTTCAACACAAGCACCAAATATGGCTGCCGCAATATGGCAGCAATACGATATCACACGCTATGAGGGCAATGGCTGTGAAACGTATTTGTTTTATCTACAAGTAAGCTGATTGCTTTACGGGCAGCTGCACCTCCCTTTCGTTATCATTAATATGTACTATTTTAAAATTTACGTTACTTTTATATAATACACTGACAGTGTCCTTAATATCCTTCATAAGTTCCAAACCAATATGATGTCGGACACCAGTACCAAATATGGCTGTCACAATATTGCAGCAATACGATATCACACGCTATGAGGGCAATGGCTGTGAAACGTATTTGTTCTATCTAGAAGTAAGCTGATTGCTTTACGGGCAGCTGCACCTCCCTTTCGTTATCATTAATATGTACTATTTTCAAATTTACGTTACTTTTATATAATACACTGACAGCGTCCTTAATATCCTTCATAAGTTCCAAACCAATATGATGTCGGACACCAGTACCAAATATGGCTGCCCCATTATGGCAGCAATACGATATCACACGCTATGAGGGCAATGGCTGTGAAACGTATTTGTTTTATCTAGAAGTAAGCTGATTGCTTTACGGGCAGCTGCACCTCCCTTTCGTTATCATTAATATTTACTATTTTCAAATTTACGTTACTTTTATATAATTCACTGACAGTGTCCTTAATATCCTTCATAAGTTCCAAACCAATATGATGTCGGACACCAGTACCAAATATGGCTGTTACAATATGGCAGCAATACGATATCACACGCTATGAGGGCAATGGCTGTGAAACGTATTTGTTTTATCTAGAAGTAAGCTGATTGCTTTACGGGCTGCTGCACCTCTCTTTCGTTGCCATACATTTGTGTGTTTTTCAAATTTACGTTACTTTTATATAATTCACTGACAGTGTCCTTAATATCTTTTGTAAGTTCCAAACCAATATGATGTTCAACACAAGTACCAAATATGGCTGCCGCAATATGGCAGCAATACCATATCACACGCTATGAGGGCAATGGCTGAGACACTTATCCCCCAAAACAAGAACATATAGTTCTAAAACTGTACGTGTCATACATACACTTCTGCTTAGAAATGATGGTATCCTAATTACTAAGAGAAAGCAGTAGCAGAGCTAGAATTTTAAATTGCATTAATATTTATGTTCATGAAAGAACAATGTTATATAACAAAGGTTTATAAGCATAATAATTTTGATAAGTATTAATATTGATCTCTAATATTTTATAGCAAACAACCGTGTGTTTATTATTATTTGTGTAGGTAAGCCATTTATTTAGACACAACAAAGCTCAAAGTGATTTTGATTTTATGGTGCGCTAAGCTCTGATTCTATGGTAAGGAAAACTTCAGGTCTTAACGTGTATGAGCGAGACATATAAATCTACACAGTTTGCCTTACTCTAAAAAGATCATTTTACTTACGTAATTTGCTCTAGTTCCTCTCGAATACCAAAATTGACTCTACTGCTCTAGATATATATTTTAATTTTCGAGAGCCAAGTTAACAATATATCCGTGCTTACTTTTTATGTAAAAGCTATTTCTGCAACTTTCATTTATCTGTTCTCCTTTAAGTTTGTAGTTTAGCTCTTTCTACCGAACTTCTCAGTGGATCAAAGGGCTTGTTTATCTCTTAATTGTTATATCTACTACCCAAAATATTTGTGATTTTTTGTTTTTAATTGCAAATGAGATTTCTCAGTGTTTCATTCTCAAGAGACGTATCCTCTGGCATCTCCCTTAGCATACATTTTTGTTTCCCGCTGTCCACATTCTTCAGATGCCCTGCAGTGCTTTTGCAGCTACAGGGGAATGCGAGATTACCAGAGTTTTCCCTCCTTTTTATGAGATTGCAAAAGAGCAATGTCTACCTTGGCCCCCAGAGGCCTACTGCGGTAGGTACGGGAATTGGCTTTCCCGGGATCCCGGGACAAATCTCCCAATTGGGTGCCTCTGAGTGGTGAGAGAGCTAATGCAAAACGCCCAAACAAGGTCCACATCCGTGTTTGACTCTAATATAAGTTAAAAATAGTACATCGAACCAAATTCAGAGTAAAGCCAAAGCAAAGTCAGAGAGAAGCCTGAGTGGAGCCAGAGCAAAGCGAGGGCAAAGCCAGAGCGAAGCTAGAGCGCAGCCGGAGCCAAGCCAGAACCAAGACAAAGTTAAAGTGCAGAACGAAGTTAATGTGAGGCCTGAGCGGGACCAGAACCTAGCCAGACCAAAGCCAGAGTGGAGCCAGAGCGTAGCCAGAGCGGAACTTGAGCGGAGCCAGAGCCAAGTCATAGCGGGACCGGAGTGGTTACCGGGGCCTAGGCAGTGTTAAGGTACAGAATGAAGTTAGTCTGAGGCCAGAGTGCAGCCAGAGCAGGACTGTAGACGGGCCGGAACCTAGCCACAGCCAAGCTAGAGCGAAGACAGAGCCAAGCCAAAGTTTGGTTTAAGAATGAAGGTAGTGAGGTCATAGCGAAGCCGGAGCGGGACCGAAGGTAGGCCGGAACCTAGCCAGAGCCAAGCCACAGCCAAGTTAGAGTGAATACAGATTGAAGTTAGAGTGAGATTTAAGTGAAGCCGGAGCGAAGCCAAAGCGGAGCCAGAGCCAAGCCAGAACGGGAACGGGGGGTGGCCGAATCCTAGCTAGAGCGAAGCCAAAGCGGAGCCAGAGCCAAGCCAGAACGGGAACGGGGGGTGGCCGAATCCTAGCCAGAGCGAAGCCAGAGCGAAGCCGGAGCCAAGCCAGAACCAATCTGAAGTTAAGCTGTAGAACGAAGTGAGTGTGAAGCCGGAGCGGGACAGGAGTGGGACCAGAACCTAGTAAGATCCAAGCTAGTGCGGGACCGTAGTGGGGACCGGAGCCTATCCAGAACAAAGCCAGAGTGGAGCCAGAGCGTAGACAGAACGGAACTTGAGCGGAGCCAGAGCCAAGCCAAAGTTTGGTTTAAGAATGAAGGTAGTGAGGCCATAGCGAAGCCAGAGCGGGACCGAAGGTAGGCCGGAACCTAGCCAGAGCCAAGCCACAGCCAAGTTAGAGTGAATACAGATTGAAGTTAGAGTGAGATTTAAGTGAAGCCGGAGCGAAGCCAAAGCGGAGCCAGAGCCAAGCCAGAACGGGAACGGGGGGTGGCCGAATCCTAGCTAGAGCGAAGCCAAAGCGGAGCCAGAGCCAAGCCAGAACGGGAACGGGGGGTGGCCGAATCCTAGCCAGAGCGAAGCCAGAGCGAAGCCGGAGCCAAGCCAGAACCAATCTGAAGTTAAGCTGTAGAACGAAGTGAGTGTGAAGCCGGAGCGGGACAGGAGTGGGACCAGAACCTAGTAAGAGCCAAGCCAAAACGAACAGACATCCAAGCAAGAGTATAGTTAGGGAATGTTAGAGAGAAGCCAAAGCGAAATCCACAGCGAAACCAGAGCCAAGCCAGGGCGGGACCGTAGTGGGAACCTGAGCCTATCCAGAACAAAGCCAGAGTGGAGCCAGAGCGTAGACAGAGCGGAACTTGAGCGGAGCCAGAGCCAAGCCAGAGCGGGACCGGAGTGGTGACCGGGGCCCAGCCAGAGCGAAGCCAGTGTTAAAGGTACAGAATGAACTGTGAGGCCAGAGCGAAGCTTGAGCGAAGCCAGAGCGGGACCGGAGGCCGGCTGGAACTTAGCTAGAGCAAAGCCAGAGACAAGCCAGAGCAAAGATAGAGGGTTTTTAGAATGAACTCCGAGTGAGGTTATGGTGAAGCGGGAGAGAGCCCAGAAGGGAACCAGAGTGGAGCTAGAGCAAGGTGAAGGCAAAGCCACAGCAGAGTCAAAGGAAAGTTAAAGATAAGTTAAGTGAAGGGAAGAATTGTAAAGTGAATTACAGTTTTTGAAAGGGCGCTAATGACCATCGAGTTGAGCGCCCATAAATACCATAAAATAATAATAAAATAAATGTCTACCTTGGGAATGGAATGGATACAGGTGACACCAGTCCCTTCATACTTGCTGCTTCTATTGTTGCAGGATCAAACGAAAAGTATGTCAGCTTGTGGCCCTGCAACTTGTTTCATCAGAGAATGTAACTAAGTGCACATTCCGTACCAATAGAGCAACTAAACTTATCCGAGCGAGATGGCGCCTGGTAAAGCGAGAGGCTCGGTTCGGAGGCTCCTGGGTTCAAGTTTTCAACTGGCCACCCTAAGCATGGTTCCTTGATAGGTTTCCATAATGGCAAGTCGAACTTTGGAATGATATCTCCTCTACCATGACTTTTGGTCATTTTTTGTCATTTTGCTTTCTTTTCGTGCTTCTCGTGGGCTTTGGATCTTAGTAATGTCGGTCGGTGTCGCACAAATGGTTGAAACCGTCTGTCAGTCAGCAATGGAGGATCGTTTATCACTTGTTAATAATAAACAAATATGTATAATGAGCATATTAAGTATATATCAAATGATAACAAGTTTCTTAATTAACCCCCCATTTGCCTACTTCCGTAGGTACGAGTTTGGCGCACCCGGGGTCCCGAGCCAAGTCTCCCTCGTGTGGGCTCCTCTTCGTGGTTGAGGGAGACAGTCAACACGACCACTTGGTCCCTTGTTGAAGTACGTGGTGGGTGGGGAGCACTGCGGAATGAAATTTATTGCTTCTTTTTATGGCTACACCTACACCTAAAATTACCAACGATAGAAAGACTAATGTAAAGGATGTAGTTGAGTCCGTTAGTCCTCGCTACTTAGTGATCAGAAGAAGTGTAGAAAGCCAAAAGTTCTCTACAGTAAACCCCTTTCTCATCCAAAAGGGTTTGCATAAAATCGCTGGTCCTGTCAAAATGTGCACAAGATCGCGCAACGGTACGCTCCCGTTGGAAACGCATTCCGTCTCCCGCACCGCTGCTATCTTAAAGGCTAACATGTTGGGCAGTTATCCCGTGACCGTTACCGTTCATAAGACCTTGAACTCCTCACGTGGAGTGGTCACCAGCCGTGCGTTGGACCGAATGTCCAACGAACACATTCAGGAGAACCTTAAAGGACAATGTGTTACCGCTGTCTACCGAGTTCAGCCCAGAGAGCGAGGGGAATTGTTGTCTACCCGTACCCTGTTCCTGACCTTCGATCGCGTAGATCTCCCGCAGAGGATAAGGACAGGTTATGAGAGTATTGAAGTTAGGCCGTATATACCAAACCATTTTGGTGTCAAAAGTGTCAGCGGTTTGGTCACACGAGCTAAGTCTGTAACGGTATGCCAACATGTGTGAACTGTGGCTTATCAGTGCACGATGGAGAATGCTCTGCACCTCTAAAATGTGTCAATTGTGCAGGGAACACCCCTCCAGTTCCAGAGGTTGGCCAAGCTTTGCGGAAGAAAGGGCCATTCAGAAGATCGGGGTTAAAGTGAAGGTATATTTCTCTGATGCCCGGAAACTCCTTCGCACTCCCCAGCCTTATGCCTTTAGGTCCGGTACGTATAGCTCTATAGTATTTAAACCGGTACCAAGAAGGGAAATCGCAACCCAGACCAGCGATTCCAGTGCGCCTGTGATCTCTGACAAGCTCCTTGTGCCAACACAAATACGGAAGCCAGCAAAACCAACACCAACGTTGGCATCTCCATTGCCGAAAAGGAAGACGGAATCCATCACCTCATCACTGCCACCTGCAACACCATCCACTTCAACCGGCAAGCCTGGCAAGCCCATCATATACGATATACTGCCCAAAGCATTCAAGACCACATACCAGAGGTCTGATTTTCTCAAGGTCACTAGGCACACCACCAAGCAGAAGACAAATCCTCGGGTATCCCAAAGTTCCTCCTCTGAGGTTTCTTCTGAGAGGGCTCTGATCGGCGACTGTCATCCTCGTCGATCTCGGTGTCCAACCGGTTTGGGGTCCTTGACCCGAAGTTTTCAATCGTGAAAGAGCCTCATCCGTAGAGTAAATGGAGCAGGAAGATCTGGGCCATACTGCGAGTACGTCTATTAAAAACGACAGGAAAAACCTGCAGAGAGTGCTAGCTCTGCCCCAAAGAAAAGGAACAAATTGGTTCGACCACCACTGGGCATTGAGCTCTTGTCATGGCAAGTTTTTATTGAAAGTAGTATTTTTTATGTCTTTTGGTATTTAAGGTAAATGATAGCTCTTTATTATTGTTTTTACCCATTTGGGCTTATTTAATTTATTTTTATAGATTCTTTTTAAATTTTGACTAATTTATATCTGGCTATTGCCATGAATTAATTTTTGTAAGGGCGCTGATGACCAAGCAGTTGAGCGTCCTTATATCCAAATCATCACCATCACGACTGCAATCTTTATCGTCATCATCACTGTTCTCTAGACCCATGTTTATAATTATATCTTCAATTGTTTCATACATTAACCCATCTTGGCGCTTAAAAATTTGCTCAATTCTTTTCAGTTTTCTGCATGTTTCTATTCAATCAGTTCGTGTAATTTGAGCTAAGCAACCTGTTATCACAGCTTTCAGATTACTAAAAGTAATCGAAGATACTTCTCTGCTACAATCTTTGTTTAATTCCAGATAGCTCTATAGTATTATGGTCACAGTGCTATGGAGGAATGCGTGAGACTGTAAAATTCCTTTGTTCCATTATTCAATTAAACCAATAAACAGGCTTTTTAGTTAATTTTCACTACCTCTAGAAGCTCATTTTTTGTCACTGGCGCATCATGTTTAATTTCGTTCTGTATTAGCCAAAGAGTATCTTGTGCCTTTCGAGATGAAGTGTTGGGGGCTTTATTTTTCCTGTGCGGTATGGCAAAACAATGCTTTCAGGTGGAATATTTCATACTAATTTCCCTTCCACTCACCTTTTATAATTTTGACTGTTAATTTCATCATGTTTGTCTGCTGATTTGGAGTTTGAATCGTAAACCAATTAAGTTCCCTCAATAAATCTCATGAATCCCCTCTATGTACAAATTACTCTGTGACCAGCCGTAGTGTTGGTCAAAGCACCTGAAACTTCCTCATATTGCCAGCATTTCTTGACGGTTTGTATGGACCCAAGCCTCGTGTGTATAAACTTCTAGTCTACGTGGCTCTTTTACTTTTTCAATAATAGCCCTTAAGTGCTATGCAAGTTTTGCAACAATTTGTGGTTTCTCCATTAGGACAGATCGTATTTTTTGCATATCTTAAATTGAAATCCCCTTTCTCTAAATATTTTTGTAAATGTTTCTTTGCCATCCTTAAAGTTTATTATTTAGCGAATTTCAGGAGTTTCCTCAAAGTAGGAGATCCCTTTTCCGGTTCATGTTACTCCAAAACTTTTCTAAGCACAGCACACTTATCGAACTCATCAAGAGATATGTTTGCACGTGATTTTCGATTTTTCCTCGAAGCTGTAACCTTAACCACAGTTGATGAAGCATTTTATGTTCTTGATCGCTCTCCCAGACCTTCCCACTATTTTTGCTGCCCTAACAGCTGCTTTTTCAAGCTGTACGTGTAACATCTTCTCCTGCTTTTGTTCTCTACAGAACTGTATAACCTGATATATGATATACCTTTCATCAGAATGGGATACTTTTCTTGTTTTTAACTCTGTAGGTGCCTCCATAATTAAACTTTTCACAAGCACAAGCCAATTTTATCGCAACGAGCACTGCAACTGCCACTGTACTATTCGAATTTTAGCAGCACAAGAAAAGGTTCAACGAAGCACCGTACTGAAGTTCACTACACCTGAACGTCACATTGGAAGTATCTCGGTAACATTGTTGATGTTTGCGTTATCCTAGGTACTAGGTCCACTTGTTGCGTAACTGTTTAGTAACGCTTCTCGTCGAGAGCATTCATATCGTGGTCGACCAGTAACAAGGTATTTTAATATATCACATTCGTACAAATAAAAGGAAATAAAAAATACATAATGCACATTTGTTTACATTAGGCTACAACATTTCATAGTTTGGGCTGGAGCATACACACATGATATTTTAACACGACATATTATAAAGGCGGATTTTTTGAAAAATTTCTTTATGTGCATGTAAATGGAATCAAGCACCTTTATTTGTATTCCTCAATGTTACCAAAATGTAATATAATATCATTTTTGTAAATGACTTGAGATTTTTGTGTTTAAATTTTGTAGCTCTAGAGTAAGCTGTTTTAGTTTACTTTTTAAGAGTAACATAATATGCAAGTTTAATCTTAAAACTGCCTTGTTAATAGGAGATTTTTTTTTGCTTACAAAGTGATAACCATGTTCTTTCAGAAAATACATTGTCAGTGAATTTCAAAGACAACACAGATTTTCAATGAATCTACATATCTTGTATTGTGAACAAACCTAACTTTAAAAAAAAACAAGAACAAGAAGATAAAAAAAAAGACATTTTCATTGTGAAAAATGTAATGTATCACTATTTTAAGATCAATGTAAACATTGATGTTCGAGGAAGCGAGGGAGAGATGTCACAAGTGAATGTATTAATTAATGCTAATAATATTTGGTCACTGCCCCACTCCATCACCTGTTGGATAAAAGTTTGTGTAAGCTGGTTGCTCGCTCTCTTGGACTATCCTTTGGCCTGGGTAGATGGGTGTGTCTGTAACCTCTTGAGGCAGGTAACCGGCCGCTGTGGCCACCTGTGTAATCTGCTTTTTTGTAGTAAATATTCTTATTACGTGAATTGTGCCTTTAATTAGTATTACCATACCTTTTGTAGGAATGTAACCTAATAGAAAACCCAACCTCTCATAAACATGTAAGCGTTACCTTTGAGCTAAGCTCCCCCATGTACGATCTGGCCATGTGTTCCTTTCCTATCCTGTACAATCCATGGTTATCTCGTCAAAATATCACGCTATAAAGACCGGTATCTTATTTATACTGTGCCAAGATTTTATTTGCAACAAATAATGTAATTCACAAAATAAACACTAGACAAAAGTATAATATCCATTATCCCAGTGCTAAACTTTCTTGCTTCCAGAAAGGTGTGTATTATGAAACTATCAAAATATTTGGCGCACTTCCTAATGTTCTTAAAGAAAAAGTTGATAATTTCGGTGCTTTTAAAAAAGCTGTTAGAGAGTACCTTTGCTCAAAATCTTTTTATTCTGTACAAGATTATCTGAATGACAAATTATCCTGATAATACTTCTGTAGCTATATGTAGTATTTAACTATTCCAATGACAAATCATTACTTATAAATATTTGATGCAAGCTGAAAGTTTATTTTTAATCTATATGTATTTAATAAATAACAAGAATGGTATCCATTGCAAAAAGGTTGAGACGTACTGGCATAAGCCAAGTGAAAGCTGGTTTAAAAAGTGTTTCATTTTGTATCAAATATAATTATCCCTGCTTTGTTTTCCATATTGTTGTTCATATTGCCTGTGTACTATAACATGTGTCTTATGCTAACTTTTGTACATATATACGCTATTAAACTTTAAACCTCTGGACATGTTCAATGTTCACAGCCTTTTCTGGCTACAAGTGAACCTACTGAACGCAAATCAATCTAATCTAATCTAATCTATGGTGATGATGGGACGTTGGCGTGTAGCGGGATTATCCTCACCTGATCTCGTCCCGCGTTGTGACAGGTCGTGGGTTGTATTCAGCCATCCGGGAAGAAAATGACGAAGAAACCACGAGTTGCACATTCTGCTCGGACCAATCTGGCACTCAGATGTAACTAAAATCTTCTGTGCAGCTTTAGAAAGCATGAGAAACTTTATCTCAGGCGTGGTCGGAAGCGAAAGAATCATTTAGTTAAAAAACATAGAAATAGATGGTTTTTGTTCAATTTATAAAAATCCAAACATGTGATTTAATTGCTATACTTTATGCCATTTCTCTAAAAAAAAGAATAGTATTTTTTCTATACAATTTTCTGAATGTCTGTGTTAGCTACTTATAATATTCCACAATCCAGAACACGTCTGTTTTCTTCGACGTTACGCAATCGAAAGACGCTTTCTTTCCTAGCTGTCTTACCAAGATTATTGATTTTTCCTTCACTCGTTGCCATCACTAACAATGAAACTTAATTTTCACTGGTCCACGTCACATATTACATAATATAATTTTTAAAAATACCAATATTAAAGTATTCACTTTATTTCACTTACATGTAGCGTCATCTCATGACCTACTGAGCTTTAATAATTTTTCTTCCTTATTCTAACATGTCGATATTGATTCCTAAACCACAAATTTAAACATATTTAAATATTTTCAATTCTCCGGTCCTAAACCAAAACATCCGTTACAATACTGATGTGTCAAAGAGCTCAAATGGTGTTTGGGGTGCTTATGTCTGTGGAACCAAACTATATGCATTCGGGTTTAATAACAACAGTTCCATTTAGAGTGCAGAGCTTTATGCATTTTACCGAGCCACCTTACATGCACGTCGATGAAAGGTGGGAGACTGCTTAGTCCTCAGTGATCCCCTTAGTGCACTTCAGAGCCTTCAGCAGCTGTAAAACTATCACCCTATGTTGCAGCGTATCCAGGAGGCCCTCCAAGTTTAACATGCCTCCGGCGTAAGCGTTGTGTGCTTGGATTGCTGGTTCCGTTGGCTTCGAGGGAAATTAAATGACGGAATAAGTAGGCTACCACACAATCCAGGGTTAACATGTCTTTTGTCACATCCGAAGATTTTAAACTTGTATTGCGGAGAGCTCTACAGTCCTACTGGCAGGAAGCGTGATCCGCTCTCCGCACCAACAAACTTAGATCTTGGAAAGAACTTCCGATTCCCTGGATTACCACCTGCGGTTGATCTCGCGAGAGGAGGTGGGTATGGCTCGGTTGCGCATTGGGCATGGTTTTTTTTACACATAATTTTCAATTAAAAAGGTACTCGCTTTGCAACGAAGCTTTATCGGTCCCTCATGAGTTACTACTGTATGCCCAGGACAAGAATGCTAGAGGGGGATGAGGGGCAGAGGAGCCTGAACTGTTGATCTACTCCGGTAGCGGATCTGTTTACTAGGAAATGACTGAATGAAAGTTCATATGAGTCACCCATGCTGCCAGATCTATTGGTTGTTGCAACGATTGGTATTATGTATAGGTGAGCCATGTGACAACACTTGCGTATTTTAAACTAGTCTTCCATCCTTGTCATACTCGGAAGGCGAGCATACACCATGAGGAGCCAACAGAAGTGATTACGTTGCCCATTCCTCCAGCTTGCCTTCTTGCCTTGGGCAATTAGTAGTTGCCTAGCACACGTTAGGACGTCTTTGCAGCTGCCAGCCAGCTTTGCAGAAATTCAACAACAAAGTAGTGGAGAAGGTTTTTAAGTTGTTTTCTAAGTTAGACTTTAGAATTTAACTAAGGGATTTTTTGGTACTTTTCTATTTATATTTGTTTTTATTTTAGTTTGATTTTAGTTATGTACGTGTATTTTTTGTAAGTTTATTTACACTTGTATAGATTTTTAGATCCATTTATATCTGGCTTTTGCCATGACGAGTTTTAAAGGGCGCTGATGACTGCTGTAGTTGAGCAGTCATCATCATAATCATCATCATCATCATCATCATCATCAAGATTTTTCAATTGCTTTCTAAGTTGTATTCTAGAATTTAGTGAAGAGAGCAGTTTTTATGCCTTTTGGCCTAATATTGATGTTTATAGTTTTCTTTCGCTTTTGCCATTATTATGTGCATATGCTTTATTTGTGATTTATAGTTTTACTCCAGAAATTTGTAGTATTGTGTACATCTGGCTTTTGCCTTCAATAGGTTTCAAAGGACGCTGATAACCCCTACATTTTTTGTTGTAATTTTACGTCCTCCAACGTTAAGTCATATCGGGTCTGTGTGCAGGGTCCATGGAGCTTAGAGCTACCCGACATTCGTCTTTACAGATAAGGGAAAATCACGGAATAAACCTTATCCAGGTAACTTACCCTGACCGAGATTCGAACTCGGGACCTCTTGAACGTGAGGCAGACACGCTAACATCTGAGCTACCCAGGTGGGGTGATAACCCCTACAGTTGATTGTGTACCCTAAAATATAGTCTATCTACTCAACGGATATGTATAATTAAAAATTGAGGAATATATTCTTCTCGTGCTGATAACCACTGCAGCTAACATATATAACATATATCATCATAATACACACACACACACACACACACACACATATATATATATATATATATACATATCATCATAATCGTCGTCATCATCATCATCTCGCTGTTTATGCCTATGTGCCAGTTTTAACAAGCTTAAGTTGTTCGACACTCTGCGTTGGAGAATTTTCACGTCCTGAATTTCGAAGCTCTTATGTTGAATGCTAATCTTCGTAAAAGGAAACTTCTCTGGAGCATTGAAGTTATCAAATAACTGGAGCTGAATGAAGGCAATTTGGTTTAAAAACTCATCCACAGTGATTATTTAAAAGTTACTGCATCTTACCAAATATTATTTCGCCGCAAAAAAGATAGTTTATAGCCCTTATACTACTTCTAAAACTTGAAAAATCATGGCAGTTAAAATATCCTGAAGTATGTCATCCACCGATTTTTTCTATAGCATATTTGTCTAATATTAGAAATTCCAGAAGTATGTTTATAAGTTCTAAAGCAGAAAAATTGTAATAAATTTCTTCTGTATAATTAGGCTAATTTCATATGAACACGGAATGAGAAAAATAAGCTCTTGGCAAGTAAGTCCAGGACCATTTTAAATGAAAGTTTTCGTATAAAATAGAATATGTTGACAATGAATTTTACGTTTTTCGATAGAGCATTATGAGCTATACAAGATAGCATGTTTACCTTTTGTACCTTATACACTTATTCCTTTCAGCTCAATAAAATAAAGTGCAATGTCGACAAAGAAGGACATTTTCGACACTTCGATTAAACGCAAGAGACTGAATTATTTAGCACCTGTTTCACGATCTTTATCAACAACAGCAATGATGTTGATCATATTAACAACAATACGTTATAATTTTATAATTTAGCAAACACATTTTATTATAAATCCAGGTATGCATATTCGTTGGAGAGATTACAGCGGGAAACTTCTGCGGGAAGCTTAGCGTTTTCCTCCTCAGACATAACGAAGAACATAACCCAGACGTTTCCAATTTATGTTCAGTGCCTTCTAAGATAAACACACGTTCACGGAGCTATTTCTGGCCATCAAGTGTGAGAACCCACCTCTCTACTGCTCTTGATAAGAGGGTAGTCGTTGGTTCGTATTACTCTTGTATGTCCAGTTGAAGGTTTAAAATTAGATTCCAACTCTGAAATGGGAATGTATGTTTAGTACGAAGGGGCGTTACAAAGTCTTTTTACTAGACAGAATGAAACAGAAACACTTCAGGCGTAAATGTATAGCGGGCCTTTTGCTTTATTTTATATTCTGTTGCAAATATTCATGTTTTAATTCGTTGAACCCTATTTACCTATAGTAATTGTTGATTAACAACCTGACACTGAAGGAAAACTAACAATATAGTCGAGATTTGAACTATAGATCATCGGAATTTTGCCTTACCACTCATAGGTTCAAAACTGTTGTGCCCTATATCGTAAATCCAAACCAAAATAATTTTTTGTTTCTAATAGGCTTAGTGCCAGAACCACTAAAATCTCTATATTAACATTTCAGGATTAATATAGGTATACTCTGAAATTTTATATATTTGCGTGTATCTGTGTGTCTGGGTGTGATTTTTTTTAACCTTTTAGTTTACGTCCTCCAACTTTAAGTCATATCGGACGATGAATAGAATTGGTGAAATTAGGCTCCAATGAGCCCGGGGTCCATGGAGCTTAGAGAGACCTACATTTGTATTTCACGATAAGGCAAACCCCTGAAAAACCTTATCCAGACAAGTGACCCTGACCGAGATTCAAACTCGGGACCTCTTGAAGGTGAGGCAGACATGCTGCAATCTACGCTACGGAGGTGGGCTGAGTGTTTGTCATTAGTATACAGAAAATGTTATACAGCTATTAAAATTCTAAGAATATTTGTGAGAAACTGATAGGTAACTAAAGCCTTTCTATTTGAAGAGTAGTGAAGGATGAAAACATTTTCTTGAAAATCTTAGCCTGATGTGCTAATGCACATCACCCACTTTGAGGCTCAAATCGGGCATGTTCGAGAGGCAACCTCATTGCAAAATTCTTGGAGAGCAATAACTTGGTTCTCCTGAACACCGGAGAGCTAACGTTCCTTTCAGGCGCCTTTAACACCTATTCGCACATCGATTTGGCAGTGCGTTCATCCCAGTTAGCAGTTTCATTACAGTGGAATGTTATCTCTGATTTACATCCTAGCGATTCCCATGTCTTCTTAGTCTCTTAGCACAAGCTGTGTCTCCCTCACGTATCTCTAGATGGCACTTTGACCGTGCTAACTGGAACTTTACAACTTTGAATTATACTGATGGCTCTTCCCCCAGGGGCCTACTTCGGTAGGTACGGGTTTGGCGCACCCGGGGTCCTGGGCCAACAGTCTCCCTCGTGTGGGCTCCCCTTCGTGGTTGAGGGAGACGGTCAACAGGCCCACCCACGTGTAGGCCATGTGTGGAGACCCATGTCGTTGCAAAGGTTTTCCTGGTGGTTGAGGGATGCGTATCTGAACTCGTAAGTGTTCTTCTGAATTCGGGGAGGGTGCGCATTTCTAATACACTACTTTGGCTTCTGCTTCGCCTAAACGGGAGGCTAGGGATTAACCCACCCCTAATCAGTCGGCCAGGACTAGATATTGTACCGAACTCCAGGGTGAGTGTGATGGCGAGCTCGCTATATCCCCTGTGCGATGACCCCTTGTTGGGCTCCGTGGTGGGTGGGGGAGCACTGGGGGATAAAATTTAGCCTATTTATAATGGTACAATCTCCTTTAAATAAAAAACCAAAAAAAAGTTTTAACAGTGTAAAAGAAGTAGTTGAGTGTGGTACTCGCTACTTAGTAATTAAAAGAACAGAGGAAGGCAGATGTTTTGCAACGGTTAATCCGTTTGTGATACAGAAAGGTCTTGATAAAATAGCTGGTGCAGTAAAATACTGTACAAAATCTCGGAATGGTACGCTGCTGGTGAAAGCATCTTCAGCTTCCCAGGCAGCTAGGATACTGAAAGCCATCGTGCTGGACAGTTATCCAGTGAAAGTAGAGTTGCATAGGGCCCTGAATTCCTCGCGCGGTGTTGTAAACACTAGCACGTTGGATGGAATGCCAAACGAGGATATTGAGGAGAACTTTCAGGAACATGGCGTTACAGCAGTCTATCGCGTGCAGCGCAGAGAGAGAGGGGGGGGGGGGGAATGGTTCCTACTCGTTCACTGTTCTTGACCTTTGATCGGGTAGATCTCCCTCAAAGGATTAAGGCAGGGTATGAAGTGATAGAGGTTAGACCATATGTACGTAACCCTCTGAGATGCTACAAATTTCAGCGGTTCGGTCACGCTAGTGATTTCTGTAAAGGTGTTCCTACATGTGTCAGCTGTGGAGACGGCATTCATGAAAATGCATGTGCATCACTTCCAGCATGCGTTAACGGTAGCGGTGAACATCAAGTTCACGAGAATGCCCCCGTTATATTGAAGAGCTAGCCATTCAGGAGATCCGGGTTAAAGAGAAGGTATCCTTTTCGGAAGCCCGGAAACTTCTTCGTATGCACAGGACCTCTATAACTAGCTCCCGTCCCTATAGCCCTGTGGCGGCTACCTCGTCACTAAAACGGGAAGCTGGTACGTAAACAAGCGATATGAACGGGGCAGCTATTTCTGAGAAGGTTCTAGTGCCTAGATCGCAAACAAAAACATCAGTAACACCACCTAAATCTCTGAGCACACCACGTAAGACTAATGCTAATAAGAACAATTCAGTTAGGTTGCCTGACAAAGCATCGACGTCTAGCAACAGGACTAAAGTGCCCGTAATGTTCCCACCACCAGAGATAAAATTCAAGACTCAGTATGATAGAACTGCCTTCCTGAAGCAAACCGCAACGCCTGCTCCCGAAAAGACGAAGAACAAGAAAAGCCCAAGAGCATCTCCGAGATCATCTTCGGAGTCATCAACTCGGGAGGACTCCGACCGGCGACAGTCTTCTACGTCGGACGAGATTTCCAGTCGTTCCAAGCTTCTCTAACCGAAAGGTACAGGAGTGAAACGGATCTTTTCCATAGAAGATATGGAGCAGGATGTACCTGACCATACTGCTGCATCGGTAGCGAAGAAGAGGCAGGATAAACCTGCCGAAATCAGTCCACCAAAGAAAAGGGCAAGTTGATCCGACCACCGCTGAAACCTACGTAATGTGCGTACTCATTGGACATACCCCATTGCTATCGCCATGGCTATCCTACAATGGAACAGACGAGGTTTAAGAGCAGATCTACAATAACTGGAAATTTTGCTCAGTAAGCATAACCCCTTGTTGGTATGCTTACAAGAGACTAAGCTACGACCGCAAGACAAGTTTAAAATCACACGCTACACACCACTGAGGTGTGATTTTGAAACAGAAGAGGGCATTCCTGCTGACGGGGGCACTATTATGCTCCTTATGCTCGTCGCGAGGAGGTGAGTTTGGCTCGGTTATGTATTGGGCACTGCTTTTTTACTCATAGTTTTCTATTTAAAAAGCATCCTTCTCCACTGTGTCCGTTTTGCAAAGAAGCGTTATCTGTACGACACGTGCTGCTAGAGTGTTTTCCCCTAGCAGACCTTAGGACGTCTCTGCAGCTGCCGGCCAGCTTTGCAGAAATGCTAGCGGACGATGACCCAGTAGTGCAGAAGATTTTTAGATTCTTTTCTAGGTTAGGTTTTAGGATTTGGTGAATGCAATATTTAGTAGGTTTTCATTAATTTTTTTAAATTTTCGTTTAGTTTTAATAGGTTTATTTACAGTTGTATGGTTTTTTAGAATGTTTATATCTGGCTTTTGCCTTGACAGGTTTTTTATAGGGCACTGATGACCGCCGTAGTTGAGCGCCCTTATACACGTCATCATTATCATCATCATCATCATCATCATCATCATCATCATCATCATCATCATCATCATCATCAATATCATCATCATCATCAATATCATCAATGTGAAGTGGTATACTAAATTCCTGCATTTTGTAAGAACAGTTCCCGGGTTCTCGTTTCTGCTGATAGCTTCACTGACACTCAAATGCAATGTATGCGCACAAGGCTGCATTGTCTAGCACCACTGTAACAATTTTATTGGAAACTTTAAATTCCTCGAATGTTGCGCTTAGAGATGCGGCAATATTTGCACCCGTATGAGAATAGATGAGCTCTTTAGTTGACAGAACAGTGGAATTTAGTTGATCTTCATAAATAAAATGATATGTGACAGTAATATATGACACATCGCTGTCTGAAGTCCACATGTTTGAAGTAATTACTACGCTGTTTACTTGGTTCAGCATGCCTATCACTTTTAACTTCACGGTGTTGTGCAGTTCTGGTAATAATTTTGTGTATAACGTTTTTCGATTGGATTTAATTTCTTGCTGTATTTCTTGGATTTTCCACAACTGAGAGTGGTTGATAGTTCACTGCTATCATTTTAATGATACAGTTATGAATTTCTCTCTTTTCGGACTCGGAGAGAGTGTCTTCTGCGACACGAGGTAATCGCAATTGTCTTTGAAATAGGCGCTTTGCTGGTTGATCGGTTTCTCCTTATTTCTGGAACTGCTTCCTGGACATTAGCAGATGATCCAGGATTGTCCTTATTTTCCTCGTCTGTGGTAGGGCGCTTACTTAAAAGCAACAGAGTTGGGTGCTTTCTTGTTAAATGTGATTTGAAATTTTTTTATGTTGCTAAAATACTTAATGTCTGTTTTACACACTTCACACACCACAACATTGTTTTTAGTTGTTTTTTTTTTAAGTAGTTCCATACCACAGATGTTTTCGCACCAGGACTCATGCTAATATTGTGTTAATAGTTTATAGAGTAACTTGCAACAAATGCTTCCTTACAACATAAAATAAGCAAACTCTCTTAACCTTAGCTGCCTTTTAAGTTATCACTTTCTTATATACTTTCCTGTAGCAAATGAACTGTCATTTAAGATGTTACTGCTACCTGATTAACGATGTACTTGCTACAAACATAATAAACTGCTACTGCATTTTAATACCGCACGTATGCGAACTGACGTATTAAATATACTAACTCGGCTTAGTTAACGACTATTAAGATGTATGCCTGCACAGAACTAATGATAATGGCCATGTCTTGTTATTGTTTCCATAGGCAGGAAGTATAGGATATCATAAACAATTGGCATATGCAATCTTAAATGCTTTATTCCTGTTCCAATTCGCTGTTGCAGCGCTCGTGACTAATTTCTTTTCTGTGTATGTGTTCACTATGCTGCGGTTTCTCTCAGGAAAACATTTTATTTCAAGCCAAGATATGTTGAATATATGTTAAGGTAGTGTCAAAGTATTCACTAATAAAGCATAAAAGAATGTGAGAGCACGCACAAATATTTTAAAAAGAAAATAAATTAGTCATTATAGACAACTTGCTTATGCGTATTAATAAATGAATTAATATCAGGAAGCAAGACATAGCATAATAATACATTATTTTCGTTGTCAAACTCACATTAACTGGACTTTACGCTATATTTTATATTATACGATGTACTTGCAAATCAATAGTAGATCAATATTATAAATTTGAATTTGGTTTCGAATCTGAAACAGTTATTCATTCGTTATAGTCACGTATCTCGTAATGTATCTACATTATTTTCTCCCACGATTTACTAATTTAAATATACGATCATATATTGAAATAATTGTTTTGGGACAATCCCGTTAACAGTTTGAGCTCAGAGGTTCCACTCCCATCAGTCCTGGACCCGTAGGACCAAGACCCGGGCCCTTTCAACCAGGGAATTATCCGAGCTGTCCCAAAGGGCACTCGGCGTCCTCCGTGGGGCTTTCCATAGGACAAGACCTGGGTAACAAACAAGCCCCCCCCCCATCTGGTCCAAGGACACAAGACGGGATGGAAGTGGATACGCCACTTACGCGCGCCAACACCAAAGGTGAAGGCTACCGATATGACCTCGGTGGGACCGCCTGGTGATCTAGCACACCTTCTACTAGCCTTACAAGCTAGTACCCGGGAGAATTAATGGCTTCCCTCAACCCCGTCCGTAGACGTACCCGATTCCCACGGGTGTCGGGAACCGCTGCCCACTCGAGACCATCCCAATCCGAACAACTCCCGGAGGAGGGGCTCAGATGTTCGGCCCGAGGTTCTTCTGGTAACTTCAGAGGTACCACGAGAGCTAAGGGTCCTCAGCGCCCGCACCACGGCAGCTGAAGGGGATGGATCCCCTCCCCGTTAACAGTATATTGTATATATAGAGTAAACATGCCTCGCCCTATATATTACAATGTTTATTTGTCAATCAGTTCACTCTCCGCCCCCCGCTATGCTGCCTGACCTTTAAGATGTGAATCTACGGGCACCAATACGAATCTGTGAAACTAAATCGAGATCTGCACCTGCACCGAACCATAACTTGGGGCGAAAAGTGTTCTAAAACAGCACTCACGACAAACGCAAACAAGACCTTTGCATTGAATTCGAATACACATTTAGATTTCCAGAACATATTGAAAACTACCAAGAATCGAAATAATCATCTTTTGTATTCGAATTCGCCTACTACTAGTTACAACCTGTCGTTAATCTCGTAGAGAGGAGGTGAGTTTGGCTCGGTTGTGGATTGGGCACTGCCTTTTACGCATAGTTATTTATAAAGAAAGGATCCTGCTCCACTTTTGAATGTCCGACACGTGCTACTAGAGTGTTTTTGCCTAGCACACATTAGGACGTCTCTGCAGCTCCCGACTCCAGGAACTTACTGATCTAGGTTCGGGAATTGGCGATCCCGGGTCTCGAGCCAAACTGACACCCTCGATATGGTGGTGAGGTGTCAGACAAAACATTCACCGTCGTGTAGGCCGTGTGTGGAGACCCGTGTCGGTGGAAAGGTTTGTCATGGTGGTTGAGGGATGCGCATCTGACCTCGTTCCAGACTTCTTCTGAATTCGGGGATGGTGCACACTTCCCATACACTGCTTTGGTTTCTGCTTCTCCTAAACGGGAGGTTAGGAACTAACCCACTCTTAATCAATCGGCCAGGACTAGGTCCGGTACCGAACTCCAGGGTGAGTGGGACGTGGAGCTCGCCATATCCCCTGTGGGATGACTCCTTGTTGGGCTCCGCGGTGGGTGGGGAGCACTGGGGAATGAAACACATACAATTTCTTATGGGAAACCCTAAAATTAAACGTGGAAAAGAAATAGCTGAGTTTTGTGGTCCTCCCTATTTTGTTATCTGTAGAACTGAGGAAGGACGAAAGTTTATTACCGTGAACCCGTACATTATTCAGATATTGCCGGTCCTGTAAAGTCATGTACTAGATCTCCCAATGCCACGCTCCTGGTCGAAGCAGCTTCTCCGACGCAGGTTGCAAAGATCTTGAAAGCCAATATGCTTGCGAGCTATCCGGTGCGCGTTGAATTGCACAGGACTCTGATCTCCTCGCGTGGTGTCGTAAATACCAGCGCATTAGACGGTATGTCCAATGAGGAGATTCAGGAAACTTGGTGGAACACGGTGTGACAACTGTATATCATGTGCACATCAAAGAACGAGGTAAACTAGTGCCCACTCGTACCCTGTTTCTTACCTTTGGTCGGGTAGATCTCCCGAAAAGGATTATGGCAGGGTATGAAACTATTAAAATGAGGCAGAATATACCCAATCCATCGAGGTGTTATAAATGCCAGCGCTTTGGCCACATGAGTGATTCATGTAATGGAGTTGCCACTTGCGTTGACTGCGGGGAATTTAAGCATGATAATGCATGCACTTAACCCGCAACGTATTTTAACTAGTGTTAAAACACCAGTGTTAGCGTGTTGTGTGCATGGATCCCTGGTCACTTAGGCTTGAATGAAATGGTGGATTCAGATGTCACGACGGCTACCATGAAGCCCAGAGTTCGAGTACGATATCTGTGACATCGGAAGATTTTAGGGCCGTATTGAGGTGAGCGGTGCAAACCTGCTGGCAGGAAGAGTGGTCCGCTCTCCACAATAATAAACTTAGATCTGTGAAAAAACTTCCGATTCCCTGGGTTACCTCCTGTCGTTCATGTCGTCGCGAAGAGGTGAGTTTGGCCCGTTTGCGTATTGGGCAATGCGTTTTTATTCATATTTTTCTATTTAAAAAGAGCCTGCTCCACTGTGTCCGTTTTGCAACGAAGCGTTATATGTCCCACACGTGCTGCTAGAGTGTTCTTGCCTAGCACACCTTACGACGTCTGTGCAGCTGCAGGCCAGCTTTGCAGGAATACTAGCTGAAAACAAGGTAGTGGATAAGATTTTCAGATACTTTTCTAGCTTAGATTTTAGAATTTAGCGAAGATAATTATTTGCAGTTTTTATTTATATTTATTTATGTTTTGTTTTTGTATTTAGTTATGTGCATGTATTTTTTATAAGTTTATTTAAACTTATGTGCAATTTTAGAAATATTTATACTTGGCATTTGCCATGACTAATTCTTTAAGGGGCGCTGATAACCTCTGCAGTTGAACGCCCTTATACACATCATCATCATCATCATCATCAGCATTACACATCACCATCATATCTAATTAGCAAACTGCGGTAGCCCTTATAGCCAGCTTTTCGTTTGCTTTATCGTGAAATTTGCGAAATAAAAAAAATCTTTTATGAATTATTTACTCCGTGGCGTACCAAATATTTTGGATAAATCTTAACACAGTGATAAATAGTGTCACCACTCTTCCGGGTAACATGTCAGTTGAAGCGATGCGCGGTATAGCCTCAGTTTAGAGCAAGAGATTTCACTCAGAGTATGAGTGGATATATAGGAGTATGGATGACACAAATGACCCTGGTATCCAAGTGTAAGACTTGCTTAATGACTGCTTCTGTTTTTATAATCACATAAATCGCTAAGTTACCGACTAAGAGGAAACCAATCGATATTACTCTCCTGGGTTACCGTGTATGAAACGCAGATTATGAGTTAACATTTAATTCCAGATTTTACACAGGAACAGATACGTTCCTCCTTAGGTCACGTTTGTCCTCCTGGAGGGACAGTCCAGTGTTATTCATCAGAGTTCTCCTATTCAAGTCGATCTTTTGTTACAAGTGAACCGCTGTATCCTTTTTTTGCGGTCATCAGTTTCTAAAGGAGGGTCTAAGAAGGCCACTTCTATTCAAGTGTCGACCCTAGAACCACCTGCGATGATAGCTTTCCCTACCTCATAGTGAATTACTAAACAAAATCCTGTTCACATCTGACAAATATACCCCATGCTCATATCTCATTTACTCAATCTCTAATTTCGGTATCAGTAGTGTTACATAAATTTATAAAATTTACTCACTTGTTTATAGCACAAATAACAGTGCATAATTCTTCCATCCTTTGAGATACGATATTAGGAAATTATTTTATCCATTGCCGAATCAGAAATGATCTGGAACTCTGTACCTTTCGTATGTTTTGCTTTCCTCTAAATGCAATATCTTCGCTCTGAAATCTCACATAATAATGGAAAGAGAAAGCGAAGTATGCATTGTTATCAAGGAAATACTGTCATACAATCTTTCACAGCGTTACCGTATTACTGAATGAAGAAATTGAAAAATGTAAAATTAAGATAGGTTCTAGCGAGAAACTCCGTATCGTTAGGTTTATAGGATTATCGTCTTCCACTATGTATTTCCATAACTAGTATATACCTCCTACACATATTTTCTGTGTACTCGTGAGGAACAACATAAATGTTAATCTAAAATCCCACATGCGGTTGGGTCCTTTTATCCACAGCGGTGGAGGTGTTTTTAAGTATTTTTCTAAGTTGGATTTTAGAATTTAGTGGTGAAATTTTTGTATGCCTTTTGGCCTTAAGTTTTTATTTATTGTTTTCTTTGGGTTTTGCCTTACTTACTTATATGCACTTTCTTTGTGTTTGCACTTACAGTTTTTTTAATTTATAGTATGATTTGTCATGAATTTTTTAAGGGGCACTGCTAACCGCTGCAATTGGGCACCCTTATCACATCACACCCATCCTATCGAAAAGAACACCAAATTTTGTATTATGCACTTAGAATGTCGTACCCTGCATGGTTCTGGGAATTTTGGGTGGAAATTCACACCCTAATTAGTTACCTATTAAACAAGGCTTACCCTGAAATGATCTGAGCAAATTTCACGTGTCAGCACAAATTCCTCTCTGGAAAGCACTCGTGTTTGAACATAAGTCTGCTAGTGGAAGTTAATTAAATTGAGTGAATATAACAGACGCAATAATGAACGTGGCTGTGCTAGGAAATGGGGGAATTGAGCCCATGGCATTTCATTTTATGAGCACTGTGGTTCTAGGACAATAACCGGTTCGCTTTTGTCGGTGCGCGAAAATATCCCGGCAGACCCTGCGAGCATGATAATTACGACGTAATGCTTGTGCGGCATGTAGTATATAGAACTGGTTATGTGAATAGGATTACGGCTAGGGCAAATGCCCACAGGATCCTGTTTTGTTAAAACAAATTGTGAGTAATATTATGAACAAAACTAACTTCCCTCTAAGCACGTTGGGGAGTAAAATAGAACACCTGAAAGTACATCTAGTTTATCTGTATTTTAGTGTTTGAAGGCTACATTGACTATTTATATGTCAAATTAGAACGATCCTCCTGTAAACATATGAGAGCCAAGAATATGTTGCCATCGAAGCCTCGGACGCTCAACACTTCTCTTCCCTCATACACCGCACTGGGAAACTTCCTCTATAAAACAATGATGCTCCATTCTTTTTTAATTTTAATTATTAATCTTTTATATTACCCGTTCAAGAGCTCCCGAGTTCGAATCTCGGTCAGGATGAGTTACATAGATAAGGTCTTTCCGGGGTTTTGCCTTATTCTGAAAGACGAATGTCAGGTAACTCTAATCTCTGTGGACCCTGGGCTCATTTCCGTCTTATTTAAACCATTCCTTTCATCGTCCGATATGACTTAAAGCTGACGGCCAGCTTTGCAGAAACGCTGGCGGGCGACAACAAAGCGGTGGAGAAGGTCTTAAGTTCTTTTCTAAGTTAGGTTTTACACCTAAGTGGAGAGAATTTTCTTTAATGCTGTTTGGCCTTACATTTCTTTCTATTTTCTTTTTGTTTTTCTTGTGTATATGTATTGTTTGTGAGTTTACTTACACTTGTATTCTGTTTTAGAACCGTTTATATCTGGTTTTTGCCAATAATGATTTTTAAAGGGCGCTGATAACCGCTGTAGTTGGGCGCCCTTATACACATATCATCATTATTCCAGAGCTGCCAGCTCATGCCTTAGGGCTTCTTCACTTATATTCATACAGATGGTGTCCGTTCCCCTCACAGCAAATTTCCCCATAAAATTTCTTGATGACGTACATATTGTGCATGCCACATAAGCCACTTCTCTACGTCATTTTTCATAATATAATCAAATCCTTTATTTATTCATTCATTCATTCATTCATTTATTTATTTATAGTAATTATAATTTATAGACGACAGAAATGACTCCTCGCTCACGTATATGCTCATATTCCATACACCATGGTTCAATTCCAGTTCAGCTGGATTCTTTGGCCTAGCGTTGTCGTTTATTTTCTGGTTATTAGCGAATACTTGTATGGATTAAGTAATGCAGTACATTTTCTTACTACTAAATACCTTTATCCATCCGGGTTGAAGGGTCGTGGGAATAAATGGCGGGCGAGGCGTTTTTAGTGGTAGAGTGTGCTTTGTGGAACTGTGTTGGGCGGACTGACGTTGGGGTGAGATAGGCGTGAGAGTTGTGCCCCATCATCAACCCCCCCAGGGGCATACTGCGGTATGTAAGGGAATTGGCAATCCCGGCGTCCCTAGCCAAACTGACACCCTCGATGTGGGCTCCTCTTAATGGTGAGGGGTCATACAAAACAACCATCCACGTGTAGGCCGTGCGTGGAGACCGGTGTCGGTGTAAATGTGTAATCCTGCTGGTTGAGGAATGCGTATCTGAGTTCGTACCAGTGTTCTTCTGAATTCGGGGAAGGTTCGCATTTCCGATACACTACTTTATTATCTGCTTCGCCTAAACGGGAGGTTAGGGACTAACCCACCCCTAATCCATCGGCCAGGACGAGGTCTTGCACCGAACTCCAGAGTGAGAGGAACGGCGAGCTCGCTGTATACCCTGTGTAGCCCTGTCATCCCAGTGGGTTGACCTCTTGTTGGGCTCCATAGTGGGTGGTGAGCACTGGGAGATGAAATTTATTCCATTTATAGTGGTAAATGTAAATATTACTACAATTATTAGCAAAAGTGGAAAGGAAATAGCCGAGTGTAGTGGTCCTCGCTATTTAGTTATTTTTAGAACTGAGGAAGGTCGGAAGTTTAGTACCGTGAATCCGCTCGTTATTCGGAAGGGCTTAGAGAGTATTGCTGGTTCTGCGAAGGCATGTACTAGATCTCGCAATGGCACATTCCTGGTCGAAGCAGTTTCTTCGACACAGGCTGCTAAAATCTTGAAAGCCAATATGCTAGCGAGCTGTCCAGTGAGCGTTGAACTGCATAGGACTCTGAACCCCTCGCGTGGTGTTGTAAATACCAGCGCATTGGATGGTATGTTCAATGAGGAGATTCAGCAAAACTTGGTGGAACAAGGTGTGACTAATGTATATTGAGTTCATCGCAAAGAACGAGGTGAACTAGTGACCACTCGTACCCTGTTTTTTACCTTTGATTCGGTAGAACTCCCGAAAAGGATTAATGCAGCGTATGAAGCTATTGAAGTGAGGCAGTATATGCCTAATTCACTGAGGCCACACAAGTAATTCATATAATGGGAGTTGCCACTTACGTTGACTGCGGGGAAATCAAGCATGGCAATGCATGCACTTCACTCAGCAAACTCCAGAGAATGTCCCCGTTTTATGGAGGAGAAGGCGATCCAAGAGATCCGGGTAAGAGAGAGGGTGTCCTTCATGGAAGCCCGGAAACTCTTGCGTATTCGCCAGCTTTCAGTACCTAGGACCGTTACTTATAGTGCAGTTGCAGCTAAGCCGGTACCTAGACGTGAAATCACAACACAAACCTGCGAAATAAACGGGGAAGTAGTATCCGAAAGATCAATTACACTAATATCACAGCCAAAGCAACAAATACCAAGACAAACAACAGTGAGCGGGCCGACCAAGTCCAGTCCTAAGAAGAAGGTTTTAGCCAAGTCACCGCCGAAAGCATCTACTTCAAGAACAAGTGAACCAGTGGTAAATAATGTATCGCCTAGGAAATTTAAGACCACTTATGGCAGAACGGACTTCTTCAAGGTAAATAGTAAGACCAGTGAAAGGAAAGCTAGCCAGTACAAAATTCCGCGATCATCTCCGTCAACATCTGAGGAATCATCTGGAGAGGACGCCGATCGGCGATTTCCATCTTCGCCGGTCGCAGTTTCCGATCCTGCCGACAGACCGGATTCGAAGTTATCAGTGCGTAAGCCGTCCTCTTCCATTGACGATGTGGAGTGGGTGGATCCTGTCCTCACTGCCCAAACGACAGTGAGGAAATGGCAAGAAAACCTGCGGAAAGCCCTAGTCCTGCCCCAAAGAAAAGAAACAAATTGGTTCGGGCACAACTGGGCAGGTAGCTTTTTTCATGGCAAGTTGATATTGAAAGTAGAAATTTTTATGCCTTTTGGTTTTTTTTTTATTTTGGTACTTATAGATTGTAATTGTTTTTTACCCATTTGGGCTTATTTATTTTACTGCCATTTGGTTTTGATCTGCTTTTAAAATTTTGAATAATTTATATCTGGCTATTGACATGAAATATTTTTTGGTATGGGCGCTTATGAGCACTGCAGTTGAGCGCCCTTATACACATATCAGCACCCATCGTCTATCACGTGTTGCGAGAGTGTTTTTGCCTAGCACACCTTCGACCGTCTCTGCAGATGCCGGTCAGCTTTGCAGAGATGCTGGCGGAATATAGCAAAACGTTGGAGAGGAGTTTTAAGTATTTTGCTAAGTTGGATTTTAGAATTTAATGCTTTTTTGTGTGTTTTGGCCTTGTATTTTTATTTATTGGTCTTCTTTGGGCCTTGCCTTATTTTGTACAGATATTTTCTTTGTCTTTGTACTTTGTTTAATTAATTTATAGTCTGGTTTGTATCTGGCTTTTGCCATAAGCGGTTTTTTAAAGGGCGCCGATAACCGCTGCAGTTGGGCGCCCTTATATGTATACACGTCAACCGTCAGGATGTAATATCTGGAAATATTAGTGTCACCCATCTGCATCCAACTTTGCTGGTCACCATCGGTGTTTTCGTTTCATTCCTTCCAATGGTTATTTTGAAATAATGCACGAGTTACGTTTGAATTCAGTGTCATTTGTTGTCATCTCACACAGCACCATGTTTTTCCTAAAACATAGTTTCTGCTGCAGTCATGGCCCACATAACCCCGCCGACAGTTGTAGACTTGCAAGAAGAGGAAGACCATAGACGCTGAAATAATCAGTGTGCAGCCTAAATGCGAAATTATACTACCCTTCTATACTCTGCTCAAACATTCCTGCCATTCCAGGTCATAGATGAATATTATATTGTGAATGGCAAAGGCGTGCTGAGGGATAACGATATTTTAGTCACTTAAAGGAGATCATATCAGTCTGATCTTGGTGTTCCTGGTTTTCCCTGGTAGGTAGGCGAATGTTTTCCATAGTTTTCTTTTCATAGGATACGCTCAAAGAAGTAGTCTCCGTGAACTTAAGAGTGTTTCTTGCTTGAAGTGTTGTTCCTCGTCCACTCTGCATAGCTACAGTAGTAGAACGGGTCTTCTTGGCAGGATCTGTGAGAGATATCTAAGCGTCTCTGCAGCCTGTAGACTCCTGTGTTTCCTTCGTGTCATTCCATCCTTCTGGAAGTTGGAAGTAACAGCAGGTCTCCCATGGATATCACTGCGTAAGGTGTCTCCCTGTGTTGCCTATCCTATATCCTACTACAGTATCCTGTTTCTTTCATTCTGACTTCTGTTCACTGAAATAAAACCCCGTGCTTTGACAATAATAGAAAATTTCCTCTATTCTGCTTTCTCATTTAAGCCATTTCCGCAAATATAGTTACCAGCTCGACTTTATCGTTGACGTTTCAAAGTTAGAACGGGTTTGTAAGCTATTAGAATGATTGGAGTAAGTCATGTGAATAAACGTTACAATTCCTATAATAACTGCTGTAATATGCAAAGGTAAAAGCTATTGACATTCCATTTCAATTGCAGTTTCACTTTTAATGACAACTGTGTACAAAACAGGGACAAAGTGGCATTTGCATTCTTGTAATTTGCTTTTATACATTTTTACTGCTGATTTCAGATGAACATGCTCCCAAAGACAATGGTCCATACGAGCTTGCCAAAGCCGTGTACTTCAGTCGATGCAGGCAATACGCGATTCTTGTGTCCAGCATTGCACCTAATCAATGAGAGTAAACCTGACGCACGAACACGTCGACAAGTGATTAATGAAGGTTATCGAAACGCCTCTACCGAGATTCGTATGTCTTATGATGCCGTATGTCAGGAATCGGTACCAAAGTTCCATCAGTTTTAACCTAATCTGACATAAAGTCACACAGGTTTGCAAATCCTACTTAGAAATCTGTCAACTTCTCTTTCACACTGCGTAACGTAAGTAGCTGAACTCGTTATCTACTGCTGTGAACTCGTTATCTACTGAAACAACCATGAATAAGATTAGGAACCCTACCCCTACGAAATATTGCTTCTTTTATTTCTGTTCATTTGTTTTTGCATGTTTTGGTGCATATTTTTAAACTTTTTCATGCAAGTTTGCATGCATAATTTATTATTTTATTTTGCGTACAAATAGATACTCTAATTACACTGGGCGACAATGAAAATGTTTCAGGCTTAAAAATAGTAAATTTACAAGTATTTCCATCTGCTGAGTTCAAAAACCACCATAAAAGTTACAGATTATCTCTTGTTTTGAAGATAAAGTGGCGTTTCATTTTTTTGAGTTAGGATTTTAAATTTAGGGGAACATTTTTTAGGAGTTGGCATACCTGTCAAACAACAAAACACACTCAGAGAGAACTTTTGGAAATTAAGTGACGCAAAAGTTAAGGAACGCACTTTTGTCGACTCACATATAAGAGAACCTGTAAAGGATCCTGCATTTGACAAAATTTTGGACGGGAAAGAAATGAAAGCTTGGGGAGCCTTCAAGTGTGTTGTTCATGGATTTTTAGGCAACAAAAGAAATGACAAGTACAAGCATTTTTTGACAGTGCTGCTGCAAAAATACCGTAACCTTGGGTGCAACATAAGACCCATTTTCTCCACTCCCACCTAGTTGTGAAGCTGTTAGTGATGAACATAGGGAGAGATTCCATCAGGACATTTCTGTTACGGAACAAAGATATCAGGGTCTTTGGAATGAAGTAATGCTTGCTTAATACTATTGGTCTTTTTGTAGAGATTCTGCCGAACTCCACCACAGGAGGTAAGCTAAAAGACGACAAAGTCAGTAGGCCACCACATGATTCTCTTCAGATACGACTATCTATGAAGTATCTTTCCAGTAATTTAGAACTCTTAGCATGCAATTACCAGTTAACAAAATCAAATGCACTTTCATTGTTGCTAGCATGTGTGTAATTAAAATGTATCCTTTTCTCTCAATCCGTTAATATTTAATACTTCTACCTTTTGTATATCATAGAAACTATAGCTGGTAAAACTTTTTCATTGTCATATTTGTTTTTCTCAACCCAAAATTAGTAGGAATTGGCTCATGAAGTGCTCGAAACATTCAAAAATTATTTATGTTACCCAGTGTTATTATTATTATCATCATCATTATTATTGGTGGATTAGAGGATATAATTTAAAACCATATTAAAGCTCTTAGGTTTGTTGGTCTTGTATGTTTTTCCTTACAATATTAATGAAGTTGGGAAGCATCTGCCTACTAATCCATAGAACAGGTAGTACGAGATAAATTTATTTTTACCTTTTGTTCTATACACCTATGATATGAATAGAGATAATTAATTTCACCCAAAAATTCGATAGCAAGATGTCACCGACATAAGTGTTCTTAGATTTTCTGAATGAATATATAAGATTACCGTTTTTGGCAAGAAAGGTCCGCATATTTTTGTGCGTGTGTGTTAAAACCATTTTATACACAAAATTCAAAAATCGCTTAAAGACAAAGTTTATTATTTATATACAGCTTTCCTGTGTACGCTGCGCGAAGATTAAAGAAAAAAACTGGAAAATAGTAAAAAAAAAAAAAAAAATGTTCGTTACTTTTATATTTTCAAGATTTGTTCTGAAAATTGGATTAAAAGACCTTATGTATAACTAACTGCATAACAAATCAAATATACATCTTGCATTTTCTAAGAATACCCTGTGAACCTCTCTATATTCATCTCGTCGCAAAGACGTGAGTTTGGCTCGGTTACGAATTGGGCACTGCTTTTTTACTCATAGTTTTCTTTTTAAAAATGAGCCTGCTCCACTGTGTCCGTTTTGCAATGAAACGTGATCTGTACGACACGTGCTGCTAGAGTGTTTTCACCTAGCAGACCTTAGGACGTCTCTGCAGCTGCCGGTCAGCTTTGCAGAAATGCTAGCGGACGATAACGCAGTAGTGGAGAAGGTATTTAGATTCTTTTCCAGGTTAGACTTTAGGATTTAATGAAGAGAATTTTTGGCAGTTTAGAGCTATATTTCTTTTTGTTTTTGTAGTTTCTTATGTGTATGTATTTTTATAAGATTATTTACAGTTTTATTCAGTTTTAGAAATATTGATATCTCACTTTTGCCCTGATTAATTCTTCCAAGGGAGCTGATAACCTCTGTAGTTGAGCCGCCTTACACATCATCATCATCATCATCATCATCATCATCATCATCATCATCATCATCATGATCATTTTGTGTCCATGTCGACACAGATTATCCACGGATTCCTTAAGAACTGTCGAACCGTCGGAATATTTTTTGACCTTGAAAAGGCTTGTGATACGTGTTTGCGCGCAGGCCTGTTACCCACTTATACACATCAGCATCACCCACTCTGACCAGTGGGTTTCTCGTGGTTTTCATGCTTCGTTATCAGGGCCGAAACTTTGGACACCAAAGGATTGGAACGAGGCAGCTGCAGGTTGCGAGTCAGTTACCTATGGGACCTTGCGATCCACTGTTTTGCTGATGTACAGTCACACTCCAAGGGAGAGTCTGAGGTTAGACTTCATATATTGAAATATATGCTGCATTAATGGCGGTATAGAACGTTTGTGAACAAATAAACAAAGTCCCTGATGATACTAATAGTAATTGTGTTAAACAAAATCTTCAAGGTTTTCTTAAAAGCAATTCATCTAATTCGACACTGTGTGGAGTGTGATACTGTTTAAATAGCCACACAGATTCAAATATAAACTGTTTCACGTATGGTCCAATCACATCATGCGATGTTAAGAGAACATTCTCTCAATACAAAAATATTTTGTCAGACAATAGAACAAGTTTCAAGTTTCAGAATCTACGAATATACATAGTTGTACATTGCAGTAAAGTTAATGAGTATAATTAAAATTTAAACTATGTTATTTCCATAGGCCTGTGTATCTGTTCACAAAATAGAGAATGAATGAGCTTATGGACTTTCTCATCTTATTCATATGTACGCGCTTAGTCAAGAGCCTCTGTTTTTTGTCAAATGACTACACGTATCCAAAGTCGGAATCAGGTGTAGCGTGCTCTACAAACATTATTCTCTCACCCTCAGTTCTTTGGAAACAAACCGAATTTTATGGGCTCGGCGTAGCAATCTTATTAGGCTCGGTGTCTAACGCTCTTGCACTGTTCATTAGCCTATATTTCTGTGCTTTCCTCTTTGTCACAACCCTTCTTCTCATTTCCAGATCTCCGCAGATATCTCCAGCTGCCGGACAGTTTGGCAGAGGTGCTGCGGAACGACGAGAAAGTGGTGGCCAAAGTTTTAACTTTCTTTTTAACTGCTAATGTTAGAATTAGTACCAATCGTTTTATTGATTTTAATGTTTTTATGGCTTTAAGTTCTTTTTATCTATTTTAAAGTATGTGAGCGTCCAATCACGATCTTGCTGCAGATGAATATCTGTTAGATTCTTTTTATTGTTATTTTACCCTCCTTACTTTTTCAGAGTGCTGATGACCTCGTTGTTGAGAGCCCTTAACCACAATCATCATCATCATTTCCAGTATCCATCGTGTGCTTCATGGTGATTTGTTTTGGGTTTGTAGGACTGGATGACATTATTCAGGGGGTTGTGACTGGACTGTGGATGTGCGTCTTATACATGTTTCTTAGCTGACGTCGTTCCTGCGGACTGTCTTCTGAGTAGGCATCAAACCAGGGGGATAGCCGAAGACAAGTCTCCCGTGTGGAGGGCTCGTGCTATGTCGAATGCAGCTGAAAACTGTAAACGTTAGGGACCCTGTCCATTCTTGTACTATGGTCACTCAGGTCTGGTTGCCCTATGAGTCTTTCCTCTCATCCTTCCCCTTCGAGACATCATTGTGGAAGCATAAAGGCTGCTGTATTCATTTGCGGTGCAATACCACGGCTTGGAGGACTTCTTCCTTTCTTCTTTGCTATTACCTTTAACCCTAATGGTCTGTATCAAATTCGTGGCGCGTGGATGAAGTAACTAATTGCCATGTGGTCATTATGCGCACAGCCGCGCCATTTATAGGTGTTGAATGTGTAGCTTCATTACAATTGAAGAGAATAATGATCGCTCCTTTGTTTTCTACTCCATTAGGCTTTCAAGAAAGTTAACTACCCATTAATTACCCAATTTTATTACATCTCTTTCGAATGCCTAACTGTTGGGCAGCAACGAGGGATTGCTGGCACAGTTTCATTTCAAGAGATTCATTTCGGCCAACCTCTCGTCTATTTTCCCTCATTATTACTCGAGGCAAAAAGCCAGTCGAGTTTGGATCTTCTTATTGCACAAAAACTTTGCCTATCGACCAGTTTCCTTAAACTAGTACTGCCAACAAGAAGTAGTATAACGAGCAAAGACTATCTATGTGCTTCAAATATTCGCTGAGCTTCACAAGAACCAACAAAGCTATGCAAAGAAACCGCCTTACAACTTCTCAGGCAACCCTTCCAAACATAACATGATGGTAAAAGTTAATAAAGGGAAAAAATGAAATTGGGGGGTTACTGCTGTAATGATAGCAGGATACTTTGCTAAGAACGAGCACCGACATACTTTCAAATTGGGAAGGACAAATCCTATAAAATTAGACCTTATTTTAAATCTGCAATAACAGAAGTCATAGTCTTCGATTGACATTCTACTTTCTCTACCAATAGGTAGCAGGTAGGGGAAGTAGTGCATTTCACGACAAGGTTGGATACGAGATTTCACCGAAAGTGCACGTTTTTGAGGCCTTTAAATAAAAGTCAAAACACTTTTTAAAAAAAAATTCTGTCTAAAGAGGGGGAGGGGTACCAAACTTGGTACAAGTTTAATATTTTCTAGAGTTGCGGCAAAAAGATTTTCAAGCTAATACTCAGATCCAAAACTAACCTTTATATAGAATATTTAACAATTTTTTTTAATTTCGCAAAAAAAAATGCTATAGCAATAAAACAAGTAATAGTTATTATCATTTAGTTTCGCCTCCTCGAGAAAGTATTGTGACTTTGTGGGTTCGTGAAATGAAAAGTCCAATTTCACCGCTCAAAACTGTTCTTTATTTCCACCGACTTACAGTTAAACAGTTGCCAATTACGCAGAATTGCGTACTGCACACAATTACAATTCACCAGTTCGTCCGTTACAATTTCACTTGTACTCGCGATTACATCAACTCCGATACTCATACACAGTTACGTACAGTCTTCCGTTGCACAATCTTTTCGTTCATTAACACGTCACTGACTAACACTGTCTTCTTACACCAAGAACTGTCCTCACTCACACTAAACTTCCGACTAGCTGCAGCCCTTTTTATAGGCATCTCGCCGTCTTCTCGGCTTTTCTTGTTCCCAGGCGAAGATTCCAGTAGACGAAAGATCCCGTAATTTCCAGAACAGGTGGAAGAGAAACAGACCGCACAATCATGTTTTTTCCCCCAGCCATCCCTGTCACCACTATAAGACGGACGAGGAGGAGGCGTGGCTAACACGGACCTCCCCTGTCTTCCGCTCTCAGCTGCTTCCATAGGGTGTTCCAAAGCCCGGGTGACAGTATTAAATTCCACCCAACCGTTGGATTTCGATATTTCATCGGGAATTCACATTATGAGGCCTCTGAATAAACACAACCATTTTCTTTAAAAGACAATATCCGTAGTTTGGAATGATGGGTAATCAGTGTATATAAATTCGATATATACCAAATACGCAACACGAAAACTGATAAGCAAATTCCTCCGTAGGAAACTAAAATGTACATGGAGCCTTTTGCCGAATTGTTTAACCTGTCAAAAATCCCTATAGCAATTTTTGATCAAGCATTTTGATCAAGAATTTCATATTATTTACACAATTATCAATATTAAGTACTTTCTGCATTTTAGGGGCAGGGCTTATGAGGGCCCAGCATATGTAAGGAATTTGATTACCTTGTGTTTTTTATTTGGTAAACTTAAGAAGTTCTCTGAAAAGTGCAAAACGCTTTAAACCATGAAATTCATTTTAAAAATATATATTTTTGTGGCACTAACAATTTCCAAGATATCTGATATCCTGTTTTCAGTTTTCCACATTGTTAGTCCGTTCTTTAAAATATTGTTCTATGCGGTTGTTGCCTCAAAGTCAGGAAGAGAGGATAAAATTCAAAGGCTAGAGTAAAGCTACCTGCTTTTAGACCTGCTACTTGATTCGGCTCCCTCTAACTACCTTATATCTACAACGAAGTGTGTAATAAAGTACTTCTACAAAGGTGTGGGGCAGGATTTCTATGTTGGAAGCACAATTCTTTCTCTTCTCGTGTGATATTTTGCGGCTATCAGTTTCTTCTGGTCACTAATTGTATCATCTTATTTTAGATAAGTCATGAGATCTCTCGTTTTCAGTTGTGGTTCGGAGTGAAGTAAATAAAGTTTTGGAGAAGTCCAATTTTGTAACAAATAATTTAATTGTATTATCAGGATTACTTTTTACTTGAACATTCTTTGCTGGTCAATTGCAGTTTCCTCCAGCATATCGATAAATTCTTACTTTTTTAATAAAAAAAAAAGTTCAAATAATCACATAAAACGCCTTACTACTGCACGTCTAGTCATCACTCACAAGATTACAGAACACATCTCCTTGTGAAGACTATTGATATTGCCGTTACTATCGTTACACCTATATTAATTTTGTGATTGGCCGATTTAATGCTACGTCACCACATTACGTTATACAATTATTACTACGGCCATTCACAAAATTACACATATTTTTGCACATTTTTTTTAATGATTTATAAAATTTTCACAGCTTTCCTAAATATATATATCGAAACTACTGCTACAAATGCCCCTCTTCGAAATATATGGAATATAACCAAATAAACGAATTAACAATATATTTCCATATATTTCCATATATTTCCAAGAATATCGCCAATTAACAATTTCGTTTACAACAATAATACATAACACATACATAAAACAGAACAATAAATAAATATTAATTAAAATACAATATATTAACATTGAACAGTAATATATATTATTATTATTAGTATTAACACACACATATGGTATATAATCTGTATTGTTTCAATGACTGTCAAGACTTTCGAAAGGTTTCAGTAATGTCTTATGATATCTTCCCACGCTCGTATTATTCGAATCTTTTAATTCATAAGTATGATCTCCAAATTTGTTTATTATTCTGTACGGGCCTTTATAATTTAAGTCATTCTCCAATAAATGTTTTTCCTGCAACCGAAATATTAAATGTCTTCACTAATACCATGTCATTTATTTCAGGATTCCACTTGGTCTTTCTTCTTTGTACTTTCTTTAATATTTTTTCAACTTTTTCTGGTATTCTTTTAAATGCTTCGGCGCATTTCTCTTCTTCATTTATACCAGTCGCACTCTCTTCTAAGACGTTTTTTTTTTTTTAATTTGACTGCAAGCTTTATTAGCAAACTTCAGTACAAGCACAATGATGGTAATGACAATGATATACAAGACAGCTATGGAGAAGCAAAGATGGCTTACTCATCGTCCCATTTGGCTTAGGACCACCACAGCGAACATCATGCATCTGAAAACTGTGTCATTGCAGTTTTAACCTTGTCGAAGAGCAAAGTGTCTGAAGTCATGATTAACTGCTGCAGCAACTTGTAAACACCAAGTTCCCTCAGGCGAGCTTGTCTCTCACTAGCACCAGGCTCTTCTCGCCAAACCAGGTCACAAATGCAGAAAATTGCAGCTATCTGCAGCTTCACATTTGAGTGCATCATGTAGTCGGTCAATTTCTTAAGTACATCTTCATTTGCCATTATGAATTCCTTTGAAGGTGCCCCATCTGCTATATTTGCTAAGATACATAAAGCCTGCTCCTTTACATGAGCACTATGTGTTCCTTCCAAAATTAATACAACCGCCTGCATAATATGATTTCCATGCAGACCCATAATATGATCTATATGTGGTTTTGTAGATAGCAAGTTACGCAGCAATCCAAGTGTTTTCATGAGAATACCCACTTCAGGGTCAGAGAGCAACCTAAATGTTTGATCTGTGCCAAGTGCATGCAGTATTTGAGACTTAATATTCTGTTCTGCTGGAAATGCCATGTTCATTAGTGCCCAAAACCCATTGAGCCTCAGAGCCGGATCTTGTCTTGTAAGCGCACACTCCAATATGGGTTCTTTGCTTGGTGAGAATTCTAGCAGCAAGTTACATGGAGTGGATGAAGCTACAGTGAGGATATCATCAGAAGCTCCTTGTAATAGCTGCATTAATGGGCACCAAACAGAATGATCCTGGAATGTGGTTCTCAGCTGTTGTACAGATCGAGACAATGAATGAAGACATCTTACTGCTGCCAATCTAACTTTTGAGCTTGGATCCTGCAGCCCACTCACAATATGATCCATTAGATTATCTGTGTCTGTTATTTTTTTCCGGATATCCTCATCATTTGCTCCTAAAGATGCAAATGCCCTAAAAGCTGCCTGCTTCATCTCTTGTGCAGTCGTCACTTCTTGTTGCAATTTCTGTGCAGTCTGACTGGGATGCAATTGCACATTTTGTGTGCTAGGTGGTTCAGGTTGGTATTGGAGAAATAAAGCAAGAGTTGGGACTAGATGATTAGAAATAGAAGCTAGTCGCTGCAGTTCAGTGTCCACCTCTGTAAGATATGCAAGTTTTTCTGCAGCCAATACCCTTTCCTCACAGGTTCTGTCTTTTCTGCACAGACGTACCAAACAAGGTAGAGTTCTATAGAGTATTTTGGGGTCCTCTGCACTGATTGCTCCAGCCCTATGCATGTAAGTGACACATCTAGCTGATGCCATCTGCATCTCACTTGGTTTGTCTCTTGCCATTATTCCCACCAGCAAGTCCGGAACTGACTTCCCACCAAAACTCGAAGTAGCAACAATGGCCGAAACTTTTTGGTTCTGGAAGCACATGTTGGCAAGACATTTGAGAGCTGGCATCTGCACCTTATAATGAGGCGAACAAAGCAGTGCAGCCAAAGCTGGCACTGCTCCCTGGCCACAGAGCAGGTGCTGGTTATCTGATGTCTTGCAGCCAGCTGTAAGAATTGTAGCAACACAGACTTGGTTTGACTTATAATGAGGTAAAAGACTCAACAGATGTAGTGGGAGATTCTCATCTTGACAGATTAGGTTAACAGGTGCACAAGGGTATTCAAAAATTGTCTTCAGACAACGAAGAAAAGCTTCTATCAGCTTTGAATCTTCGCTTCCCAGACCATTGATAAGTACTGGCACCACACCCAGATCAATGAGAGATTTAACATGATCCTCAGTGGCCTTTGCAAGAGAGCCCAAAGTTATTGTTGCCTCTACTTTAATCTGCACAGGCATCATACTGTCTCCCAAAAGTTGAAGCAGTCTTGGTACAACTCCCTGTGCTATGACATTGCCTTTCTGTCTGTTGCTGCTAATAACAGAGTTCTTCAGACACACAATAGCTTCCAAACATCTTTCTACATGTGGTGAATACAGCTCATCTATATAAGAACGCGAGCTCTCCACATCCATAAATGGTTGCATAATATATACCATTTTACATACAATCCAGCTCTACTGCTGCAATTATAGGTTGCCTTGTCTTGTCAGAAGGTTGTTTTTAGAAGCGTAAGTTATATGTATGTAAACCAAAAACTGTATTGTGTCTTATTAACGTTTCCTCCCGCTGATAACTGAATGTTTTAATCAATTAAAATCATTTCAGATAAAATCGTAGGTCATGCAACCACGAAATCCGAATACAGAAAATTAGTTCCGCCCTTTAAATACATTCACCAGTGATAATTAAAAGACATCTGCAGACATCCCTCCCTGGACATCCCTAAAGGAGACGTTGGTAGCTTTATTATGAGAGGTTCGGGAGGTTTTCCAGTCATTAAGTCTATTGGTTGCGAATCTTGTAGTAGTGTTTGGGGTGTTATTTATCACCTTTTCTATGACATCACAATATTTATACCAGCCCCGGTGATTCGAGTGACACAGTATTCGGAAATAAAAATTTAAGTCTCACATCACTCTCTCACAAGGATAATATGGATAATATGCCGAAGAATTATAGATTTTGATATTGTTTATCTTCACCTCCGATGTAAACAATTTACTTTAATGAACTGCGTCGTTGTCTGAAAGCATGGCTTTTATTTGCCCAAATATTTGTATCCATTCCTTTAAAATTCTACTGACACATGAGTCGCTCTTAACATTTCGAACGGGGTAAATTTTCACAAATTTAGTAGAAATGTCAAACATCACAAAAACACACTTGCAATTATATTGACTAGGTGGCATCTCCCCGTGTGCATCAATCGCGACTAATTCGTTCTTTTTATCTCTGATGATGGTCTGAGGTTCAAAGTCATGTTTGATGTATATAGGTTAACTCTTTGGCACAGTTCATGCGTTGAAACTAATTTCCTCACTTTCCTATCAATGTGTTTTATATATAGCTGTTCCTTGCTGGTCATGGAAGTTTTCTCACATCCAGAATGTGCTAAGTGGTGATGAAATGAGGAGAAACGGGGTAAATTTTCACAAATTTAGTAGAATTTAGTAGAAATGTCAAACATCACAAAAACACACTTCCAATTATATTGACTAGGTGACATCTCCCCGTGTGCATCAATCGCGACTAATTCGTTCTTTTTATCTCTGATGATGGTCTGAGGTTCAAAGTCATGTTTAATGTATATAGGTTAACTCTTTGGAACAGTTCACACGTTGAAACTAATTCCCTCACTTTCCTATCAATGTGTTTTATATATAGCTGTTCCTTGATGGTCATGGAAGTTTTCTCACATCCAGAATGTGCTAAGTGGTGATGAAATTAGGTGATTACACTTTCTTCTAAACTAGTGGGAACTATAACCTTCCATTTTTATCACATCTCCATGTAATTTGTAAAGTACACAATTCTTCTTGGCTGTGGTGCAATTCATAGCATCTTCAACTACTGAAGCCTGTCGCAACAATGCAGATAATCTTGAATAATTTTGTTGAAGTTCTGAAATGTTCTTAAACTTCTGAGTGAGATATCTATCCCAATTTAAAATTTAACTCGAAATGTAACCCTTGGCTGTTGGCTTGCCTGTCGTATCGGGTTTTCATGCGGTCGCTCGCCTTCTGGATGTTCTGGCGAGCCATCTCGTGCATGTCGTGGAGGTGGTCCACCAAGTTCTCCACATACTCGGTCGCTGGCTGCTTCACCCCCGGAGGGCTACCAAAAGCCAGGTCACAGGGGAGGCGTAACTCTCGGCCGAAAATTAAGCTGGCTGGCGTGATTCCCGTGGTGTCGTGTGTTGATGAGCGGTAGGCCAGCAAGAACAGTGGCACCTTGACGTCCCAGTCTCGCTGATGGCTGGCCACGACCATCCTCAAGTGTTCCTCTAAGGTCTTGATGTACCTCTCGACCATGCCATCTAACTGGGGATGTAGAGGTGTTTTGCGGGTCTTGTTAACCCCAAGTCTCTCTAGTGCCTCCCTCATCATGTTGGACTCAAATTGGTGCCTTGATCACTGTGCAGCTCTAATGGCACCCCAAATCGGCAAAACACTTGCTCCACGAGGCAGTCTGTGATTGACCTTGCCTCTTGGTTCGGGATGGCATACACCTCCGGCCACTTAGTGAAGTAATCCACGACCACCACCAGGTATTTGTTGCCTCGGTCGAATATAGGGAACGGTCCAGCAATGTTAACGGCGATCCGTTCGAATGGCGCTCCGACGTTGTACTGTTGCATGCGACCCCGGCTCCTAGTCTGGGGGCCGCGACTCGCCGCGCACACGTGAAGCTGACGGCACCATCTCTCAGCGTCTGCTCAAGCCTCAGCCAGTAGTAGCGCTGCCGTAGTTTGTCAATCGTCCGGTTCGCTCCCAGGTGTCCTCCTGAAGTACCGGCGCGCACTTCTTCCAAGACTTCCGGAACCTTACTCCGGGGAAGTACCAACTGTTCTCTCTGCGTCTTCCCATCGGGTGATTCCCATACCCGGAACAGCACACCCTCTGTGGTCTTCAACGAGTCCCACTGGGCCCAGTAAGATTTGTAGGTGGCGCTCCTCCGTGCGACGTCCGCCCAGGTTGGTCTCGTCCCTGCCTCCACTTCCTTCAAGAGTGGCCTCAAGTCTGCGTCCGCCAGCTGCTCCCTCCTCAGGCCTGCGCTATCCCAGCCATCCGCAGGCATTGCCGTGACTACTCGAACTGCTGCGGCACGCCCCTTCTGCTCCACTCTTGTGCATTGGCCGCACTCTTCTGGACAGGGTCTTCGGGACATAGAGTCCGCCTTACCGTGACACTTCCCTCTGCGATGTTCCGAGGTGAAGTCGTATTCCTGCTGCCTCTGGACCCAACGTGCTGTCTGGCCTTCCGGTCGCGCCGTCACCATCACCTCGCTCCTCGCGGGGACAACCACGTCTTCGTTCAAGATGACCCTGCAAATTCCAAGGCGCTCTTCTGGTTGACGGAGCATAACCTCTTCTCCGTTGAGCCTCACGACATTCCTGCCGACGTCGACCGTCGCCTCGTGGCTCCTGAGGGCATCCAGTCCCAGAATCACCTCCTCAGCCACCTTCGCGACGAACACCCACAGACGCACGGCACTCCGTCCCAAGGTCAGCTTCAGCAGGGCCTCCTTCTCCACAGGCATGGTGTCGCCAGATGCCGTCACAAGCTCGTATGGTTGGCTCGGCTTCATCGTCGGCAAACCCTTCGCCACGTCAGGTCTGATAATGGTCACGGCCGCCCCGGTGTTCACCAGCACGCGGCACGGCTTTCCTCTTACCCAGCCGTCCACGGTGAGGTTGTCATCCATCCGCCGGCTGACTGCGCGGATTGTCACTCGAGGGGATGGTGGTAATGGCGCCGTCGTACCCCTCTCCACGACGGCCCTTACTCGTTTTCCGGCTGCTCTTCCTGGTGTGGGCAGTCTCTCCGCAGGTATCCGGGCTGTCCACACCCGCAGCACAGGCCACTAGGTGTTCGCCGGCATCCCACAGCTGGTCTTCGTTCTCCGGCGTAGCGGACACTCCCCGTTCTCGACGTCGGGGTAGATGCTACCTTTGCCGCCTCCATCCTTAATGCCGCTGTCAGCGCCTCGTGGATGGTTTTATAATCGCCGAGCATTAGGCGGTGACGAATCTCCGTTTCCCGTACTCCGTCGACAAAGTTGTAGGCGGCTTCCCGGGAAACGAACTCCAGTGGCAGGTCAACCAAGGCCTTGCTAGCTAGCTGCTCAATCGCTATGGCTAACTCCTGCAGCGTCTCCCCCGGCAGCTGTGACCTTGCCTTTACTTGGCTGCGGTACGCTGCGGCTAAGCGGTGGTTCCCGAAACGATTCTCTAGGGCCTCCCAGATATCCTTGGGCGCCGCCGTTGTCTGCACCGCGTTTAGGACTTCCGCGGCCCGTCCCAGGAGGCTGGCTATTAGCTGTGTGGCCTCCCCCTCCGGTGACCATCTGTTGTGTTTGGCCACTGTGTCGAACTGGCGGCGGAAGACCTCAAATTTTGACGCGCCGTCGTATTTCGGCGGTTTGACACGCGCAGATATTGTGTCGCGTCCCGGCGCGTCGGCCTTCAAATCCTTCAGTTTCCTGCTGACGACGTCCTCTACTATGGCGTTCAGGGACTTGACGCTGGTGTCGGCCTTTCCCTCTAGGTCGTCAACGCGGCTCGCCAGGTCCTCGACGCGCTCGTCCACTTGGCCCATCCGCTTGCCCAGCTCCGTCACGTTATCTCTCACGCCGGCCAACTGTTCTTCAAACTTCACGGCAAGGGCCTCGTTTGCCGCTTTCATCTCCGTGGCCAGGCTGTCGTTCGCTGCCCTCATTTCTGTGGTCAGTTCGGCCATCTTTGCGGTCATTGTCGTCGCCAAGTTGTTATTTGCCGCTTCCGTCTTCGCTGTTATTTCCGCGGCCAGGTTGTTATTTGCCGCTTCCGTCTTCGCTGTTATTTCCGCGGCCAGGTTGTTATTTGCCGCTACCGTTTTTGCAGCGAGGTTTTCATTTGCCGTCTTCATTTCTTCCATTTTCTCTAAAATCTTTGCCAATGCAGCTTCCATTGTCGTATATCCCAGTTCTGACACAAGTTTTGACTTTGTGGGTTCGTGAAATAACAGGACGAGGTTACAAACGCAAAAAGTACACTTTATTTTCCTAGCAATACACCGTTTACCATTACAAATTGCTAGATCACCTCAAAACTGTTTATTTTCCCAAACACTACTCTCAACTGTCTGTCACTACCGGTAATGATTGGCCCCGAAGTTTCCCGAATCTCCACCGGCCATCATTTATTTTATCGGCTTCGCGAGTCTACCGCCAGGGCAACATTATTAAACGTTCAACTGCTGCAGCCTTAACGTGAGTGAATGTACTATAATGATTAATATTATTCCTGTTCATTAGTTCGCGGAAATGTTTATTGTAAAACTATTTTCCATTATCACATTGAATGTTCTTCGGAAACGATTCCATTTTATTCAATATATCCTGAATGGCAGCCGAAACGTTAATGCCACTTTTATCACGTAATACTCGTTCATAAGCAATCTCGGAATAAAAATTGCATGCAAGAAGAGTATACTTATATTTTCTATTTTCTCTTTCATAATTAGAGATGTCCATTAGATATATTTGTACTGAATCCTTAATGCCTTTGCTAATGATGTTATACCGTAGAAAATGTCTTCTGACAGGTGCATGTAATTCAATTGCTATGCGACGCTTTATTATTCTATAATTTTTGATGTTTTAAGTTCTGTAATAAATTCTTCTATCTCGGATGAATGATTCAAAATACCTGCATCCCTCGATGCAACTAATAATCTTAATCTGCTTATTAGTTCATTAGGGTCATTCCAATAAACGTAATCTAATTTTCTCTGCGGTATATATTCTTTCCTACGTAAACCGAATCCAGTTCGAACATTCACAAGATCACGAATGATATGACGATACTTGAAGCCAAGATTTGATCTCAGACGACCATCTCGCGAATATCCATGTCTGTAAACTTGTGTATTCTGTAATATTTGTGAATACACGTCTAAATCCTCTTCGGTATACGATGATTTGCAAGGTAAAAGTTTAAATAATTATTCATACAATCCGGTAGTTGGCTCGTACGTATCTGCTGCTATCTGAATACCATCAGATGTAAACACAACGGTTTTATTACCTAGTTTGTATTCACCATCTTCGTATCGTATGCCGTAAGTGGTGTCCATATCACTCGAACTAGCAGTTCGAAACTTGTGTAGATACTTATCAGCGCCGTTAGCGCTGTCAGTCACGTCATCTGTTTTTTCATCATCATCATCATCATCATCATCATCATCATCATCATCATCATCATCATCATCATCATCGTCGTCATAATCATCATCATCTTGATATGCTTTCGCTACTATTTCCCGTGGAACGGTTACAGGTTGAAGAACTTCAGACATGACTCGATGCTTTACGAATTTCATTCGCTTGAGCGAGCCTAACTTTTCTCTTGTTGCCCTACTATGACGGGCAATGGATTCTTTAAGTCTTACAGCTTCAGAATCCATATCAAACTGAATGTATAGTTAATCGGCCACTGCTAATTTATATGAAACTATTAATTCTATACTTAATATATGACCATCTTTAGCACGTCCAGCAGGTGCCGTAAACGTTAGCATATCCCCAGTTTCAACTGTTGCAGGATATCTTTCAACTAGTCTACCATTTATTGAATACAATGTAGAGTTTATAGTATGCGGTTGTACTGATGAAACTATAGTACACCAAAGTACCGTTCCATTTCCAGGAACTTTATAGTATTCCAGTCACGATGTTAACGTACAACTTAGCGAGGGACCTCAAAACGGACGTGTTTGCAATGAAATTATAAGTTCAGCTTTCAATTTTGTAACATAGCGTTTAAAATGTTTCTCATTCGTGCTTTCATGGTATGAATATCGTTATTTGTACTGATTGGTTTATTATCAAGTTCGGTTTGTCGTGTGGTTATTTCTTTCATTTCTTTTTCCACAGCTGTTTTTATTATGTCGCTAGCACTACTAATCGTGCTAGTTAAAGTCTTTGTAGTTCATCCAGTTTCTCTGAAATAATATTGGCAAAGTTTGTTATAGTCTCAGTTAAACTTGTTTTCAATTCATTCTGTTTCTGCCTAAAGAAGTGATTAACACAATTCATGATGACTGCATCAGCACCATCTATTGGATCGGCTATCTCCTTTAGTCTTCTTATTCGAAATTATAGTGTTTCATTAGATTCGTGAATTGGTATTCTGTCATCTACATATTTTTTATCGGTAACATCGTGATCGTGAAGCGGTTCCAATAGCGTTTTTATTCTTATATCATCAAGAATGACATTAGTTTCAGAATCACGTTTAAATGCATATTTACTTAAGTAATCCATTAAATTGTTGTACTGGATGTCGAGCGACATTTGTATGTGAACCCTAAGCATAGCTCCAAACTCGCCCATACGTTGATACGAGGTCTGCTCACTGAAATTCTGCATTCGATTCTCGATGTCAGCCGTATGTGTATCCACATAACGTTTAGTCGCCGCATAATCGCCTTCTTCAGGGCTGCGAACATTGCACAACAGCTTTCCCTTAAACCTATAGTTTCCCGTTCCATCTCTAGTATGATATATCGATTAAACACACCCCTAGAGGGTATGATTCTTTGGGATCCGTACCTATTGATACTCATCTCTCTAGTGATGAATTATTCAACTTATTCATTCTGATAAAGAGATCAAATTCGTGTCAGTAGCGTCCCTCGTTCAATGGATATTCCGGTACAATGACAACAAAGGACCGTCCATTAGTCTCCCATATATGTTTACACATATCCTTAAATTCAGCATAGAACATATCGGTATTTACATAATCCTCATATATATGCTTTAAATTGATATCATCCAGTCAAAAGAGTACAATCATATTTGCACTATATCTGATTAAATGTTTAGGCACTATAGTATATGGTTGAGCTAAACATATAGTATCGACGTTACGATGTCTACCCATACAGTAATACGAGGCTATCTTACCCTGTTTTTCATGTATCACATCGTCAAATACAAATATCCAGTTTTCTCTAGCTTCCGATGTTTGGACTACTTTTTCACCAATATCGAACGTAAATACGCCCTTATCGGGTATAGTGTTCAGTACCTTGAGTAAATACCGATATTTAGGTTGTTGCAACGATTTAGAATATATGAAGAGGTTTTCGAATCTCAGACCATTCTCGTCAACAAGCAGATTGAGTAGAACATTCGTTTATCCAACATTTGAACTACCGAATATGAGTGCTCTAACACTACTCGGAAACAGCGTCCCGTGTCGTCCTTTGCGAACATCATCATCGAAGTCTAACACCTGTATGGGTATAGCATACACTTTTGCTTTACTACTTTCATATCAGGACTAATACTTATAAAGCATACGTTTTGCTTTTTAGTTCATAGTGAGACATGCGCTCCTCACGTGCACCCAAAGGTTTGGGAATTCCTAATTCCTTGATTAATTCATTACCATTTGAGAAACATTTACCATAATATCGTTTCTGTGGTCCTGGAACAAAACTACATAAACGGTTGCAGAGAGGTGACTTACCAGTGAATGGGTTGGACTCGGCGTGTCTCGATCACGACAAAGCCTACGCAGCGAGTACTATTACAGACTCACGTCTAGCCGATAAGGTGCTCGAGGAGAAAGCTTGGAGACGAGTAAAATCTTCTGACGCTTCTTTGGGTGAACGAATTGCAGCTCGACTTGTCCCCACACTTATGAAGGGTAAATTGGCAATGGGCGCTGGTATGCGTTAACGTCGCAGCAAGAGAGGTAGTTTCTTACCTTTACTACCAAAAGGAGCCTGCTCCACTGTGTCCGTTTTGCAATGAATCGTTATCTGTACGACACGTTTTGCTAGAGCGTTTTCACCTAGCAGACCTTAGGACGTCTCTGCGGCTACCGGCCAGCTTTGCAGAAATGCTAGCGGACGATGACACAGTGGTGCAGCGGATTTTTAGATTCTTTTCTAGGTTGGGCTTTAGGATTTAGTGAGTGAAATGTTTAGTAAGTTTTCATTGATTTTTTTAAATGTTCGTTTAGTTTTAATAGGTTTATTTACAGTTGTATAGTTTTTTTTTTAGAAATTTTATATCTGGCTTTTGCCATGACAAGTTCTTTAAAGGGCGCTGATGACCGTCGTAGTTGAGCGCCTTATACACATCAGCATCATCATCATTATCATCATCATCACAGTTTCCGAATGAGATCAATAAAGCATAACTCCCATTTTCAAGCGGGAAATAATAAACACATTTTTATACCTTTATGTTATAACGTTGTGGAATATGGAAATATAGAATCAGGCTAAAAATTCAATATCATTGTCATGGTTTGGGACATGGATCTTCCAGTTGCTCTAACCAACTGAGCTGCCACGGCAAAATCATTTAATTTTGCAGCTGACTACGCTCTGTTTAGCAAAACCACAGTAAAATTTTGATTTAATTTCGAGATGACATAACCCAACTTCGTACGGGCATATTGGGAATATTAGCTCATTTATTTAGAACAAGGACACTAAGTCGTGGCTGTATTACACATATTATTATTTCACGTAGCTTCAGCACAGTTCTTGCAAAAACATATTCATGGCATGTTATCTTATAGTGATTTGGAGTTCTTCTTGTGATTTAAAGCAAAACTGCAGGGATTTTAATGTTGTGCTACCAGGATTTTGTCATGGTGTTTCAGTTGTTTAGCACAACCAAATATAAACTTAGGTTCCATATTTTATATTCTGGCTACGGCAGTCTGACTCTAGTTTTCCAAACTTTTCATGTGGCTTGTGTGAAACGGGAATTAATTAGGACGGCGAAATATGTTGATTGTAGTTGAATCTGGGTAGCCAAAACTAAGAAATATTGATTTCTTTGTAAAAAAAAATAATACCAAGTTATTTCTTTTCTTTTTTTAATAAAACGTTTTTCTTGTTTTGCAGGTGAGGAAAGTTTTCTTCCGCGGAAATTCTGATTGGTGGAAATTGATGTAAATCCTGAAGGTAAGATTTGGGAAACCAAAACGGAGAACACACTTGTTATTTCTATTTTCGTTATGCACAGTGTGAGACTGCCTGTTCCAGTTAAGTCACCCTAAGGCAACAACTCAATTTATTGGGTTATATGGATGGGTGCAGCCTCGGGATATCAGAGTTTTTTTGTGGGGGGGGGGGATCGCTCTTGAATCGAGACTATAGAAGAGGGTATGGGAGCGTCATGAATCTAATGCTGAGTTCTGCTACGAAAAAGGCTCTGGACTGATTTGACATTATTTAATGAGCCGACAGCTATTGTAGTTCACTCGCTGCTGTGTTAATTTACTATGTTAAAGAATTTACTTGAACATATCCGCGAACTTCAGCAATTTTGTTGTCCGGTGTGGATTAAATAGGATTTCGGAAAGCTTTGCACCTTTATCGTGGGACGTACCTGCGGAAAGGTGCTACAATATTTACATGTTTATTATTTAGTGTTGTGTTCATGAGAACTAAGTGGAACTTAAACGTTTGTCCTCTTCGTCGTCACATTTATGAGTGTCCTCCCCTCTAAAGTCATTTTTAAGCCTTCTCGCGGACCTTCTCCCACTATTTCTTTGAACTCCAAGTTGTCGAATATCACGTAACGAATTTCTGGAATGGTATTTAGCTCTTATTAATAAATGTGTCTCTTGCCTGTGCGCATGTCCCTTCTTAGGAGGATTTTCTCAATCAGCATATTTAATTTAATGTGAAAACTACTTTCGCAAGAGTTTCTTCTAATACGTTCACCCTTGTCACTGTACCTTTTCGTAGGGTCATTGATTTCACGTATATCTGGAATGTGTCCCTAGACATCCTAAAATAGGGCGTTCGTACTTCCAAAGATATATGCTTTTGTCATTTATTACATTGTTTATAGACGTTTATGTACGTACCACCGTACTTTGAACACCATTTCAGGTGTCTCAAATTAATGTATACACTCTTTGAAACTCTATCGTCAGCAAAGGAAGTAGAAATAAAAGCTTTCATTGTGTTGTATTCCTTAAATCTCTAGATGTTCAAAATATACCCTTGGGTAACGGAACCTCCAAACAAAGACATTTTTCATTCGAAAGTCAAAGTGTCAATACCTTCGTTATGGGTGCGGCTTCTCTTTCATTGCATCTCCCTTTTTATGCACCCGATACCCTTGCATTGACATCTGACCTGTCTCTGATTCTTGTGATTGTTAGCCTTATTGGTATACTACGTTCATCCTTCAGCACTGTATTCATACTCAACAACATTCTTCACCTGCTAATAACCTTTCAGTCCAATTTTACGTGCATCTAACGCAAAATGTATCGCCATGTGTGTTTGTAAACAAATGAATGTGTCTATTTGCCTCCCATTGTGCCTCCTTAATCATAAACAAATTTGTATTTCTCTCTCATTTTGTTGTTGAGAACCAATGTTTCAAAGAGTGCGCAGAACCACTCTGTACTTTGTGAACCTGACAGTTTAATTTATACGAAGGTTCGTATATATCTAACATTTTATTTTTTCCATAAAACATTAAAATAAATTCCAGCTTTATGGGCATTTACAATTAAAAAAAAGATATATTGTGAACTGTTTCACTTCAGGTGTTCCCATATTGGGAAGTATAGCACGCTCTCTAGCCTAGGAGTTTCAATAATATAACAAAATATTCTTTAATCAGAAAATAAATGAAAACTTGAACACTAAACCTTAAACGCAGCGTGTGTGAAGCATCGTGAGCACCCATATACACAAGAATGGAGAAAAGAGGAAAGCTTAGCAAGAGTGGTGGGCGCACAAGACACTACAAGGGCAGTCAGAATTCGGAGGCAGTCACAGACCTATTACACTGTATCAGCAGGTGGTCAGTGCTACTGTGCATGTTTGGTTCAGCAGTAGAAGAATGTCACTGGTTCTACAGGTAACACTGGTAACAGAATTGCAGATTTGCTATCCTTTTCTTTACAGTTATTCCCATACGTCATTCGTTTATAGTAATTAAGGGATGGATATATTTTGCTTAACTTTACTTTTATATAATCACAGTAATGGTTAACTGTTGATTTAGGCATAGGGGTATTAGAGAGCAATAAATTCTTTCTTGACTATGAATAGTGCACTAAATTTAACCCAAAGATACTATTTTAAAGGAACCCCAACTCTAACTAAAACAACGCGGTTACAAAATGAGAACGCGTTTATTTAGTGTCCAAAAGAGTCCTGACCACTCCTTTGTTATTGCGGAGAGCTTAACGATGTAGCCCGCGGTATTTCCGAGCAGTGGCCGATAGAAGGGAAAAAAAGACATCACTATTGCATCCCCTGTGTCCAGGAATTTGCACAGAGGAAGCGAAGTATTCTCAGTTAAATGTGACAGCACTCAATAAAAAACCGAATATACCTACTAATAATGTGGTTAACAATGAAAATAAGCCCTGATATAATGCCCCCCCCCCAGGGGCCTACTTTGGTAGGTACGGGTTTGGCGCACCAGGGGTCCCGAGCCAATAGTCTCCCTCGTGTGGGCTCCTCTTCGTGATTGAGGGAGACAGTCACCAATATTTATAAAATATTTCAGAATTGTTAAACTTACCGCATCCATGCAGCCCAATGACGTTTGCAAATGGTACCTGAGGGGTCCTGAGTGCGATTCTCGCCAGCAGATAGCTCTTATCTTGAGTTTTTTCGTGGTGTTCCCTGGTCGCTACCAGAATGTTGAGTAGATTTCTGATGTGTCATGATTTCCTTTCCGCCATATTCCTTTCATTCTATTTGCGTCTCATTTTTAATCTGTTAGATGGTGCAAGTGCTTGTTCCAAATAGAGTATCCTGTGCACTTTAGCAGGTTTTAATGATTTATTCGTTTTCCTGTGTGATCCCACTATCGGGACAGGAGTTTGATCCAAGAACTGTAAGGGATTTAAGCAAGCCTCAGTGGCTTCCCTGTAGCCTATTGCTTCCTGAGTAGCCTTCATTGATATTTAATCAGCCTTAGATAATGAGTGATGTTGGGATAGTTATTTCTTGTAACATATTTATGTTGATGAAATATTCGTTTAAATAAACTAGTCCACTGAAGTATAAAAAGGACTGTATTTTTTCATATTTTAAGTCTCAGGAGCAACTTTGTTATTTGCTATCACTATTACAGCCAATGATATTTGTTATCCTCTCTAGTTTGAATGAATGGGTGTGTGACGGACCCTAGTTTAGAAGCCGTAGCACATTTGTAATGTTATTGTTTCTATTAAATAAAAGATCTGCTTTATGTATCAATAATCATTTCATGAGTTTCTGCCTATACAATTAACCACATAAAGCCGTGGGTGAGAGCATAAATTTAAATCTATTAAATAAAACCCAACTTTAAACTAACCCTAAGATACATCAATTCCGTTAAGCAATTGTTCCAAAGGCAAAGCCGTTTATTTCACGTTGGATGTTGAGGCGGCATATAAATATGGGAAAAGGGGGGTGGGGATGTATTTTTTTTTTAAATTTCGAACTCTTTTATTCAAAAGTTACGCTGATATAAATACACACGTAAACAGTAAATCATTTTCATAGAGAATGATTTGCGTCTAAAGTACTTCAATGTACAAATACTGATGAATGTTAACAGTATGATTCTGTTTAACTCCCAACAAACAAATATTGGACTAAAAGCTACATACGAGATACAGGTTTAAGTCCAAAAAGGTTAAAGTTGCATGCTAGTACATGTATTGCTACTTCGCAGAGTAATATTCTGCCCATATTGATTTTCCTTATCTTTCTTATGGAATCCTTTTCTACACAATAATAGCTTTCATAGAACTCAAAAAACGATGTTGCAATTTTTATCAGTGGCGTATGCTGGAATTGTGACTGGGGCTAATAACAGGTCTATCAGATCCGAACAGTAAGGGATTGTTGATTAAATGTTAGCTTCACAAACAGAGCATTTAAATCAGATTTTCTTAAAACAAGCTGTTAAAACAATTAAAAAAGGCAAACAATTTCACCATACCTTATACAAATATAACAATTTGTAAGAAAAGCCTCACGTAACTTAAGTAAATGGTGTTAATTTATCTTTCAAATTGATATTCTTCTTTCTAATTGATATAGAGTTCGCGATCTCTTAGCCCCTTCCTCGCCACATCTGTTTATATATACGTGAATTCCAGCTGTCTTTCTTTGTGAGGCAACTGCGTTGTGCCACTATCAAAAACAGTTCCTCGTTACGTCTTTTCAATGAAACAAGAACCCCCAGGGGCCTACTGCGCTAGGTACGGGAATTGGCGATCCCGGGGGCCCGAGCCAACTTCACACAATCGGTGTGGGCTCCTCTTAGTGGTGAGGGGTCAGACAAGACACGCACCCACGTGTAGGCCGTGCGTGGAGACGAGTGTTTGTGGCTTTTCATGGTGGTTGAGGGATGCGTATCTGAGCTCGTTCCAGTGACCTGAATTCGGCGAGGGTGCGCATTTCCGATACACTTCTTTGGTTTCTGCTTCGCTTAAACGGGAATTTAGGGACTAACCCACCTCTAATCAATCGGCCAGGACTAGGTATTGTACCGAAATCCAGGGTGACTGCGACGGCGTGCTCGCTATATCCCCTGTGTAGCCCTCTCATCCAAGTGGGGTGAGCCTTTGTTGAGCTCCCTGGTAGGAGCACTGGGGGATGAAACCTATTCCATTTATTATGGTAAATAAACATTTTAATAAAAATATTAAAAGTGCAAATGATATAACTAAGAACAATGTAAAAGAAGTTGTTGAGTGTGGTCCTCGCTATTTGGTGTTTAAAGGAACAGAGGAAGGCAGGAGGATTTTTAACCGTTAATCCATTTTTGATACAGAAGGGTCTCGACAACATAGCTGGTTCAGTAAAGTCCTGTAAAAAATCTAGGAATGGCACGCTGTTGGTGGAAGCATTTTCACAATCCCAGGCAGCTAAGATACAGAGAGCCACCATCCTGGGCAGTTAGCCTGTAATAGTCGAGTTGCATAGGACCCTGAATTCCTCGTACGGTGTTGTAAACACTAGTGCGTTGGACGGTATGTCGAACGAAGGTATTCAGGAGAACATTCAAGAATAAGGCGTTAAAGCTGGCTATCGTGTGCAACGGAGAGAGCGACGTGGAAATGGTGCCTAATTGAACCCTGGCATTACATGATGCTGAGTGCTCCTCGCCCATTAAACGTATGATTCCTTTCTAGACTAAACTTTAGGATATAGCGAAGAGAATTTATGCCACTTCAGATATATATTTCTTTTGTTTGTATAGTGTTTTATGGGCATGTATTATTTGTAAGTCTATTTACATATTTACAGTTTTTTGGAGAAATTTATATCTGGCTTTGCCATGACCAGTTTTCTTAAAAAAGGGCACTGATAACCTCTGCAGTTGAGCGCACTTATACTCATCATCATCATCATCATCATCATCATCATCATCATCATCACCGCAATAATAAACTTATATCTGTGAAAGAACTTCCGATTCCCTCGGTTACCTCCTGTCGTTCATCTCGTCGCGAGGAGGTGACTTTGGTTCGGTTGTGTATTGGGCACTGCATTTTTACTTATAGTTTTCTTTTTAAAAAGTAGCCTGCTCCACTGTGTCTGTTTTAAAATGAAGCGTAACCTGTCCGACACGTGCTGCTAGAGTGTTTTTACCAAGCACACCTTGGGACGTCTCTGCAGCTGCCGGAGAGCTTTGCAAAAATGCTAGCGGATAATATCAGGGTAGGGAAGAAGGTTTTTAGATTCTTTTCTAAGTGAGACTTTGGGATTTAGTGAACGGAATTTTTAGTAGGTTTTGATTTATATTTCTTTATACTTTTAATGTACGTATATATTAATAGGCTTATTTGCACCTATATAGTTTTTAGAAAGATTTATATCTGGCTCTTGCCATGACAAGTTTTTTAAAGGGTGCCGATGACCGCCGTAGTTGAGCGCCTTTATACACATCATCATCATCTCTTCTGGTGGCGTACGCTACAAAGGGTGCGGCCCGGAGCGATAAAAGACAGATAGCGTACTGTTCCTGTTCAAATTTTACAACATCTCTCACCTGAAGGTAAGGAATTCCTGCTCGAGGTCTATAACCGTGTTTGGGTTGATGTCACGTTTCCTGACAAGTGGCGAGAAGCTACCATTATACCTATCTTGAAAGCTGGCAAGGACCGTCAACTCCCTTCTAGCTACCGTCCTATTTCCCTCACCAGTTGCGTATGCAAGGTGATGGAACGCATGATAAATGGGCGGTTGGTATGGTGGCTGAAAACGCACAACCTACTGAATAACATCCAGTGCGGTTTTTGACGACGCCGTTCAACAGTGGATCATCTTGTGTCCATGTCGACACAGATTATGAATGGATTTCATAAGAACTGTCAAACAGTCGGAATACTTTTTGACCCCGAAAAGGCTTATGATACGTGTTGGCGGGCCGGGTTGCTACGTACTCTGCACACCTGGAAAATACGTGGACGCCTACCACTCTTCCTTCAGGAATTTTTGAAAGACCGCGTCTTCCGAGGAAGGTTTGGCTCGGTTTTTTTCGAAACTTTTTGTTCAAGAGAACGGTGTACCACAGGGATTGGTACTAAGTGTTACGTTGTTTGCTATTGCGATTAATTCTATCTCGAAATGTGTACCTCCAGGTGTCTCGTCATGCCTATCGTAGACGACTTTGCCGTCTACTGTACATCTCAGCACACTCCGTTTTTAGAGCGCCGTCTTCAGACCACCTTGGACAACCTTAAGAATTGGAGTTTAAAAACGGCTTCCGATTCTCCGCTGAGAAAACCATCTGTGTTAACTTCTGGCGTCAGCAGAGTCAACTACCTCCAAGGCTCCGGCTAGGCGCTGATCTACTACCTTTTGCGGATGAGAAGAGGTTCCTTGGATTGATATTTGATAGAAAACTTAGTTGGTCGTCGCATATAGCACAACTGAAAGCACGATGTGACCGATCTTTAAAGATCTTGCGGGTCCTAAGTGGAAAATCGTGGGGAGCGGATCGTACAGTGTTATTGCGACTTTATCGGGCACTCATCCGTTCCAAATTAGATTATGGTAGTATCGTTTATGGCTCAGCACGACCATCTGTGCTGAAGAGATTAGACACAGTCTAATGAGGACCATTTTTTAATTTATACTGATGGCTCCAAGAACTCAAATGGTGTTGGTTGTGCTTACGTGTGTGGAACCGAACCGTATACATTCGGATTCCACACTAGCACTCCCATTTTTACTGCAGAGCTTTCTGCAATATACCGGGCCATTTTACACGTACGTCGACGAAAGTTGGGGAACTGCTTAATCCTGAGTGATTCCCTCAGTGCACTTCAAAGCCTACGACAGCTGTACAACTACCACCCTGTTGTGCAGCGTATACAGGATGCCCTCCACGTTTTACACGCTTCTGGTGTTAACGTGGTGTGCGCATGGATCCCTGGTCACGTAGGCTTGCGGGGGAATGAAATGGCGGATTCAGCAGCCAAGACGGCTATCATGAAGCCCAGGGTTCGAATACCATCTGTGACATCGGAAGACTTTAGGGCCGTATTGCGGAGTGCTGTGCAAACTTGCTGGCAGGAAGAGTGGTCCGCTCTCCGCATTAATAAACTTAGATCTGTCAAAGAACTTTCGATTCCCTGGGTTACCTCCTGTCGGTCATCTCGTCGCGAGGAGGCGAGTTTACGACACGTGCTGCTAGAGTGTTTTCACCTAGCAGACCTTAGGACGTCTCTGCAGCTGCCTGCCAGGTTTGCAGAAATGCTAGCGGACGATAACGCAGTAGTGAAGAAGGTTTTCAGATTATTTTCGAGATTAGATTTTAGGATTTAGCAAATAGAATTTATGGCTTTTTAGATGACATTACTATTGTTTTTTATTGTTTTTTTAACGCGTATGTATTTTTTGTCATTCTATTGACATATTTATAGTGTTTTAGAATAATTTATATCTGGCTTTTGCCATGACCAGTTTCTTTTAAAAAGGGCGCTGATGACCTCTGCAGTTGAGCGCCCTTATACTCATCATCACTCACTCCGGCCCGGAGCGATAAAAGACAGATAGTCTGCCGAAACAAATTAGATTAGATAAATGGAAAATTCTAGTCACATCTAGCTTGTTAGAGAACATTTTAGAACAGTCTATAATTATCAATGAATGAATATATAAGAGTACGCGACACGCCAGTGGGAGTCGTAAACAGAGGCGTAACGAGAGTTGTAATTGAAACTGGTGTGTTTTGAAAGTGAGCTCTTTGATGTGGTCAACGACCTTGGTAGATTGCAATTGTGTATGTGACGTAATTCTGCTACTGCAAAGATTGACCAGAGTGTATTTCTACGGAGATAAAGAACATTTTGAATTTCTGATAGTTGGACTTTTATTTCTACGAACTCACAAAGTTACACTATGTATATTTCTTGCAATGAAATATAACCGGATTTTATCTTCATACTCTACGGAGTGCAGGCACATTCTCTATTTCGTAATTACCACCAAACTATATTTAAAACTAATAAAATTTATGCAGCCAAATGACCAATTTAATTGTGTTTAAAAGTACCTACATTATGGCTTCTTAGCAAGCTTGTTCCTTTATAACTCCGGTGTGTTCGTACTCAAGTACAAAGGGTTCGAAATTACTTCTTAATGTTCTATTGATTTATTAAATGAAGTTAGAATGTTTCATAGCTGCACCTCAGTCAGAACAAATTGTGCTTTATAAATGTTAAGAACTATAAAACTCAGTTGAATGGTTATTGAGGCTACCATGCATGCACAAATTATTGCTGTTTATAGTATTGGTATTGTAAACGGGCGCTATTTCAACCATTTTTAAAAAAAATATGGGCGGATTTCTACTAGCACAATGTTACCTCTGTAAAACGGTGTATCTCTGACAAAAATGGCCTAGCCACACGTTATCAATATCAGTGGGAAGGTTATACGATTGTTTGTCTGCTGTAACTTAATGCACAGGACTAGTTTATAACGAGGCATATTTCAAGCACGATTGCAATCAAACTGGATTACTGCAGCGAGACCAAAGCCCACTGTTGTTGGAAATATCACTGATGTTGAGAGAATAAATGTTTTCATTTCCACCATCAGGTTGATTGAATTTCTCCAAAGTAAACATGAATATTTTATCCCGGTGTGTTGCTGTGATTGGAACATGTTCCGAAATATTTGAATACTTAACATTTTACTATGTCCTTTGACTGCATTGCTCTTGTTCTTAAATTTCTCGTATTTGTAGAGCTTATAATTTCTTGCATTATTTTTATATTATCCTCGTAAGAACTTAAAGTATAAGCTGTCCTATAATTCATTAACGTACTGATAGTGATGAAGACAGACTAAAAAAAGTCTACATAAGCTAGATCGTAGACAGCAACCGCTTTTCCTCATAGATGTACTGGGTAAAATACATTCAGTCTGGCTCTACTCATTAAAACCTTAGCGTACACATGGCTAGTGTGGAATAAATGATTATTTCCATCAATTTACCTAAAGCCATAGTGGTTTAACTATGAAGTCTAGGAATTAAGTACTTCGAGCAGAGTAAGTCTCCACTAAAAATGCGTCTCTTTGAATATAAAAACACCTAGTGGTCTACCGGGAAAAATACGAGTCAATTGGAGAGTTTAATGTCATGTCGGCATGTTGGCTTCAGTAGTTCAGTTGGTTAGAGCAAACGCGCGGAGAGCGGGAGGTCCGTTGGGTCTAATCCCAGATATGGTATTGCATTTTTCAGTATGTCTCTACTTATTTAAATATCTTCGTTTTAATTCCCAAGTATAGCGCATAGAATAAACATTGACGTACACAGAAAGTTTACTAGAACCTGCTACTGCTTTATGCAATATACCGGAGCATTTTAAACGTACGTCGACGAAAGTTGGGGAACTGCTCCATCCAGAGTTATTCCCGAGCCAACACTTACCCTCCTGTGGGCTCCTCTTCGTGGTTGAGGGAGACAGTCAACGGGCCCACACACGTGTATGCCGTGCGTGGAGACCCGTGTCGGTAAAAAGGTTTGTCCTGGTGGTTGAGGGATGCGCAACTGAGCTCGTTTCAGTGTACTTCTGAATTCGGGGAGGGTGCGCATTTCTAAAGCACTACTTTGGTTTCTGCTTCACCTAAACGGGAGGCTAGGGACTAACGTACTCCTAAACATTCGGCCAGGACTAGGTATTGTACCGAACTCCAGGGTGAGTGGGATGGCGAGCTAGCTAAATGCTATGTCTAGCCCTGAAATCCCAGTGGGATAACCCCTTATTGGGCTCCGTGGTGGGTGGGGGGCACTGGGGGATGAAACATAGTCCAACTATTATGGTAAACCCTACATTAAATTAAAAATTCAAAAATTTGTGGTAGCAATGTAAAATAAGTAATCAAGTCTTGTGGTCCTCATTTCTTGGTAGTCAGTCGAACTCAAGAAGGCCAGAAGTTTACGACAGTTAACCCTTTTACTATCCAGAGGGGCTTAGACTAAATTGCTGGTCCAATCAAAACCTGTATAGGATTGCGAAACGGCACGCAGCTGGTTGAAGCGCATTCTGTCACCCAGGTAGCAGCACTATGGAAGGCAAGCATATTAGGCAGTTAACCTATCACCGTTACGATACATAAGACCCTGAACTCCTCGCGCGGGATGGTAATCAACCGTGCGTTGGACGGTATGTCCAACGAGGAGATCCAGGAGAACTTGAGAGACCAGGGAGTTACTTGTGTGTACACAGTCCGGCCCAGAGTACGTGGGGAATTGTTGTCCACTCGTACCCTGTTCCTTACTTTTGATCGTATAGACCATCCTCAAAAGATTAAGGCAGGATGTGAGAGTATTGAGGTTAGGCCCTGTGTAACAAACCTCGAAATGGCTTACGATACCTGTTGGCGGGCAGGGTTGCTACGTACTCTTCACACCTGGAATATACGTGGACGCCTACCACTCTTCCTTCAGGAATTTTTAAAGACCGCGTATTCCGAGTAAGGATTGGTTCGGTTTTTACGAAACTTTTTGTTCAATAAAACGGTGTACCACAGGGATCGGTACTAAGTTTAAGTCCAGAGGCTCTACCCCTAATAGCCTTGAACCCGTAGGAACAAGACCCGGGCCTCCTTCTACCTGGGAGTATCCGAGCTGTCCCAAAGGGCGCTCGGCGTCCTCCGAGGGGCTTTCCATACGGCAAGAACTAGAGACTAACAAGCCCCCCCATCTGGTCCTGAGGACACAAGACGGGATGGAAGTGGATACGCCACTTACGCTCGTCAACACTCAAGGTGAAGACTACCGAAAACCTCGGTGGGGCCGCCTGGTGATCTAGCACACCTTCTACTAGCTAAGCAGGCTAGTACCCGGAAACTTAATGGCTTCCCTCAACCCCGTCCGAAGACGTACCCAATCTCCCACGGGTATCGGGAACACACTGCCCCCTCGAGACCAACCCATTCCGAACAACTCCCGAAGGAGGGGCTCGGCTGTTCGGCCCGAGGTTCCTCTAGTAACGTCAGAGGTACCACGAGTGCTAAGGGCCGCAGCGCCCGCACTTTGGCAGCTGAAAGGGACGGATCCCTTCCCCTACGGGAGGATCGGTACTAAGTGTTACGGTGTTTGCTATTGTGATTAATTCTATCTCGAAATGTGTACCTCCGAGTGTCCCGTCATGCCTATTTGTAGACGACTTTGACGTCTACTGTACATCTCAGCGCACTCCGTTTTTAGAGCGCCGTCTTCAGACCACCTTGGACAACCTTAAGAGTTGGAGTTTGTAAAACGGCTTCCGATTCTCCGCTGAAAAAAACATATGTGTTAATTTCTGGCGTCAGCAGAGTCGACTACCTCCAAGGCTCCGGCTAGGCGCTGATCTACTACCTTTTGCAGATGAGACGAGGTTCCTTGGATTGATATTTGATAGAAAACTTAGTTGGTCGTCGCAAATAACATAACTGGAGGCACGATGTGACCACTCCTTAAATATCTTGCGGGAACGAAGTGGAAAATCGTGGGGAGCGCATCGTACAGTGTTATTGCGACTTTATCGGGCACTTATCCGTTCCAAATTAGATTGTGGTAGTATCGTTTATGGCTCAGCACGACAATCTGTGCTGAAGAGATTAGACACTGTCCATCAGTGTGGCATACGTATAGCAGTTGGGGCATTTCCAACGAGCCGAGTTATAAGCCTGTATGATGAGTCTGCATAACCTCCTCTGCAGTACAGGCACAACATGTTATTAGCCAATTATGGCTGTGAACTTAATTGCATGCCCACACATCCGTCGTTTACACCGTTCTTTAACACCTTCATGGACGTGCGTTATAGGAACACTACTATTAAACCAAAGCCACCTGGTTTTCGTTTCCGGGAGCTCCTTAGACATCTTGATACTGAAATGCCCAAGATGTATCCTAGGGGGAGAGAACATACCCTCCTTGGTTGTGCAGAGCGTCCCCGGTTGATCAGGGCATGACTAAATATGATAAATCTACCATGTCTATGTCTAGTATCCGCAGATGTTTTTTTAGAATTTTTATCGCGATATGAGGACCATTTTGTTATTTATACTGATGGCTCCAAGAACTCAAATGGTGTTGGTTGTGCTTACGTGTGTGGAACCGAGCCGTATACATTCGGATTCCACACTAGCACTTTCAATTTTACTGTACAGCTTTATGCAATATACCGGGCCATTTTACACGTACGTCGACGAAAGTTGGGGGACTGCTTAATCCTGAGTGATTCCCTCAGTGCACCTCAAAGCCTACGGCAGCTGTACAACTACCACCCTATTGTGCAGCGTATACATGATGCTCTCCACGTTTTTACACGCTTCTGGCGTGAGTGTGATTTGTGCATGAATCCCTGGTCACGTAGGCTTGCGGGGGAATGAAGTGGCGGATTGGGCAGCCAAGTCGGCTATCATGAAGCCTAGGGTTCGAGTAGCATCTGTGTCATCGGAAGATTTTAGGGCCGTATTGCGGAGAGCTGTGCAACCCTGATGGCAGGAAGAGGGGTCCGCTTTCCGCAATAATAAACTTAGATATGTGAAAAAACTTCCGATTCCCTGGGTTACCTCCTGTCGGTCATCTCATCGCGAGGAGGTGAGTTTGGCTCGGTTGCATATTGGGCACTGCTTTTTTAGTCCTAGTTTTCTTTTTAAAACGAAGGCTGCTCCACTGTGTACATTTTGCAGTGAAGCGTTAGCTGTACGACACGTGCTGCTAGTGTGCTTTTTCCTAGCACATCTTAGGACGTCTGTGCAGCCTCCTGCCATCTTTGCAGAAATGCTAGTGGATGATAAAAAAGTAGTGGAGAACGTTTTTAGATTCTTTTCTGGGTTATACTTTGGGATTTAGCGAAGAAACTTTTTGGCCTTTGAAATTTATGTTTCTTTCCATTTTTTTTTTAGTTTTGTTATGTGCGTGTATATTTTCTAAAATCTATATACTTTGATAGCTTAAAAAAATTATATCTGTCTTTTGCCATGTCTAATTCTTTGAAGGGCGCTGATAATCTCTGCAGTTGAGCGCCCTTATACAGATCATCATCATCATCATCATCATCATCATCATCATCATCATCATCATCATCATCATCATCATCATCATCATCATCATCATCATCATCATCATCATCATCATCAACATAAGCATAATCATTATCTAGGCTGCCTGGAATGCTGTAGTTGCCTCTACCAGCAGCGTGCCATTCCTAGATTTTGTACAGCGTTTTACTTCACCAGCTATGTTGTCAAGAGTCTTCTGAATCAAAAACGGATTAACCGTTGAAAAGTTTCTACCTTCCACTGTTCTTTTAATTACTCATTAGCGAGGACCACACTCAACTGCTTCTCTTAAATTTTCACCACTTGTTTTAAAAATTTTATTAAGATTTGGGCTTATCATAATAGATGGAATAAGTCTTATCCCCAGTGCTCCCCACCCATCACGGAGCTCAACAAGGGGTCATTCCACTGGGATGACAGGGCTATACAGGCGATATAGCGAGCTCGCCGTCCCACTCACCCTGGAGTTCGGTACAATACCTACTCCTGGCCGATTGATTAGTGGTGGATTAGTGCCTAACCTCCCTTTACGTGAAGCAGAAGCTAAAGTAGTGTATTGGAAATGTGCACCCTCTCCAAATTCAGAAGAAGGCTGGAACCAGCTCAGATGCGCATCCCTCATCCAACAGGACAAACGTTTCCAGCGACACGGGTCTCCACGCACGGCTTACCCTGGGTGGGTGTTTTGTCTGACCCGTCACCACTAATAGGAACCCACATGGAGAGTGTCATGTTGCCTCGGGATCCCGGGATCGCCAATTTCCTTGCCTACGACAGTAGGCCTCTGGGGTATCATCTTTTCGGCATGATAAAAATAAGAGACATGTAAATATCCCTTTGGTATCACGTAGATTACTGTAATTTACGCACTACAATGGGCTTACAACCGAAGCTACATAGTTCGCAAACAACATCCTCTTGCAGTGTAGGATAACTGGGTATAGGCAACATGTGGGGGAATTGGGAAATCAATAATAATTCGCAGTTGTAGTATGAGCTTGACGGCGGTAGATTCTAGAAGTCAACTTTTTAGCTCTTAACTGCTGGCGACAGATTACGAAACTATCTGTTCGCTTGACGTCCTAGACATTGATATGCAGTCTGGACCCTTTCAACTCCACTAATATTCTAGAGACCATACGGCCCCCCTTTATTGTAAGATGCCAACGCTCGCTTACGTAAAGGCCTTAATTCATCAAAGTATGGGCTTGCCAACCGACCATCTGACCGTTCAATCTCGTCACAACGTCTTATTGCATACAAGTGAATTTTATTAACGATATAGACGTGAGTTACGTGAATGTAGTAACTACGAGACTGAAATTGCAACACAAAATAGCGACTTAAACGAGGCAGAGATTGCGGAAACAATTACACCAAGATCACAACCAAAGCAACGGACACCAGCATGAACAATGGTGAGCATATCTACCAAGTCCAGTCTTAATAACAACGTTTTAGTCAACTCACGACTGAAAGCATCTACTTCAAGAACGACATGTGAAACTTTAATGTATAATGCATCATCAAAGAAACTGAAGACCTCATTTGAATTGACCGACTTCCTCAGGGACAATAAGAAGGCTAGTACCAAGAAAAACCGGCATAAAAGTTCACGACCATCTCCTCATAACTTAACTTCTGAGGTATCATCTGGAGAGGACTCCGATGGGAGACTATCATCTTCGTCGATCACAGTTTCCGATCAGTTCGAGCCTCTCGAACCAAAATTATCAGTAGGATAGCAGTCCTGCTCCATAGGGGACATGGAAGTAGGCAGATCCGACCCTCACTGGCAGAAGGATAATGAAAAAAAGCTCGAAGAACATCTTGAAAACACTAGCCCAACCCCCCCAAAAAAGGAACAAATTGATTCGACCACCGTTGGGCAGGTAATTATAGAAATACTTTTCACACTATTTTAATATGCAACAAAAAGCGGTATTTTAAGCCTTTGAGAGTTTTGTTGTTATTTATAGTTGTTTTTTTCTTTTTCTTTTCAAATTGTGCTTGTTTATTTGTTATTTCATTTTGATTTCTTCTAATTTGTAGTTCCGTGTTTATCTGGCTATTGCTATGTTTTAGTTTTTCAAGGGGCTGATGACCCCGTAGTTTCTTAGTATCCATAGTCAAATATGGATAACACAAATAGTTTCACATGAAAGTATTTTAAGCAAAACCAACTTCATTTGGATATCTCAGATGACGAAAAGGACGCGTATATTGGTGGGAAACTACAAACAAATTTATGGTCTTATATAGCATGGACATTTTTGTCATCCCCTGCTTGGCGGCCTCCAAACATGCCTTCCTCATTTGCTGTTTGTAACACTCAAGCGAACTTCTAATGCTGTATGTAGGGACCCTGCCCTCTGCACTTCTGGCTCCTTGGGACAGACGGCCGCCCTCTGTCTCCTCTCAGCTTGTCCTCCCTCCCGGGGGTGCACCACTTAGGGCATGGGTACAATAGACCAAGACTGGTCGCAGTGCCGAATCCCCTCTGAAAAGAGAGAGCCATACCACAGACGTTGTTCCTACATTTAGGGGAAAAATAGTGTACCAAGATGCAGTGATGTATTTTTACACAGAATAATTATTAAGAAATTCCGCTTCCTGCATTTTGAGGTAGTGATCATAAAAGCATAGTCAAGAATAAAAGCATATAAGTACAACACTGAAATTTTAAACCTTCAAAATAAATTTAACAGAGTTGCAACTAGATAAAACACTACCTTTTATAATCCATAAAACAAACACACACTCACACAACCTCTCGGCAGTATGCCTTATCCAAATGAAATTGTTATATAGCACTAAATTAGTTTAGTTCCATATAACGATTTTTCAGTATTGCCGGTGACACTTTAATAACACTGAGGGGCACTGCTCTGATAACTGAATTATCTGATTTACATTCAATGCAAAATAATTAAAAAAAGCATGATGTAGTTCTCTTGGTTCCAGTTAGTACACCAACAACACAAATGAAGCAATATGATATTTTTTTCCTGCAAACGCTATCAATGTATACTGACTGAAAGTACTTTTTTCGTTCTTCCTACAAGTTGATAAATGATTCTTTTTTTCATTTTGATACACATGTATTTTCTAAGCTTCAAACCATTTATTGTGTGAATTAAGTACTTGAGTCTGTTTTGTAATTTAATTAACATCTAGTTTTTTAATAAACAAATATATCTAGCTTTTCAGATCTGAGAATCGCATTACGTCATTGCTCTGATAGGTTGCTTTATAGCTCTTTCATGTGCCTGTCTCCTGTATGTCACACACGACATGCCCACAGCTGCTCTATACATATACTGTATTTTCCGCAGTTGCTCAAAACAAACCCCCAGTTCACTTACGCTTATATTCAAGATATCTCAAGAAGTGTATTTAGTGACGTTAGCGTGGTGTGTGCATGGATTCATGCTCACGTTGGCTTGCTGGGGAAGGAAATAGCGGATTCGACAGCTAAGATGGCTATCACACAGCCCATGGTTAATATGCCATCTGTCACACCGGGAACTTTTAGACTTACGTTACCGAGAGTTGTGCAGTCCAGCTGGCGTGAAGGGTGGTCCGCTCTCCGTGAAAGTAAACTTAAAGCTTTGAAGGAACTTCCCTTTCTCTGTCGTTCATCTCGTCGGGAGGAAGTGAGTTTAGCTTCGTTGCGCTTTGCCCACTGCTCTTTTACACATATTTATTTGCTAAGATGGGACCATGTCTCCCGTTTGCCCGCTTTGCGCTGAAATTCTCTCAGCCCACAAGGCGTTAGTATTGTTCCCTAGCACACCTTCGGAAGTCTCTGCAGCTACCGGCCAGCTTTGAAAAATATTCCAAAAAATTCGACACCGCTTTCCTATCATACGCCAGTATCTCTGCAAATTCACATAGAATTTAATGAAGAGAATGTTTTTATTCCATTGGGCCTTTTATTTGTTATTTATATTTATTCATTGGGTTTTATCTTAATTGTGCACGTTTATTATATTTGGAACTTAATGTTGATTGTTTTTAATTTATGTTTACAATTATCTATGGCTTTTGTCATAATATAGTTTTTTAAAGGGCGGTGATGTACATGCAGTTGAGTGCCCTTATATGCACACCACCACCACCAACACCACCACTACCACCACCACCACCACCAATACCACCATCATCACAACCACCACCACCACCACCACCACCACGACCACCAACACCACCACCACGACCACCACCACCACTACCACCACCACCAACACCACCACCACCACCACCACCACCAACACCACCACCACCAACACTACCACCACCACCACCACCAACACCACTACCACCACCACCACCAACACCACCACCACCACCATCACCACCACCACCACCACCAAAACCACCACCACCACCAACACCACGACCACCAACACCACCACCAGCACCACTACCACCAACACCACCACCACCACCACCATCATCACCACCAACACCACGACCACCAACACCACCACCCCCATCATCACCACCACCACGACCACCAACACCACCAACACCACCACCACCATCATCACCACCAACACCACGACCACCAACACCACCACCACCACCACCACTACCACCACCACCAACACCACCATCACCACCACCAACACCACCACCACCACGACCACCAACACCACCACCACCATCACCACCACCATCACCATCACCACCAACACCAACACCACCATCACCACCCCCATCATCACCACCACGACCACCAACACCACCACCAACACCACGACCACCACCACCACCACCACCATCACCACCCCCATCATCACCACCACCACGACCACCAACACCACCAACACCACCACCACCATCATCACCACCAACACCACGACCACCAACACCACGACCACCACCACCACCACCACCACCACCACTACCACCACCACCACCAACACCACCATCACCACCACCAACACCACCACCACCACGACCACCAACACCACCACCACCATCACCACCACCACCACCATCACCATCACCACCAACACCACCACCACCACCACCACCACCATCACCACCACCACCACCACCACCATCATCATCATCATCATCATCAAGGTAATTATTCATGTTAGCGTTCAACTCCCTTCACTTAATTCTGTTTTTAATGTCTTTGGGGGCTAAGCTTGGTTTGAAGATGGAGGATTTACATTTTTTTTTCCAAAAGTCCAAATTTGTAAATGAGCCTCATACTACCTTAAATGGCATGGATGTAGATGAAACATGAACATTACAATGCAATAAATAGAATGAATGATAGCCACCTTTAAAATGATAGGGGCAGGAGAAATCGCTGCAATTAATGGTAGTTCCAGTTAACAGACGACTGAGAGGCACAATAGTCATGTAACGAACAAGGTGACACCCGAACAACCTCTCAATTTATATTGGAGATTTTACTGATGATGCTCTGTACCTGCTATGTTTCCCAGCAAACCATGTTTCTTTAAGTATCATGAACCACTTAATTTTGCTCAGAGGTCCGTTTATCAGCTTGAGCTTCTTTTACGTGACTTGAATCTACGGCATGGAAATACAAGCTCTGCTTCTCTTTGGAAGTCATCTCGCATGATTGGTAATAACATGCTAATAAGCTCGCCACGTCACATAATTTTTTCACGTTTGAAGAGTATATTAAAATACTTTTGTTTCCGAAATTTGAAAGATCTGATTATAAATGCTTTTGTACGTAGCTAATACAAAATATTCCTGCAAAGTACTACTTTTTACCTACTTATCGAATCGAGATGAACCATTGTTAGAAATAGTTTCATTGCACATTTTATTGAAGGCACAAGAGAATATAGAAAATAAAATCATAACTCAAAGTGCTACTATATACAGGCCGTGAAGTTCAATATTCTTCCCATACATCACAACAAACAACTGAGTCGTAATAAGCGCCATTTTTTCCTTAATCGTGAGGACTATTTAGCCAATAAAATTTAATATTTCTATTACGCTCATCTATTCATTTTCTTTCGGACATACTCTTAGAATTGAAAATAATCATGGTTAAAGAAAACATTGCCATCCTGGATCCGGGAATCGAATGCGGATCGCTAAATTTAGAAGCTATATGTTAACCACTACACTACAGACCTAGTGTGCCAAGTACTTTGAAAATGATAAAGGGATTTCAAAAATTAATATAAAAATATAGACAATATAACATTCCTTCCCAATAGATAGGTCTTTACACACTATTCTCAGAACATTCAAAATATACACGATCATATTACAAATTGTAATTGGTAATATACGAAATATTTTATTTTCTCAAAAAAGGCATATTACCAATTTTAAGGGTAATTTCTTTTAATTTACATTAACTCACCCTGACCGACATTCGTACTCGGGACCTCCTGAACGTGAGACGGACACGCTACCATTTGCGCTAAGTAGGCGGACAGTGACTTAAACACAGTTCTACCTCTAACACGAAACCCTACGCCGACTTATAGTACAATTCCGATATTCGTTCGTGAACCACTTCACTACCTGTTCTAGTGCCCGTTGATTCCTCGTACGGTAAACGGCAGCATCGAACCGTTCCATGGCCTGGCGATTCTTTACCAATGAGTTTAGAGTTTACCACACTACCCTGCACTGCCATTGGAGTCCCAGAACTCGACCCACCGACTGTCTCAACTACTTCACTGCGCCGACTCTTCACACGGAGCCGCACTCGTCAACTCAACTCAAAGCCTGAAACACACACAAAAACTAGACACTCACTACTCAGACCACGTATCAGCTTTATATGCCTGTCGGACGTAGGTATTTAGAAGCTTCTGGTGAAAGATCCTTCTGGAATTACCTTCTAGTAAGTATTGGAACTGTCCCGAACGATATATGTGCAGTAACAGCATAGCCCTTTCCGGCCTCTTGACGTCGGCTACTGCCCGCCGAAGGAGGGTGGGTTTCTGTGGCTCCTTCAATTAAAACACGGCAATAGCAACGGAATCTCTCGATAACAAACCCTGCAATCATTAATGTGACAATATCTTAAAGGTGTGATATTTTAATCGAAATCTTTGAACAATTTTTGAAAACTCAAATGTTACTTGAAAGTGCTATGTAACAGGTCGGTTAGCTTGGGGAAGTTTCTTGAAAATCTTTTAAAATGGAGAAGTTAAATGCAATTTTTTATATTTAACTCAATTTTGTTGAGTTATGGTTTTCACAGACACAGGGACACACAACACATACATATACCCACGCCACCCTCTAGGCTCCAAAGGTGTACTACCGTTGACACTTTTGTAAGAAATTTTGGACGGAGTGCAGTATCTCCTTTAGTTACTACGTACGAGGTAGAAAGTAGCTTTAAGAAGTCTGGCTTTTAATAAATCAACTTTGGCTACTCCTGGCCGAGAACCAATAAAAGACAACCTGTGTGGTGAGCAAACAAGATAACGTATTCAATCACATGCTATTCTTTACTCTTTGCCGAACGCGTCAGCTACAATAAATTGATTAATGGAGTGGTGGTGTTCCATATCACAGACGTGGTTGTATACAGATCGCTTTTTGCCAGCAATGCAGATTATAGATACAGGTGTATCCGCTTCACAGAGTCCAGAACAGAATTTAATTATTTATTTGTAGTAATGAAGCAGAAAGGTCTGAAACTAATATCTGGGATAATGTCATAATATAATGCTGATAATGTTATTGGCAGGTATGTTATGGAATAAATAGAACGGAGACATCAATTGCTAAGTTGGTAATACAATAACTAAAAACGAATTATGTGCGTAGGTATATACCGTGGTTTCTCTGTCAATTGAGTCATGTTAAAATACAGTCCGTAGTTGATCATTCCACGTCCTTTTATGAAGCCAGTTTGATATTCCTGTAGCATTGTTTCAGCTGTTTCATTTGTTCCATAATAAAAGATTTTCGCGTCCATCATATAGGGCCGTATTCATGGTTATCACTTTGGTCTAGACCAACTTCCGACTAACTTGGTCCAGACCAAATGAGGTCTAACTTTTTGGTATTCACAGACGATAAGAAGCCTCGGACCAAGCAAAGCCGTGGACCAGCACAGAGCAAATGTTACACGACGTAGAAAGGTTCTTCTGAACATGCGCGAGTCCCATAGAGTGCTATACAAACCACAGTGTACCTACAAGTTTATAAATCTCTGCCATAGTTTCACAGCTGTTTCTTAATCATTTTTACAGTTTGTGCTGCTGTTTTGAGGTTCGGTAACAAAGTTTGGTGTGCTGTGAATAGGGATAATATGAAAAAGTGTTGTATCATTGGTCATATGAAGGCCAATGTTTTCTCTAGTCCGAAAAGGAATGAACATTATAGAAATAAATCCGTGTAGACGAATACAAATGTGAGAAACGAGGAGACATGGAGGGAAAATTATAACAAGTTTGCTGATAATGTGGCTTAATGATGCCTGATCGTGCAGGTCAGCAGTGTTGTTTTGATATCCTCCTCTTGCATAATACCGGTTATCGTCCCTGACGTACTGGTTAGGACGAATCATTTCTATCAGCCTTCTGGCATTTTCTTTACTAAACCTGTATCTGCTTTTGAACTTTTGGCCATCGTACTTCGCAATAATTTCTATTCTTGGTAGATATGTTTTCCTCCGTCGTCTTATTTCACGAATTCTACACACCACAGCTACATTCATCACTTCACTGTCGTCCATGTTGCAGAGATAGTCCACCTTTAATCTACACTTCGGAGACGGGCCAAAATTGGAGCCGGACCAACGTGTTTGATCACCGGACTATCGCTAATCCCGGTTTTTGAATAAGAAAATCGATGGTCCACCGTTAGAAGTAGCAAGTTGGACCGGACCAAGTCTGATTATGAACACGGCCCCTAAGCTATGATTAATACGTTGATTTCTCCATATTTTAAACCATTCCCCCCCATCTTGAACACAGGGATTGTTGAACGAGCTTTGTCTTCATCTGGATTGAACTTCTTTTCCAACATAAACTTATATCATTTAAAAGCTTCAATAAAAATGGAACCTGAGCGCTTTTAAAGAGCTCAATAATTATAATATCAGTCCTGCTGATTTTTATTTTTGAAGTTATTTATAGTTAAAAACAATTTGTCAAGTATGACTCACGAAATTATCACTCGAAAACTAATGTAAAGTAAGCGAGCACACAGGAAATAAAGTACCTTTGTGAGTAAGGTTTAAAGTATGCATTTTTATTAACTGTTCAAGAGAAGAATTCTGAACATAGTGTTTTTGCAGTGAAATAGCATTTACCCTTCTTTTTTAGGTAATGAGTGCATTGATACTAGCATCAGCAGCTCCTAGAAGGAATGTGACACTGCGAATGCGCAATTTTCGAAATCACCAGAGTCCTAACAGAGGCTGGAAAACATCTAGACAAATGAGACATATCTTGAAATTTTTCTCGTACTCTTGTGATAAGTTGCGTATCACTTTACTCGGGCTGCCAGACGTGTAGTTTTTATGAAGTTGCTCAAGCTTTCCTCCATGCTTGCTTTATGGACTTCTTCAGGATTTCATCGCCGTGAAAGGTTCAAAACTTACGATTATTAGGAAAGCTGATTTCTGACCTGAATTTCAAGAATTCTAGAGCATAATCCTAATGAGCATATGATTCCAAAAGTATGATAGAAAAATATTATTATTTAGCATCCATTTTAAAATTAATTTACTTCATTTTAAGGTAAAACTTTCCACCTGCGTTATCGATCTTCCTAAGAAGCAATTGTAACTATTCTAATAGTAATAGAAAAATATTTTAAAATAAAACTAAAGATTTTGAAGGTGGATAGTAATTAACTTTATATGAAATGTTCAATTTATATATATATATATATATACCTATATATATAGTGTCGCGAACGCGTATCTACGATCGCGCGGCTTGTTTACACAAAAGGAACTGATAGGCGGGCAGTGTGAAAACCAAGAGCCAGCAGACGAAGATAACATACAGATAAAGGTCTACCGAAACAAACAAACTGAAATAAATGCAAATTTCTAGTTACTTCTTGACTGATAGAGACTGTTCGTGTTCTGGTTTAATTTCGAATAATCTAGAAATTATCAGTGAGGTATTTAAAGAGGCGACGACTGGCCGAGTTGAGTTGTAGTTGTGAAACAAGAGTGAGTCGTGAGTTGTAAAACAGCGAGAGGTAAGCAGAGAACTGCTGAGTGTGTTGTTACGTGAGCTATTTGTTATTCTCATCGACCTTGGAAGATTGTGTGGTGTGTGTGTGTGTGTGTGTGTGTGTGTGTGTGTGTGTGTGTGTGTGTGTGTGTGTGTGTGTGTGTGTGTGTGTGAATTAATGTTGTTACGTGAGAATTGAACTGCTACTGTGAGTGTATTTCTACGCAAATAAAACAAAAAAACTTTTGGAATATCTGCAACTCGTACTTTTGATTCTACGAACACACAGAGTTACAACTGTGTCAAGAGTGCGACATGGAGGCTGTATTGGAAAAGATTCTACAGAAAATGAACGAAATAAAAGCGGCCAATGACAACCTCGCTGCGAAAACAGAAGCGGCAAATAACAACCTGGCTGCAGAGTTGAAACAAATGAAGACGGCTAATGACAACACCACCGAGAAGATGCAAGAAATGAAGGCCGAATTAACAGCGAAGACGGAGGCGGCAAATAGCGACCTTTCCGCAAAGTTGGAGATAACAAATGACAATCTGACTGCAAAGATGGCTGAACTGACCACGGAAATAAATGCTGCGAACGACGCCCTCACCGAAAAATTTGAACAACACTTGACCGGCGTGAGGGATGACGTCACGGAGCTGGGCAAGCGGATGGATCAAGTGGACAAGCGCATTAACGACCTAGAGGGAAAGGCCGACAGAAACATCAAATCCCTCGAAGACCTGGCAAAACGCGTTAACGAGCTGGAGGGAATGGCCGACAGCAACACAAAGTCCCTGAACGCCATGGTGGAGGACGTCGTCGGCAGGAGGTTAAAGGATTTAAATGTCGACGCGCCGGTACGCGACATAAAATTTGCGCGCGTCAAACCTCCTAAATACGTTGGCGCGACTACTTTCGAAGTCTTCCGCCGTTAGTTCGACACGGTGACCAAACACAACAAATGGTCACCAGAGGAAGAGGCCTCACAACTAGTAACTAGTCTACAGGGACGGGTCGCGGAAGTCCTGAATGCGGTCCAGATAACGGCGGCACCTAAGGACATTTGGGAGGCCCTGGAGAACCGGTTTGGAAACCCCCGCTTAGCCGCAGCGTACTGCAGCCAGCTGAAGTCAAGGTCACAGAAGTCAGGGGAGACGCTGCAGGAGTTCGCCCTGGCATTCGGGCAGCTGGCCAGTAAAGCCTGAGTTGATCTCCCACCAGAGTTCGTATCCCGAGATGATGCCTACACCTTTGTCGACGGGGTACGGGACACAGAGATTCATCAGCGCCTAATGCTCGGCGAATACAAAACCACCCACGAGGCTCTAACAGCAGCATTAAGGATGGAGGTTGCCAAGTTGACGGCTATCCCGACGTCACGAACCAGAAAGCGAAGACCATCACTGACTGCCTCGTGAAGCAACTGTTTTGCATATTTGGGCTGCTGTTAGAGTTCCACAGCGACAGCGGCACCAATTTTGAGTCCAATCTGACGATTGAGGCATTAGAAAGACTTGGGTTGAACAAGACCCGCACCGCACCCCTACATCTACAGCCGGGTGGCACGGTGGAGAGATACATCACGACCTTAGAAGAGCACCTAAGGAAAGTCGTGGCCAGCCATCAGCGAGACTGGGACGTCAAGATACCACTGTTCTTGCTGGCCTACCCCTCGTCAACATACGACAGCACTGGGATGACGATAGCCAGCTTAATGTTCGACCGAGAGTTACGCCGAAGTGACCAGGCTTTTGGAAGTTCCCCAGACGCAAAACAGCAAGCAACCGAGTATGTGGAGAACCTGGTGAACCATCCTCACGACATGCATGAGGTTGCTCTTCAGAACATCCAGAAGGCGAGCGATCGCATGAAGACCCGTTGGGACAGTCAAGCCAACGGCCAAGGATTCTAACTAGGTGACCTGGTCTGATTGTATCGCCCTACCTAGATCAACAGACGATGTTCAAAACTTCAACAGCCATATAAAGGACCATACCGGGTGGTGAAAAGGATCAACGACGTGATGTACCACATCCAGAAGGTTCCCCGAGGTAAGATGTTGGTGATACATCTGATCGTCTGGCCCGCTACGATGGTGCTGTTCGGGACGACCAGCCTTGAGGAGGGAGTAGTGTCGCGAACCAGTATCTACGATCACGAGGCTTGTTTACACAAAAGGAACTGATGGGCGGGCAGTGTGAAAACCAAGACCTGTAGACAAAGATAACATTCAGATAAAGATCTGGCGAAACAAACAAACTGAGATAAATGCAAATTTCTAGTTACTTCTTGAGTGATAGAGACTGTTCGTGTTCTGGTTTATTTTCGAATAATCTAGAAATTACCGGTGAGGTATTTAAAGAGGCGACGACTGGCCGAGTTGAGTTGTAGTTGTGAAACAAGAGTGAGTCGTGAGTTGTAAAACAGCGAGAGGTAAGCAGAGAACTGCTGAGTGTGTTGCTACGAGAGCTGTTTGTTATTGTCATCGGCCTTGGAAGGTTGTGTGGTGTATGTGAATTAATGTTGTGACGTGAGAATTGAACTGCTACTGTGAGTGTATTTCTACGCAAATAAAAAACCATTTGAATATCTGCAACTCGGACTTTTAATTGTACGAAGCCACAAAGTCACTATATATAATGATTTTATTCATACGTTTTAAACGTTAATAAAGAATACACTCTAAACATTTCAAAGAATCACATAATGGAACACCAGAGAAATATCAACTTGAATGAATGTTGAAGAAACTACTTCTGAGAAAACTTTAGCCTTGTACCAATCTTTTGAAAACCAAAACATTTCTGAAAGGTTTCATCTGAGAATCAATGACAATAAATCTTTGATTTGAAGCCTATTCCTTAATGTATTACAAGTAGGAAATTAGGAACGAGACATTAATTTCAAACAGAAAGTGTTTCAAGGACATTCTAAAATGGCTTCCTTTATAGGTAAAAATCGGTATTTAGGAACATAAACGTTTAAAATTGCATGTTATACCACTTCCATAGCTTTTGGGATATCCTCATTGCTTAATAAAGTCAGATTTTAGTTATGCTCGTACGGGGTTCTTAGGTCCTCTTGCTCCTAACTTCAAAATGAATCTTTCTACTCTGAGGCTTCCTGTACGATGGCTTTCTACTTCCTATACATTATTTACTAGGGTGCCTAGGTGCTGCTGTCGCATTGAGGGTACGTGGTTCTATTCCGGGGTCTCAGATAATGATTTTAAATTTACGCTTTTCATTCCTGAGTACCTCATTTGAGATATCCTCAAGATCCAACTAGGAATCCAGAGTAAATGATGTAGTTTCACTTTGGAGCATTTCTTATCACCCTACCATCGGAGATAACGGACTCCTCCCTTTGGCTGTCTTCTTCTCATAAATGAGTTCAGTCACCGCTTGGTGGAATGTGTCGACCTTACGTAGTAAGGTAAATTCTTGTTAAATTATTGTTGGTGGTAATTTTTTTCTCCAATATACAGATAATGTCGTATTAAACCCTATCGAAAGAGCATCATATGATGAGGCTGCAGATATTGAACCAGTCTTCATTACCAAGAGTGTATCGTGGCCTATTACCCAGAGGGACCTCAATCCAATTATAAACTATTTTTAACAACAGGGCTAATCACCAGTGATAGAGTGGCCACTCTTCATTAACAACACCACTACAGTCATTAAACAGCTGAAGAGAAAACGTTAATACAGCTCCCCGCAGGTGTTAGTTGTGGGCAAAGAAAAGTAGAAGTAAATACATCATTTGAAGTCACAAAGGCCTACAACATCTAAAATTAATCAACTGAAGAAAAAAGTTAATTTGCATACGTAGCATTCACTCGACATTTTCTACCCATTCCTCTACAAACTATTCTTCAAATACCTTGTTCTGCTCTTTATTTTCACAACGGATAAAACCTTAATTGTGTACGTTTAGATTGTATTTGTTTTATGGGCGATTTTACTTGAAATATGTATACTTCATAGTTATCTTTATATATGACTTTGCCATGATTGGTTTCTTAAAGGGAGAAGATGACCATGCAGTTGATCGCCCTTATACATACATCTATAAACCCTAAAACCAAAGCTTATATACCTAAATCTGCATGGCGTTAATGAACCGAAAAACTATAAAATGAAAAGTAATTTTAATAGATTATAGGTGTACGAGTTTTGTCCTCCTCTAGAGCGTAAGAGTAGTGTATCTGTCTCACATTCAGATCACTTGTTTAAATTTTTTAGAGCAAATCACATTCCCTTAAGGTGTTTTTAGAGGGTATACCTTATTCTTAAGAGATGACTGTTAGATAACTGTTTTACTTGATCATTTCAACTACATTTGGTATATTTCAGTCATCGTCGGATACGAATGAAATATGTGATATGATACTGAAAGCTAAAGGACGTTAAAGTTAATAAAATCGGTTGTTTCAGAAACAGTGAGGCAATAAAACTTGATTTTCATTTTTTTATTTTTTTTCCAGGGGGAAGTTATCCGTACAAGTCTTCAAAAGTGTTCACTGTATAATTAAAAAACTTTATACATGATGTTATAAAGCTTCTTTCTGCACTCGAACTTTTCCAACTCACTTTGTATACGTCTCACTTCGCTAGCTGAAATTATTTTGATACCTTGCCTCTGTTTGGTTATCATGCCAATTGCACAAAAATGAACTGTTACCTTCCCGATTTGATATGGTGCACTATTATTATTGGGTATTATATATATATATATATATCAACTACTAAAGTATTAATAGTATATATTATGCAATGTCGTAATGCTGATTTTACATTTCAGTGTCAGTTATTGGGTTTCGTTAATCGCAGTGTTTTCTTTATATCAACATACCTGTAGTCAGTAGAAGAAATATTGTATTTCCCTCCAAACATGGATACCAAGATTTCATTAGAAATGCATCTTAGGAGATTCCCTAAATAAAAATAATGCATTTCTACAAAAAGCTCTAGAGCATCATTCAAAAACAAAATTTCGTTTATATACTAAAATTGCTATTTAAGTGCTTTAATAGTTCTACTACTATTACTACTACTACTATTACTACTACTACTACTTCTACTACTGCTAATAATAATAATAATAATAATGATGATGATGATGATGATGATGATGATGATGATGATGATGATGATGATGATGATGATGATGATGATGATGATGATGATGATGATGATGATGATGATGATGATGATGATGATGATGATGATGATGATGATGATGATGATGATGATGATGGCGGACCGACGACTGCCGGAACGCTATTCGTGCTCGTAGACGTGCTCCAAGGGTATTCCCACGACACCCTACCCTAAGTAATCTAGTTGAGTAAAAGAAAGTGCGTGCAAAGTCTAGGCAAATAATAAAGGATGGCAAAAAGACCTCAAGGAACAACTTTGTATAATCTTTTAACAGATGCACACCTTCCTCTGTTGTATAGGATAGATTAAGTTGCGTAGCCGGAAAATCAACCCACTTGCCAATCGCTGGTCTGAAAACAACTGCAGGAGTTGTTGATCCGTTTGCCGTGGTTAACATCTTCGGCTGTGCTTTTGCTCAGGTGTCTAGCTCAAGCAATTATGCTCCTGAGTTTATCTCATTTAGGCCTCAGGTAGGATCTCAAGGTTTCGTGTTTAGTTCAAGAAACCTTGAAGATTATAACCGCCTCTACACTTTGGCTGAGCTAGAACATGCCCTTTCATCCTTGCCACTGACAACACCAGGACCGGACGGAATCCCACGTTCAAATGTTACAACATCTCTCACCTGAAAGTAAGGCATTCCTACTAAACGTCTATTAGCGTGTTTAAGTTGAACTCATGTTTCCTGACAAGGGGCGAGAAGCCACCATTATAGCTATCCTGAAAGCCGGCAAGGACCGTCACCTCCCTTCTAGATACCGTCCTATTTCTCTCACCAGTTGCGTATACAAAGTGCTGGAACGCATAATAAATGGGCGGTTGGATTGGTGGCTGGAAACGCACAACCTACTGAATAACACCCAGTGCGGTTTTCTTCGACGCCGTTCAGCAGTGGATCATGTTGTGTCCATGTTGACACTGATTATGAACGTATTTCTTAAAAACTGTCACACCGTCGAAATATTTTTTGACCTCGAAACGGCTTATGATACGTGTTGGCGGGCAGGGTTGCTCCGTGCACTGCACAACTGGAATATACGTGGACGCCTACCACTCTTCCATTAGGAATTCCTGAAATACCGCCTATTCCGAGTAAGGGTTGGCTCGGTATTTTCTAATCCTTTTGTTCAAGAGGACGGTGTACCACAGGGATCGGTAATAAATGTCACGTTGTTTGCTGTTGCGAATAATTCCATCTCCAAATGTGTACCTCCGGGTGTCTCGCCATGCCTATTTATAGACGACTTTGTAGACTACTGTACATAACAGCGAACACAGTTTTGAGAACGCCGTCTAAAGACCACCTAAAGAATTCGAGTTTAAAAAACTGCTTCCGATTCTCTGCTGAGAAAGCAATCTGTGTTAACTTCTGGCATCAGCAGAGATGACTACCTCCAAGACTCCGTAAAGGCGCTGATCTACTACCTTTCGCAGCTGAGGAAATGTTCCTTGGATTGATATTTGATGGAAAACTAAGTTGGTCGTCGCATATAGCACAACTGAAAGCACGATGTGACCGATCATTAAATATCTTGCGGGTACTAAGTGGAAAATCGTGGGGAGTGGAACATACAGGTTACTGCGACTATATCGCGCACTCATCCGTTCCAAATTAGATTAGATTAGATTATGGTAGTATCTTTTATGGCTCCGCTTGACCATCTGTGCTCAAGAGATTAGACAAAGGCCATAATTGTGGCATACGTATAGCAGTTGGGACTTTTCTAACTAGCCGAGATATATGCCTGTATGCTGAGTCTGCAGAACCTCCTCTGCAGTACAGGCGCAACATGTTATTAGCAAATTATGGCTTTGTACTTAATTGCATGCCCACACATCCATCGTTTACGCCGTTCTTTAACACCTTAAAGGACGCGGGTTATAGGAACACCTCTATTAAACCAAAGCCACCTGCTTTTCGTTTCCGGGAGCTCCTTAGATATCTTGATACTGAAATGCCCAAAATGTATCCTAGGGGGATAGGACATACCCTCCTTGCTTGTGCAGAGCGTCCGCTGTTGATCTGGGCATGACTAAATATGATAAATATACCATGTCTATGACTAGTATCCACACATGTATATTTTAGAATTATTATCGCGATATGAGGACCAGTTTATAATTTATACTGATAGCTCCAATAACTCAAATGATCTTGGTTGTGCTTCGGTGTGTGGAACCGAACCGTATACATTCGGATTCCAGACTACCGCTTCCATTTTTACTGCAGAGCTTTTTGCAATATACCGGGCCCCTTCACAAGTATGTCGACGAAAGCTGGAGGACTGCTTAATCCTGAGTGATTCCCTCAGTGCACTTCAAAGCCTACGGCAGCTGTACAACTACCACCCTCTTGTGTAGCGTATTCGGGATGCCCTCCACGTTTTCCACCCTTCTGGCATTAGCGTGGTGTATGCATGGAACCCTTGACACGTAGGCTTGCAGGGGAATGATTCAGCAGCAAAGAAGGCTATCATAACGCTCAGGGTTCGAATACCATCTGTGACATCAGAAGATTTTAGCGCCGTATTGCAGAGGGCTGTGCGAATCAGCTGGCAGGAGGTGTGGTCTCTTCTCCCTAATAATAAACTTAGATCTGTGAAAGAACTTCCGATTCCCTGGGTTACCTCCTGTCGGTCATCTCGTCGTGAGGAGGTGAGTTTCGCTCGGTTGCGTATTGGGCACTGCTTTTTTTACTCATAGTTTCGTTTTTAAAAAGGAACCTGATGTCTCTGCAGCTGCCGGATAGTTTTGCAGTAATGCTGGCGGACGATAACGCAGTAGTGGAGAAAGTTTTGGGATTCTTTTCTAGAATAAGCTTTATTATTTAGCGACGAGAGCTTATGGTTTTTTAGACTTATCTTTCTTTTGTTTTTATAGTTTTTTATGTTCATGTATTATTTATAGGTCTATTTACAAATTTATAGTGTTTTAGAGATATTTATATATGGCTTCTGCCATGACCAGGTTTTTTAAAAAAAGGGCGCTGATAACCTCTGCAGTTGAGCGCCCTTATACTCACCTTCATCATCTAAACTTAGAACTGTGAAAGAACTTCCCATTCCCTGGGTTACCTCCTGTCGTGCATCTCGTCGCGAGGAGGTGAGTTTGGCTCGGTTGCGTATTGGGCACTACCTTTTTACTCATAGTGTTCTTTTTAAAAAGGATCCTGCTCCACTGTGTCCGTTTGGCAATAAAGCGTCATCTGTACGACACGTGCTGCTAGAGTGTTTTTACCTAGCAACCCTGAGGACGTCTCTGCATCTGTCGTACAGCTTTGCAGAAATGCTAGCGGATGATGAGAGGCTAGTGGAGAAGTTATTTAGATTCTTTTCTAGGTTAGACTTTAGGGTTAAGTGAACGGAATATTTGGAAGGTTTTGATTTATAGTTTTTTTTATGTACGTGTATTTTTAATAAGTTGATTTACACTCCTATAGTTTTTAGAAAATTTATATCTGTCTTTTGCCATGACTAGGTTTTTAAAGGGCGCTGATGACCGAAGTAGTTGAGCGCCCTTATACACATCATCATCATTATAATACGGGCAGATAGTGGTGTTGGCTCCCTGGTCGTTTATCTCTATCCCAGCCCTTATAAGAACTTGACCTAATGTTCTGTTTGTGTGTTCCATTTATCTACATCTTCCCTCCACGTTTTACACGCTTCTGGCGTTAACGTGGTGTGTGCATGGATCCCTGGTCACGTAGGCTTGCGGGGGAATGAAATGGCGGATTCGGCAGCCAAGACGGCTACCATGAAGCCCAGGGTTCGAGTACCATCTGTGACATCGGAAGACTTTAGGGCCGTATTGCGGAAAGCTGTGCAAACCTGCTGGCAGGAAGAGTGCTCCGCTCTCCGCAATAATAAACTTAGATCTGTCAAAGAACTTCCGATTTCCTGGGCTACCTCCTGTCGGTCATCTCGTCGAGAGGAGGTGATTTTGGCTCGGCTACGAATTGGGCACTGCTTTTTTACTCATAGTTTTCTTTTAAAAAGAAGCCTTCTCCACTGTGTCCGTTTTGCAAGAAAGCGTTGTCTGTACGGCACGTGCTGCTACAGTGTATTCACCTAGCAGACCTTAGGATGTCTCTGCAGCTGCTGGTCCCCCCAGGGGCCTACTTCGGTAGGTACGGGTTTGGCGAACCCGGGGTCCCGAGCCAACAGTCTCCCTCGAGTGGGCTCCTCTTCGTGGTTGAGGGAGATGGTCAACAGGCCCACCCACGTGTAGGCCGTGCGTGGAGACCCGTGTCGGTGGAAAGGTTTGTCCTGGTAGTTGAGGGATGCGTATCTGAGCTCGTAACAGTTATTTTTTCTGAATTCGGGGAGGGTGCGCATTTCTAATACACTACTTTGGCTTCTGCTTCGCCTAAACGGGAGGTTAGGGACTAACCCACCCCTAATCAATCGGCCAGGACTAGGTATTGTACCGACCTCCAGGGTGAGTGGGACGGCGAGCTCGCTATATCCCCTGTGTAGCCCTGTCATCCCAGTGGGATGACCCCTTGTTGGACTCCGTGGTGGGTGGGGAGCACTGGGGGATGAAATTTAGACCAACATTTATGGCTAAACAACACCCCCCAAAACACAATAAACGTGGAAAAGATTTATTTGAAAACAGTGATAAACAAGTAGTTGAGTGTGGTCCTCGCTACTTAGTTATTAAACGAACGGAGGAAGGTAGAACGTTTTCTACGGTTAATCCGTTTATTATACAGAAAGGTCTTGACAAAATAGCTGGTGCTGTTAAATCATGTACAAAATCCAGAAATGGCACGCTGCTGGTGGAAGCAACTACAGCATCCCAAGCAGCAAAGATACTGAAAGCCAACATGCTGGGCAGTTATCCAGTCAAAGTGGAGATGCATAGGACCCTGAATACCTCGCGCGGTGTTGTAAACACTAGCGCGTTGGATGGAATGTCCAACGAGGATATTCAGGAGAACCTCCAGGAACAAGGCGTAACTGCGGTCTATCGTGTCCAAAGGAGAGAACGAGGGGATATGGTTCCCACTCGTACCCTGTTCCTGACCTTTGATCGGGTAGATCTCCCTCAAAGAATCAGGGCAGGATATGAAGTGATTGAGGTTAGACCATACATACCTAACCCTCTGAGATGCTACCAATGTCAGCGGTTCGGTCACACTAGTGCATTCTGTAAAGGCGCACCTACATGTGTCAGCTGCGGAGCCGGCATGCATGAAAATGCATGTACATCACCTCCAGCATGCGTAAATTGTAGCGGTGAACATCCATCAAGTTCACGAGAATGTCCCCGTTATATTGAAGAGCGAGCTATTCAGGAGATCCGGGTTAAGGAAAAGGTTTCCTTTTCGGAAGCCCGGAAACTTCTATGTATCCTCAAGCCCTCTTCAACCACCTCCCGTACCTATAGCTCTGTGGCGGCTACTCGGTCACCGAAACGGGAGGCTGGTACCCAAACATCTGATATAAATGGGGCAACAATATCCGAGAAAGTTCTAGTGCCTAGATCGCAACCAAGAGCATCAGTAACACCATCTAAACCTCCGAGAACACAGACTACTGAAAATAACAAGTCAGTGAAGTCGCCTGACAAAGCATCCACGTCTAACAACAGGACGAAATTGCCCATTGTATACCAAGCACCAGAGATCAAGTTCAAGACGCAGTATGATAGAACTGCCTTCCTGAAAGAAAGCACAAAGTCTGCTCCAGAAAAGTCCAAGAAACGTAGCCCTAGAGCGTCTCCGAGATCATCGTCGGAGTCATCTTCTGGGGAGGACTACGACCGGCGACCGTCATCTACGTCGGTCGGAATTTCCAATCGCTTCGAGCCCCTCGAATCGAAGGTTGTAGAAGGAAAACCGTCCTCTTCCATAGAGGATATGGAGCATGAAACAGCTGACCACGCTGCTACATCTGCAGCAAAGAAGAGGCAGGATAAACCTGCCGAAACTAGCCCAACACCAAAGAAAAAGGGCAAATTGATTCGGCCACCCATGAAGTCGTCTTAATGTAGACTACCTTTACATCTTATATCCCATAGTTCCAATGGCTATCCTACAATGGAACATACGAGGATTAAGAGCGCATCGACCAGAATTGGAACTTTTGCTCAGTAAGCATCACCCCTTAGTGGTATGCTTACAAGAGACTAAGCTACGACCACAAGACAACTTTAAAATCAGACGCTACACACCACTGAGGTGTGATGTTGAAACAGAAGAGGGCATTCCTGCACACGGGGGTACTATGATGCTCCTCAGGGATGACATATTTGTAGATCCGTTACAGCTACAGTCTGATTTACAATCTGTAGCTGTAAGGATTAAGCTGCCATCAATAGAATTTTGCATTTGCACTGTATATCTCCCGCCATCAGATGACCTCTCGTTAGTTGACCTTGAAGATCTGGTTTCCCAACTTTCAACACCATTTCTAATAGTTGGAGACTTTAATGCCCATCACCCACTTTGGGGCTCAAATCGGGCATGTTCGAGAGGCAACCTCATTGCAAAATTCCTGGAGAGCAATAACTTGGTTCTCCTGAACACCGGAGAGCCCACATTCCTCTCAGACGCGTTTAACACCTATTCGCACATCGATTTGGCAGTGTGTTCATCCCAGTTAGCTGTTTCATTACAGTGGAATGTCATCTCTGATTTACATTCCAGCGACCACTTTCCATGTCTTCTTAGTCTCTTAGCACAAGATGTGTCTCCCTCACGTATCCCTAGATGGCGCTTTGATCGTGCCAACTGGAATCTTTACACCCAGTTGGCTGTCTTTGAATACAACGAGCACGATTCTGTGAATGATGTAGTTGATCATCTCACAGAGAAAATTCTTTCCGCTGCAGAACAGTCTATTCCACGTTCGGCTACCCAACCCGGTCGATTTCCTGTCCCATGGTGGACCAACGACTGCCGGAATGCTATTCGTGCTCGTAGACGTGCTCTAAGGGTATTCCAACGACACCCTACGCTAAGTAATCTAATTGAGTACAAGAAAGCGCGCGCAAAATCTAGGCAAATAATTAAGGATAGCAAAAAGACCTCATGGAACAAATTTGTATCATCTTTTAACAGATGTACACCCTCATCTGTTGTATGGGATAAATTAAGGCGCGTGGCCGGAAAATCAACCCACTTGCCAATCGCTGGTCTGAAAACAGCTGCAGGAGTTGTTGTTGATCCGTTTGTTGTGGCTAACACCTTCGGCTGTGCTTTCGCTCAGGTGTCTAGCTCATGCAATTATGCTCCTGAGTTTATCTCAATTAAGACTCAGGTAGAATCTCAAGGTTTCGTGTTTAGTTCCAGAAACCTTGAAGACTATAACCGCCTCTTCATCTTGGCAGAGCTAGAACATGCTCTTTCGTCATCACGACTGACAGCACCAGGACCGGACGGAATCCACGTTCAAATGTTACAACATCTCTCACCTGAAGGTAAGGCATTCCTGCTCGAGGTGTATAACCGTGTTTGGGTTGATGCCACGTTTCCTGAAAAGTGGCGAGAAGCTACCATTATACCTATCTTGAAAGCTGGCAAGGACCGTCACCTCCCTTCTAGCTACCGCCCTATTTCCCTCACCAGTTGCGTATGCAAGGTGATGGAACGCATGATAAATGGGCGGTTGGTATGGTGGCTGGAAACGCACAACCTACTGAATAACATCCAGTGCGGTTTCCGACGACGCCGTTCAACAGTGGATCATCTTGTGTCCATGTCGACACAGATTATGAACGGATTTCTTAAGAACTGTCAAACAGTCGGAATATTTTTTGACCTCGAAAAGGCTTATGATACGTGTTGGCGGGCAGGGTTGCTACGTACTCTGCACACCTGGAATATACGTGGACGCCTACCACTCTTCCTTCAGGAATTCCTGAAAGACCGCGTATTCCGAGTAAGGGTTGGCTCGGTTTTTTCGAACCTTTTTGTTCAGGAGAACGGTGTACCACAGGGGTCGGTACTAAGTGTTACGTTGTTTGCTATTGCGATTAATTCTATCTCGAAATGTGTACCTCCAGGTGTCTCGTCATGCCTGTTTGTAGACGACTTTGCCGTCTACTGTACATCTCAGCGCACTCCGTTTTTAGAGCGCCGTCTTCAGACCACCTTAGACAACCTTAAGAGTTGGAGTTTAAAAAACGGCTTCCGTTTTTCCGCTGAGAAAACCATCTGTGTAAACTTCTGGCGTCAGCAGAGTCGACTACCTCCAAGGCTCCGGCTAGGCGCTGATCTACTACCTTTTGCAGATGAGACGAGGTTCCTTGGATTGATATTTGATAGAAAACTTAGTTGGTCGTCGCATATAGCACAACTGAAAGCACGATGTGACCGATCTTTGAATATCTTGCGGGTACTAAGTGGAAAATCGTGGGGAGCGGATCGTGCAGTGTTATTGCGACTTTATCGGGCACTCATCCGTTCCAAATTAGACTATGGTAGTATCGTTTATGGCTCGGCACGACCATCTGTGCTGAAGAGATTAGACACAGTCCATAACTGTGGCATACGTGTGGCTGTTGGGGCATTTCCAACGAGCCGAGTTATAAGCCTGTATGCTGAGTCTGCAGAACCTCCTCTGCACTACAGGCGCAACATGTTATTAGCCAATTATGGCTGTGGACTTAATTGCATGCCCACACATCCATCGTTTACGCCGTTCTTTAATACCTTCATGGACGTGCGTTATAGGAACACTACTATTAAACCAAAGCCACCTGGTTTTCGTTTCCGGGAGCTCCTTAGACATCTTGATACTGACATGCCCAAGATGTATCCTAGGGGGGAGAGGACATACCCTCCTTGGTTGTGCAGAGCGTCCCCGGTTGATCTGGGCATGACTAAATATGATAAATCTACCATGTCTATGTCTAGTATCCGCACATGTTTTTTAGAATTTTTATCGCGATATGAGGACCACTTTGTAATTTATACTGATGGCTCCAAGAACTCAAATGGCGTTGGTTGTGCTTACGTGTGTGGAACCGAACCCTATACATTCGGATTCCACACTAGCACTTCCATTTTTACTGCAGAGCTTTATGCAATATACCGGGCCATTTTACACGTACGCCGACGAAAGTTGGGGGACTGCTTAATCCTGAGTGATTCCCTCAGTGCTCTTCAAAGCCTACGGCAGCTGTACAACTACCACCCTATTGTACAGCGTATACAGGATGCCCTCCACGTTTTACACGCTTCTGGCGTTAACGTGGTGTGTGCATGGATCCCTGGTCACGTAGGCTTGCGGGGGAATGAAATGGCGGATTCAGCAGCCAAGACGGCTATCATGAAGCCCAGGGTTCGAATACCATCTGTGACATCGGAAGACTTTAGGGCCGAATTGCGGAGAGCTGTGCAAACCTGCTGGCAGGAAGAGTGGTCTGCTCTCCGCAATAATAAACTTAGATCTGTCAAAGAACTTCCGATTCCCTGGGTTACCTCCTGTCGGTCATCTCGTCGCGAGGAGGTGAGTTTGGCTCGGTTACGAATTGGGCACTGCATTTTTACTCATAGTTTTCTTTTTAAAAAGGAGCCTTCTCCACTATGTCCGTTTTGTAATGAAGCGTTGTCTGTACGACACGTGCTGCTAGAGTGTTTTTACCTAGCAGACCTTAGGACGTCTCTGCAGCTGCCGGTCAGCTTTGCAGAAATTCTAGCGGACGATCACGCAGTAGTGGAGAAGGTTTTTAGATTCTTTTCGAGATTAGATTTTAGGATTTAGCAAATAGAATTTATGGTTTTTGGATGACATTTTTATTTTATTTATTTATTTATTTTTTTTTTTCAAGGCGTATGTATTTTTTGTCTTTTTTAACATATACTGTTTTAGAATAATTTATATCTGGCTTTTGCCATGACCAGTTTCATTTAAAAAGGGCGCTGATGACCTCTGTAGTTGAGCGCCCTTATACTCATCATCACTCACTCACTCACTCTGCAGCTGCTGGACAGCTTTGCAGAGATGTTAGCGGACGATAACGCAGTAGTGGAAAAGGTTTTTAGATTCTTTTCTAGATTAGATTTTAGGATTTAGCGAATAGAATATATGGCTTTTTAGATTATATTTTAATGGTTTTATATTATATTAACGCGTATGTATTTTTTGTAAGTCTATTGACATATTTATAATGTTTTAGAGGAATTTATATCTTGCTTTTGCCATGAACAGTTTGTTTTAAAAAGGGCGCTGATGACCTCTGCAGTTGAGCGCCCTTATACCTATCATCATCATCATCATCATCATCATCATCATCATCATCATCATCATCATCATCATCAACATCATCATCATCATCATCATCATCATCATCATCATCATCATCATCATTATCATCATCATCATCATCATAATCATCATCATATCTACATCTTACTTCCTTGCGTTTCTCAACCATTTCTGTGTGATTTTGGTAGCAAATTTCCCCACCTCCCTTATTTTTTTTCTCACTTTTCAACGTATGTATTTTTATTGTTACTGCGTACGCCCCTTTATTATCTAAATTTTTATTTCATATTAATTTCCTCCAGTTTTATATTTTTTGATACTCCACTACATAATGTTCTAAGCTTATTTTCCTTCCACATAGAATGTACTCCTTTGGCGAACCCTCCTGTCCTTAACTAACCTATCCCTCGCTCTCATATCTATCACATATGTCTATATATTTTCCTTTCCCCATTATGTCTCTATTTTCAGGTATACACTTAGTGATTTCTTACTTATCAGATTCTCCCTGCTATTTAGGTTCGTCATTCAGGGATGGAGCACCCTGTGTGGTTTACCGATATCTACATTATTTTCTAGTAACGGCTCGATTATCTGATAGTTATAGAAATTTTTTTCAGAATGAAAAGGACTTCCGAGGTTACTCCAGATAATTAAAGGTAGCTCTTACATAATTAGCACATTAAAATATGTAAAACATCTTTCCTTTAATCCACCGTGAGGACAATTTTTGGGCAAATTAAAACTTTCGGAAAAGGCTCCATACACAGGTGCTTTTGAATGTGGCTTATATTGAACATCTTTCTGTCGCATCTTAAGAAATATGCTAATGTTAAATACTAATTTGGTTTTTAACCTACTAATCAGTTTCGAGTCACAATATTGTTCACAGACAAATATACGCGCGCGCTCGCACAGCGTTTTAGATATCTTTCTAAAGTTTATTATAATTCAAGAAATCTCACAACCACTGTGATCTACATATTCGATTTTTAAGTGAAATGTAATGCATTCTCTACCAACTTTGAAGGTGGCAGAGAAAGTGAAATGCGAATAAGGCGATCATAGACATTGGTCTATGATTCACTAAATCATTATTATGTGTTTCAAATGGGAAGAGTTCTCAACTGTAGCGAATCACATACGTTAGAGCCTTCAGCGTGGCCATCTCGTTGCCCCCACTCTCTTTTTATATTTCCCCCATTCTCTTTTATGTTTCCCTCGCTCTCCTTTATATTTCCCCCCCTCTCTCGCACGCTTGCGAGTCTTCTTGGCGCTAGACGTAAGAGAACGCAACTTGAACTTTCCAAAGTTGTATAATAATGCAGTTGTTGAAATCACAATTGCAACATGGATATTCGTATATTATCAACATGGTATAAATATTTAGTTTAAAATTAACTGTAGTTTATTAATTACTTATTTTTCTAATCCAACGAAAATGCCAGCGGTGTGTCCATAGAGCTGTGAATGCTATTTACGTTTAGAGGTAATTCGTGAGTGTCGGTTTCTTCATCATCTGAGTACTACGAATTTATGACAATATTTCCAAAACCTCGTTGCGTGCTATTTCATTGCAAAAGTCGTTGTATCGTTGTTTTTATACTTTATCTGATGTCTCATGCAACTTTCCCAGTCTTGTGTTCCTTGTCAATTTCTTCGTGAATAAGTCGTTCAACGTCTGGCAGTTTTAAATTATTATTTGTGTTTGCAACATAATTTGAGCCCAGATCAACTCAATGGATTGTTCTGGCAGTAGTAAGGGGAATTGTGGATCGTGTCTCATTGATCCAGCTGATATACCCTTTTATGGTTTTTAAATGGAAGAGTAACTAAATACTACAGCTCTGAACTCCCTAGAGTTTAGAGATTACGAACCATTCATAAACTAAAATATAAATTGACCAGACATGTTTTGCCAGGGCAGCAGGAAGTGTATTGTTTCCTCTCATTGAGTTTAACAAAGACCTTGGCGTATTCAAAATATTTCTTTTATCACGTTATGTCAAATGTTTACGTTTTAGTTCTGAGTAATTTCAAGTATACCTTCACGCATACACGCCAACCAATAATGACATTCATTACAGTGTTTACGTCGCAACGCATTGTTATAATGTAATATTAATTTATTTAATTTTATTAGGAAATCTATTTGAGCTAGAAATATGGGGATTTTCCGGTTATGTTCAATACATTACTCTCTCCTTCCTCAATGTTCAGTTTTTACAAAATCTGAATTTTTGTGTTAGCATGAATAGTATTTATTAGAGATTGATTAGTTTGGCACTCGCCACACACCACATAGGGGGAATGCCATACGACAACACCGCGGGACTCCGATTGGCTGCTCACGTAGCAGCGCTCATGGACAAACAACATCACATTTGAAACATATAATAGTTTATGTTTAGAGCTAATGCTCGGAATATTTTTAGCGTAGTTATACTACAAACAAGTTATAAAGTATAAAAAGAAACAAAATAACGTTAAACCGAGCACAGATTGACGTCTTGTCGGTACATTTGTAGTTTAGACAGCCCCTTGGAGGGCTGAGAACTGCAACCTTCCCCTGATCCGTGGGACAAGCATTTATAGAGGTAAAAATACCCCACCACGAATGCCGGAATTTGAAACGCTAAAACCGGCATTAAAGGTGAAATAAGGTGAAGTATTGGAACAGGAAGTTTGTGGGATGTACTTATCCTTCCCAGCATTTATTTGGCGACCAGCAAAGAAGCAAGAACACCATAGTTCGGGAATATCGATCTCGGGAATTGAACCCTGGATCTCTCCAATGCGGGTCAGGAACGCTAGCGCCTGAGCCATTCCGCTCGGTAAAACTTAGTAAGAGAGTCACATGAATCTAACACACAACATTTTTATAATGCATATAAGAACGAACAGTATTGGATAAGGAAAATAATGCTTTGCTGTACGTCAGGTTTTTGGCTCTGCAATTCAAACTAAAGCAAAATAAGATGATATCACGAAGTGCTTAAAAGAAAATGGTAGTTCACGGCTATACCCAAATAGGTTGTTAAGTAAAACTTCTGGAATGAGTTGTGTCCAGGGGTTCTCAAACAGTGCCTGTGTGACAGTTTTAATTTCCCTTGGAATTACGCAAACGAAACGCTTTTTTTCCTTCTGGTGACAGCCGGAAGAACCAAGCTGGCGTAGTTTGCCTCTGCTGCGATACATCTTTTCTGGCAGAGACAGAGGGGGTCAGGTACGGGATTTGAAACCTTAAAAGCTTAGAAAGCTGGGAATGAATCACACAGGGACGTTATCTGGGAACAGCTTGAAAAGTTCAGAGTCTAAGGCCATCATTTACTTTTCCTCTAGCGAGACGGAATTCTGTAACTCCAGTTTAGGGATAACCCGCATCTGTACGGAGAGAGAACAGATAAAGAAATGTATCAGCAACCTCCGCAGGATGTAAAACCCACGGTTCATACAAATCTCATGGTGGTATTAGTATACCCAGCTCAACAGGTACCTACATCTTCAATCTGGCTATACTTTACTTAATTGCTTTAACACTACTTAATCCTTAATTTGTAACATCTGCCTTACTTTTATTATTACTTTGTGGACTACCTTTATAATTGTTTTTACATTTGAAAAATCTGATGTGTGATATTCCAAGGAATTCTTTTATAAGATTCCTTGTACAGAATGTTTCAAAACGACACCGAACGAACATATAGAAGTAGTTGCTCAGATTCTGTGTGACACATATAGATAACTTTTACCTCCAATAGAGCCACATAAAAAGGGCTTCAGAATGAGCGTGGATTATGCAGTGACATGAACAACGACGCGTGCCTCATGCTGTCGGAGTTCGCAGTTATAGGTTACATGTCGTGTCGCGTGCTGTAACTGTTTGTAAACACAACCGGCATACTCCGCAGTAGCTTGCTACTCTTAAGAATTTCTGTGGGTTATGAACCCACGATAAATAACCTGTTGCTTAATTATTGCTTATGAGTGCTTAACATGTTCCAAAATTCCCTTATAGCAGTCCTTGATTTTTTTTTTTTTTTTTTTTTTTTTGTAATTTACGTCCTCCAACGTTAAGTCATATCGGACGATGAATGGAATCGGTTAAATGGTGCTCACATGAACCCAGGGTGCATAGAGCTTAGAGACACCCGACATTCGTCTTTTAGGATAAGGGAAAACCCCGGGAGCAACCTTATCCAGGTAACTCACCCTGACCGAGATTCGAACTAGGGACCTCTTGAACGTGAGGCAGACACGCTGTCACCACGCTACCGAGGCGGACAGAGTCCATGAAGAATATGTGCAACTTGTACCTTTTAGAGGGAAGTTAATGTTAGTGAAGTTCAGGATGGAAGCATTTCATGATAAGCAGAAGAGAAAACATCAAAGAATTGTATATAAATTAACCAAAACTAAACGGCTTATACAATGAAACGAACATTTTACTTCAGGTGTTTGATAATACTGAATAAAGCATTTGTAATTGAAAAGGAAGCTGTTGATATTTACAGTAAGTAGTTGAAGGTATCATACAATTAAGATTATAGCAAAATGCTCTGAAGTTAAACCAATAAATATTATCATTGATGTATTTTCACATTTCATATTTTTAATGAAACTAAATTAATCGTGCGATCGTTGACCTTCCTTCAGCTCTTCCATACATCAAAACCATATCCGTCATTTCGGGATTCGTATAGCGCTCCATATTGCTTGGATTTGCTATCTAAGTACGCGCAAAATCTTCCGTGTTAGGTCCCCCAGGGGCCTACTTCGGTAGGTACGGGTTTGGCACACCCGGGTCCCGAGCCAACAGTCTCCCTCGTGTGGGCTCCTCTTCGTGCTTGAGGGAGACGATCAACAGCCCCACCCACGTGTAGGTCGTGCGTGAAGACCCGTGGAGCAGGTTTTTAGATTCTTGTCTAGTTTAGAGTTTAGGATTTAGTGAACGAAATTTTTAGTAGGTTTTGATTAATGTTTTTTATGTACGTGTATTTTTAATAGGTTTTGTTACACTTGTATAGTTTTTAGAAAGTTTTATATCTGGCTTTTGCCATGACTAGTTTTTTAAAGGGCGCTGATGACCGCCGTAGTTGAGCGCCCATCATATCATTCCGTGTTAGGACGCAGTGTGTAGTTTTGCACCGAAGGGCATCCTTGCAACTGTCCGAGTTATTAGTCGACTTTTGCACAAATAACTGCCCTTTGCCCCACTACCTGAAAGGTAGGCTGGGGTCACTGATAAAGAGCAAGGAGTAATGTCTTTGTTTTCGTGACACGTGCGTCCTTATAACAGCTTTTGCGGTTCGCACACAAATGGTTAATGCGCTGTCTGATCACAAAAACATGTAATATTTAATGTTGTATAACATTATACCTAACAGGATTTCGAAGCTGCGACACCGAAATTCGGACTAGTTAAGTTATAAACTACGAAACGGCTATGATCGTTCGGTGCCGTTTTTAAACAACCTGTATATTCAATTGTATCGGCGTTCTAGGGGGCCGTATGGCTCGTGTTTACTGGGGAGAATTGACAGCTTCCTCACGGGAGAAAAATCAATCGCCATGCACTCCGTATCGCTCTACTAAGTTATTTTTGAAGACATGCGACTTTCAGAAACTCTCTTACTCATAATGACATAGTATCGAGCATCTAATAATGTCATAAATATCTGTAAGAGGATTTAAAGCAGCAAGTGCGTGCAAATAGTCCACAGAGTCTTAAAGAACCTAAGGACAAATCAGTTAACTACTCATTTAAATTACAGATATGTAAAGAGCTGCAAATGAGTTTGTATGACCTTTGAGTCCATAAAAAGACGGACGTCCTTTCTGACATATGATGTGGTAAAATTAAGATCCATTTACTTGTTTTAATCTGACATACTCTCAGGTACCTATTAAATAATATGATCTTGTCAGTAAAGTCTTTACGGACAACGAAGCATATGTTCATATTTCCAAAATCAGTTTTTATTACTAAGGAACTCGTGCGTATGCTTTACAAATGCTGCAGAAATTCGTCCTGGAAAATCTTAAGCATGCAAAGATGAATATATTTAAAATGACTGGTGTTGCAAATATAAAACGTTTTGCCATTGATTCTCCTAGAAATGACACAGTCCAATGTATCTACTTCCAATTCAATCTGTTAAATATCATATGCATCTCAGAGGCTGTATACAACGTTCTAAGTACGTTTAGTTTACCAGTTCCTGATTATACTCTACCAAGACTAGTTTAATCCTGCTGTAAAAAACAAGGCGGAGCTGACTCAACTCGCCACGTCCTAGACGCTGCATGTTCGCACATAAGTTTTACAACACTAGCAGTATATATATATATATATCAGCGCGAACTTCTAGACAGTAAATAAATAGTTAGGTTACACTTTAACTTATTAAATCTATGAGTTGGTTCATTTCTTAAAAAAAAAATTATGAACTTTACTGCGTATAGCACTTTTCGTAAAATCGTCGTATTTCTCAACGCGCTTTTTGCATTTACGCGATTTTCCCGTTGTTCTTAGAGTTCCGGATATTTCATGTTCCATTCTGACATTATGTACACTACTTGCGAAAACACCAAGGAGCTCACCAGTTTCTTTCTCGATGTTTTTGTATAGACGATTGCGGATTTCTTTCTTTAAGCACCGCAAAATATTGCGCGATCATTCGCCTCTCGCCACTTTTTAAAGGTTTGCCGCGATTGTGTTTCATTTCGGCTGAAGCTTTGGCCCGCTCAGTGATGAAAAGATTACTGATCTTAAATTGCATATAGATAAGTGTTCTTGGGCGTGTGAGGTACGCGAAATAGTGTTAAATATCAGAAGCAACTCCACACTATAAACTGTGGCATCTGAATCAGCTTTCAACTCGATACAGACCTCGTTGTGAGGGACCTGCCTGGTATATAGGAATGCATAAATATTGTATAATAGCAGTGTCCTTTAGTAGTTGTTAAAATGCAGCTTAATTTAACATATTAATTTAACAGGTATAGTTTCGTATACAGAACACATCTATGTGGTATGCGAAGCAGATAGTTAAAATGTGGCACTATTATGTTTATAAGAATCGAAACATTTGCATACTTTCCTCTCTCAGATATCATCCTGCAAAGAGCAGTGATCAAAAAACTACTTACAGTACTGTACTTAAGGGAAGGGTTTATCGTACACATGCAAATAAAAGAAAACGCTCATTAACTTTGCCAAACCAATCAATAGCTTAATCGTTTTCTGTTCCAATATCTCTGTCTCTGTCTCTCTTCCCACCCAGATGTTTACAGTACGACTAAGTAGGTTGAGACAGATTATAGCCACAGTATTAGGATTAATTTACCTCTAAATCGCAAGAGGGTTTAACGTTACCTCTCGATGCGTGGTCGTTCCCACTTTTTTCCGCTGGCACTTCAACCCCCACCCTGCCCAGCCCTGTAGCACACGCCATGCATCGCTCGGTAAATAGCTGCCTGGCAAGGCCGAGCGCTCGTGTTTTGTTTTAACCACGAGAGCAGTATGGAATATCCTTTAACTGCTGGATAATCGTGAATAATCTAACTCAGAAACAGGGCATAAATATTACCATATAGTACTGTACTAAAGTGATTAACAAATATCTTTCAAATTATATACTTAACTCTTAATGGCGTGAAATTACGGATTCACGATCTCAATATGCTGTACAAAATTATATGAAATTTCTTCCAAACTAAGGCGACTTCACAGGTTATTCGCATAAAATGCAATACAGGTTTATACTTTAGATGGTGTTTTAATTAAAGGGTTAATGGAATTTTCTGACAAAGTTGAAGCTCTGAAAATTTTTCCTCACAAAGAATAGTGTGGGTTTAGAGATTTATTGAAATCTTACTGTTACGCGTTTGGAAAATACGATGCTAAAGGAGAATTTGGTATTGATCCAATATTTCACTTTAGAGTTACGCTTTTCATAGACACACATACTGTCTACCCACAACAAGAAGGAAACAGAGGAATAAAGGGGAGAGGGCTTTGAACTCTTTGTCAACTCTGTTAGTGGATCTGATTATTATGAAATGAATGTATGAGAGTGCATATGAGTCACCTATGCTGCCAGATCTAGCACTTGCGTGTTTTAAACGAAACTTGTATCCTTGTCATAATGGGAAGGCAAGCATACACACTGTGCGGACAGAAAAAGTGATTACGTTACACATTCCTCTAGCTTGCCTTATTGTGCTGGGCAGACAGTATATATGGAAACATGCAGGCGCCTTTCAGTACAAATTCGTTAAAATGGAACGTAATCGCCAGTGCAGATTAATAAAGTCAAAATATTACTCACGCATTTAGGTGGCAGAATGGTAACGTGTGCGACTGACATTCGAGAGGTTGCAGGTATGATCCCCGTTGAGCGTGCACTCTGACTTGGATATTCCGTGGTTTCCCCAATGTCACTTATGGGAATGCCAAGATGTCCTTTCCACTATTTCTCTTCATTCCATTTCATTAGCATCTGTCAGGTACGCCTTCAAGCTCGTGGTTTTCGGCGGTGCTGACAGATGGAGCGGATGGTTGCGCATGGTAACTATTGTTCTCTGCCCTGGGCAACATCGCATGGTCGCTGTTCGCGCGCGGCGGGAGGCTTGTTAACAACGAACACGGGGTGATGTTGGCTGCATAGTGGGTCATGGTGGAATGTTGAAGAGCTCTCAGCCCTGGTTAGCGACTTCGTCAAGTTTCTGTTATCTGTCTACCATATACCTTGATGCCTCCTGCAATTTCCTCCCTTCGTTCCCTTCTCTTGGGGGTTAACGTGCAGCAGATCTGTGTACAGGTGTGTAACCAGGGTGTTCCTCTCCATTCTCCGGCTTTAGGGAATTGGCGATCCCGGAGTCCCGAGCCTACAGTCTCCCTCGTGTAGGCTCCTCTTCGTGGTTGAGAGAGACGGTCAACAGGCCCACCCACGTGTAGGCCGTGCATGGAGACCCGTGTCGGTAGAAAGGTTTGTCCTGGCGGTTAAGGGATGCGCATCTGAGCTCGTTCCAGTGTTCCTCTGATTTCGGGGAGGGTGCGCATTTCTGACACACTACTTTAGTTTCTGCTTGGCCTAAACGGGAGGTTAGGGACTAACCCACCCCTAATCAATCGGCCAGGACTAGAGCTTGTATCGAAATCCAGGGTGAGTGTGACGGTGAGCCCACTATATCCCGTGGGTAGCCTGTCATTCCAGTGGGATGACCAATTGTTGGACTCTGTGGTGGGTGGGAACCACTGCGGGATAAAATTTCAGGCTGCTTTTTTATGGCTTCACTCACACCTAAACAAAACAAAGGTGTAAAGGAAGCAGTTGAGTCCATGAGTCCTTGCTACTTAGTGATCAGAAGAACTGAAGAAGGCCAAAAGTTCTCTGCAGTATACCGCTTTCACATCCAAAAGGGCTTGAATAGAATTGTTGCTCCTGTCAAAATGTGCACAAGATCGCACAACAGCACGCTCCTGGTGGAAGCGCATTCCGTCTCCCAGGCCTCTGCTATCTTTCAAGCTACCATATTGGGCGGTTATCCCGTAAACGTTACCGTCCATAAGAACCTGAACTCCTCACGTGGAGTGGTCACCAGCCGTGCGTTGGACGGAATTTCCAACGAGGACATTTAGAAAACTTCAAAGAACAAGGTGTTACTGATGTCTACCGCGTTCAGCGCAGAGATCTTGGGAAATTGATGCCTACCCGTACCCTGTTCCTGATCGATCGGGTAGATCTCCCACAAAGGATAAGGGCAGGTTATGAGGGTATTGAAGCTAGGCCGTATATACCAAACCCTTTACGGTGTTATAAGTGCCAGTGGTTCGGTCACACGAGCGAACTATGTAACGGTATGCCAACATGTGTGAACTGTGGTTTGTCAGCGCACAATGGAGCTTGTTCCGCAACTCCAAAATGTGTCAACTGTGCTGGTGAACACCCCTTAAAGGCTAGAGATTGCCCACGCTTTACGGAAGAAAAGGTCATTCAGTAGATCCGGGTTAAGGAGAAGGCATCTTTCTCTGATGCCCGGAAGGTACTTCACACTCGTAGGCCTTCTGCCTTTAGGTCCGGTACGTACAGCCCTGTGGTATATAAACTGGTACCGAGAAGGTAAATTGAAACGCAGACCAGCGCATCCATTGCGCCAACGTCTCTGACAAACTCCTTGTGCCAACACACGTACGGAAGCCAGCAAAACCAATACCAACCTTGGCATTTCCATCGCCCAAAACGAAGACGGAATCCAACACCTAGTCACTGCCACCTTCAACACCATCCACTTCAAAGAACATGCCTGGCGAGCCCATCGTATACGATGCACCGCCCAAAACATTCAAGACCACATACCAGAGGTCAAATTTTCTCAGGGACACTAGCCATACCACCGGGCAGAAGACAAGTCCTCGGGCATCCCGAAGCTCCTCCTTTGAGGATTCTTCTGGTGAGGACTGATCGATGACTATTACCTTTGCTCATGGGGGTGCTTTGGTGCTCGTCACAGATGATATCTATGTATATCGTGTCCCTTTACACACTGACCTCCATTCGGTTGCTGTACAGATTACGCTACCGACGGTACAGCTTTCAGTTTGTAGTATCTATGTTCCACCTTTCATACTCTCTCACTTACTCACTCACAAAGGTTGGTGTTTCAGCTACCCACACACCTACTGCTGGTGGGAGACCTAAATGCACACCATCCTCTCTGGGGCTCAGCTCGAAGTTATGCAAGAGGTCAAGTTATTGCAAACTTCCTGGACAGCAAAAACCCGGTTCGCTTAAACACCGGTTAACCTATGTTTCTCTCTAGTGCATTCAACACGCTTTCACATCTCGACTTGGTAGCTTTTTCACCGCAGACAGCCATTTCCCTACAATCGAATGTCATCTCTGACCAACCCTCTAGTGACAAGTTCCCATGTCTTGTTAATCTTTAAGCACAAACTGTACGTTCCACACGTCTGCCAACCTGACGTTTCGATCGCGCCAGTTGGCCTCTCTAAACCCAGTTGGCTGTTTTGAGTTCCGACGAGCACGACTCTTTGAACCATTTAGCCGCGCAACTCACAGAGAAAATACTCTATGCAGCAGAACTTGTGTTCCCCGTTCCTTTGACCAACCCCGTCGCCAGCCCGTCCCATGGAGGACGCCTGAATGCCGGTACGCTAGTCATGCTTGGTCGCGTGCTCTATAGGATTTCCAACGCAATCCTACGCTGGAGAACCTGATTGATTACACGAAAATACGTGCTAGGTCAAGGACAATTATTAGGAATAGCAAAAATAAAACTTGGAACTCACTAGTGTTCTATTTTATTCGCCAAAAGTCATCCTTTCCTGTATGGGATAAGTTAAGGTGCGTGGCCGGAAAACCCAAATGCTTGCCATTCGCTAGTATAAAACATCTGCTGGAACTGCTGTTCATCCGTTTGACCTTCAGATGTGCTTTCTCTCAAGTGTCTAGCTCAAAAAAATTTTGCTCCCGAGTTCATCTTAATTATGAATCAGGTAGAATCCTAAGGCTTCGTGTTTAGTGCCAGAAACCTTGAAGATTAAAACCACCTCTTCACCTTGCAAGAGTTACAACACACTCTTTCATCTTCACGACTGTCAGCACCAGGACCGGAAGGAATCCACGTTCAAATATTACAACATCTCTCACCTGAAGTTAGAGCATTCCTGCTCGTGAACTATAAGAGTGTTTGGTTTGATGTCACGTTTCCAGACAAGTGACGAGAAGCAACCATTTTACCTACCTTGGACGCTGGTAAGGACCCTCATCTCCCTTCCAGCTTCCGTCCTATCTCCCTCACCAGTTGCGTGCGCAAGGTGATGGAACGCATGACAAATGGGTGGGTGGTATGATGGCTGGAAACGCACAACCTACTGGGGAATATACAGTGCCGTTTTCGATGACGCCGTTCAACAGTGGATCATCTTGTGTCCATGTCGACACAAATTATGACGCATTCCTTAGGAACCGTCAAAACGTCGGAATATTTTTTGATCTTGAAAAGGCTTATGATACCTGTTGGTGGGCAGCGTTGCTACATACTCTGCACACCTGGAATATACGCGAACGCCTACCACTCTTCCTTCAGGAATTCTTGAAAAACCGCGTATTCCGAGTAAGGGTTGACTCGGTGTTTTCGAATCTTATTGTTCAAGAGAAAGGTGTGCCACATGGATCGGTATTAAGAGTTGCGCTGTATGCTATTGCGATGAACTCCGTCTAGAAATGGGTTCATCCGTGGTCTCGTCATGCCTATTTGTAGACGACTTTGCCGTCTATTGTAAATCTCAGCGGTCACCGTTTTACAGCGTCGTATAAAAGCCAACTTAGACCACCTTAAAAATTGGAGTTTAAGAAATGGCTTCCGATTCTCCGCTGATAAAATAATCTTTGTTAACTTCTGGATCCGTCAGAGTCAATTACTTCCAAAGCTCCGTATAGGCACTGACCTAGTATCTTTTGCAGATGAGACGAGGTTCCTTGGAGTGATATTTCATAGAAAACATAGTTGGTCGTCGTATATGGATAACTGAAAGCACGATTTGGTCGATCTTTAAATATCTTGCGGGTACTAAGTGGAAAATGGTGGGGTGCGGATCCTGCTGTGTTATTGCGACCTTTTCGCGCACACATCCTTTCCAAATTAGATTATGGTTGTATAGTTCATGGCTCAACACGACCAACTGTGCTGAAAAGATTAGAATCACTCCATAATTGTGGCATACGTATAGCAGTTGGGGCATTTCCAACGAGCCGAGTTATAAGCCTGTATGCTGAGTCTGCAGAACCTCCTCTGCAGTACAGGCGCAACATGTGATTAGCAAATTATCGTTGTGGGCTTAATTGCATGCCCACACATCCATCGGTTAGGCCGTTCTTTAACGTCTTAATGGACGCGCGTAAGAGGAACAGTTCTATTAAACCAAGGCCACCGGGCTTTCGATTCCAGGAGCTCCTTAGACAGCTTGATACTGAAATGGCCAACATGTATACTAGGGGGTGGGATAACATACCCTCCGTAGTCGTGCACAACGTCCCACGTTGATCTGTGTATGACTAAATATGATAAATCTACCATGTCTATCGCTAGTATCCACACGTGTGTCTTTTTAGATATTTCATCGCGAAATGACGACCATTTTATAATTTATACTGATGGCTCCGATAAGTCAAATGGTTGCGCTTACGTGTGTGGAACCGAACCGTATGCATTCGTATTCCACACTAGCACTTCCATTTTTACTGCAGAGCTTTATGCAATATACCACGCTGTTTACACGTACGTCGACGAAACTTGGGGGACTGCTTAATCCTGAGTGATTCCTTCAGTGCACTTCAAAGCCTACGGCAGCTGTACCACTACAGCCCTATTGTGCACCGTATCCAGGATTCCCTCCACGTTTTTCACGCTTCTGGCGTTAGGGTGGTGTGTGCATAGATCCCTGGTCTCGTAGGCTTGCGGGGGAATGAAATGGCGGATTCGGCAGCCTAGAGGGCTACCATGGAGCCCGGGGTTCGAGTACCATCTGTGACTTCGGGAGATATTTGGAATTTAATGCGGAGAGTTGTAAAGACCTGCTGGCAGGATGAGTGGTCCGCTCTCCGCAATACATAGACCTGTGAAAGAATTTCCGATTCCCTTGATTACCTTCCGTCATTTATATTGTCGCGAGGATGTGAGTTTGGCACGGTTATTATTGGGCACTGTTTGTTACAGATAGTTTTCTATTCGGAAAAGAGCCTGCGTCACCGTGCCCGTTTTGCAACGAAACGTTACCCCCCAGGGTCCTACTGCGGTTGTTAGGAAACTGGGGATCCCGGTGTCCAGAGCCAACAGTCTCCCTCGCGTGGGCTCCTCCTCATGTTTGAGGGAGATAGTCAACACGCCCAGCCACGTGTAGGCCGTGCATGGTGGCCCATGTCGATGGAAATGTTTGTCCTGGTAGTTGGCGAGTGCGCATCTGAGCTCCTTCCAGTCTACTTCTGAATTCGGAGAGGGTGCTCATTTCTAATACACTACTTTTGTTTCTGCTTCGCCTAAACGGGAGGTTAGGGATTAAACCACCCCTAATCAATCAGCAAGGACTAGGTTTTGTACCGTACTCCAGGGCAAGTGGGACGGCGAGATCGCTATATGCCCTGTGTAGCCCTGTCATCGCAGTGTTTTGGCCACTTTTTGGGCTCCATGGTGGGTGAGGAGCAGTGGGGGATGAATCCTAATTCATTAATTATGGTAAAATTTAATAATAATGACAAAAAATTTAACAAAGGTGGAAGAGAAGTAGTTGAGTCTTGTGGTCCTCGATACTCATTTATAGAACTGAGGTAGGTCGGAAGATTAGTGCGGTGAACCCGTTCGTTATTCAGAAGGGCTTAGATAGTATTTCTGGTTCTCTGAAGGTATGTACCGGATCTCGCAAGGGCACACTCCTGGTCGAAGCAGCTTCTTCGACACAGGCTGCTAAAATCATGAAAGCCAATATGCTTGCGAGCTATCCGGTGCGCGTTGAATTCCATAGGACTCTGAACTCCTCACGTGGTGTTGTAAACACCAGCGCATTGGATGGTGTGTCCAATGAGGAGATTCAGGAAAACTTGGTGGAACAAGGTGGGAAAACTATATATCAAATTCACCGCAAAGAACATGGTGAATAGTGTCCACTTTTACCCTGTTTCTTACCTTTGATCGGGTAGAACTCCTGAAAAGAGGTAAGGAAGGGTATGAAGCTATTGAAGTGGGGCAGTATATTCACAATCCACTCAGGTGTTATAAATGCCAGCACTTTGGCCAAACAAATGATTCGTGTAATGGAGTTGCCACTTGCATTTACTGTACGGAAGTCAAACATGCATGCATGCTCTTCACTTGCAAAGTGTGTTAACTGCAGTGGTAGTCACTCAGGAAACTCCAGAGAATGTCCCCGTTTTATGGAGGAGAATACGATCCAAGAGATCCCGGTAAGAGCGAGTGTGTCCTTCGTGGAAGCCCGGAAGCTCTTGCGTATTCGTTAACGTTCTGTACCTAGGACCGTTACTTATAGCACAGTAGCAGCTAAGCCGGTACTTAGATGTGAAATCGAACACAAACCACGGAAATAAACGGGGAAGTAATATCTGATAGACCAATTACACCAAGATAACAGCCAAAGCAACAAACACCAGCCCGAACAACAGTGAGTGTCCCGACCAAGTCCAGTCCTAAAAGAAGGATTCAGCCAAGTCACCGGAGGAAAGCATCCACTTCTAGAACATGTGAACCGTTAGCATATAATGTATCGCCAAGGAAATTTAAGACCTCTTATGATAGAACGGACTTCTTCAAGAAAAATAGTCAAGCACCAAAGATAAAATATAATGTTCCAATGTCTTTATGATTTGTTGAGAATATTCATCGTTGCAATAAAAGACCAGAGAACGGAGAGCTAGCCAGCGCAAAAGTCCGCGAACATCTCCGTCAACAACATCTGAGGAATCATCTGGAGGGGACGCCTATCGGCGACTTTCATCTTCGCCCGTGTCAGTTCCCGATCCTGTTGGAAGACTGCATACGAAGGTACCAGTACGGAAACCGTCCTCCATTGAGGATGTGGGGCAGGTGGATCCTCTCCCCACTGCCCAAACGACAGTGAGGAAAATGCAGGAAAAGCCTGCTGAAAGTGCTAGCCCTGCCCCAAAGAAATGGAACAAATTGGTTCGACCACCTCTGGGCAGGTAGCTCTTGTCATGGCAATTTGATATACAAAAGTGGCATTTTTATGCCTTTTGGAATGTTATTGGTACTTAGAGTTTTTTAATTGTTTTTACCTATTTGTGCTAATTTATTCTGTAGTCATTTTGTTTTGATATGTTTTTTTTTTTTTTTTAAATTTTGAATAATTTATTTCTGGCTATTGCCATGAATTAGTTTCTGTAAGGGCGTTGATGACCAAGCAGTTGCGTGCCCTTATTTCCAAATCATCACAAAGGGTTATGTGTCCGACACTTGCTGCCAGAGTGTTTTTGCCTAGCACAACTTAGGATGTCTCTGCAGTTGCCGGCCAGCTTTGCGGAAATGCTGGCGAATGATAAGAAGGTAGTGGAGAACGTTTTTAGGTTCTTTTCAAGGTTAGATTTGAGAATTTAGCGAAGAGCACCTTTTGTAGTTGGCATTTATATTTCTTTTTATTTTATGTTTTTCTTATGTACACGTATTTTTTGTAAATTTATTTACACTTTTATAATTTTAGAACAATTTATATCTGGCTTTAGCCACGAGTAATTCTTTAAAGGGCCTCTGAAGTTGTGCGCTCTTAAACATATCATCATAATTATACATATCATCCAGCCTTTACCCTAGTTAAGCCTTGGAATCTAGTGCTGGGAAGGGTTCCAGTCAAGAGGACCTCTGGTTTGAGATATTGACTACTCAGTATCGTTCTCCATGCCAGTGAGCAATTTACTGAATGTTAAGATTCACTTTATATTAAGAGCCTACATGAGTAAAATAACAAGCACCATAAAATGTGTGATTTTATCTGATCTTCATAAGAAGCGGTAAATCAAAGCGTACCAGTTGTTTATGGAACAGGTAAAATCAATCGTCCTAGCAACAAATAACTGTCTCATAATTAGCCCTCATTTCACTGGCTTTCATAACAGTTTTATTAGGTTTTACACATCATTAATCATGATGGCTTTACTGCCATTTCTATTATGATGGAACGAGTGAGTGTATTGTTTATCGATTTCCAAAGAGGGGTAGGGCGATATGACAAGAACGGGAGGTTATCCCAAATCATGGATAGTGTATAAAGCTTCGTTGGGACTAGTGTGTCACGATTTTTGGCGGTGTATGCACATTTCTGTATGCTCATGAATATTCAAAGGGAGTTAATGTAAGTAAGTGGTACTCAAGCCAATATTTTCGAATGTCAAAGTCAATAGGACGATTGATGATCTATTACAAATTGCGTCTATAGGAGATATCAGTCTTGAGACTCATTCGTTTATTGACTTTGAGAAAGCTTTCGATTTTATGAATATAACCAAGTTATGGGATATAATGGACTAGAGGGATTTTCCCTCGCGTAGCATAAAGACATTTAAATGTTTCTATAAGGAAACTTACATAATAATGAACGTGAACGGAACAAAAAGAGAAGAAATTGAAACCGACCAAGGAATTAGACAAGGGTGCAGCCTGTCTCCAACTCTCTTCAATATATACGAGTATTTAGATCATCTAAAACAGTGGAAAGGTGATACTAACCCAGGAAATAAGATAGAAAACAACCATGTGAGTATCCTGTAGTATGCCGATGATGTTGGAATTATACAAGATAGCTAAGAGAATCTGCAGATTATATCTATTAGGTAAAGAATATAACTTCAAATTATCTGCAAATACAACAAAAATAATGACACACTACGGCAAATGTCCTGCCAGAGCGAAGATATGTATTGAAGAAATATGCTCAGAACAAGTCTCCCACTGTAAATATTCAGGATGTAGCATACGTGTTACTGTGGATGATGATATAGGAAACAAAATTAATCAATTCCAACACATATGTGGAACAACAAATAGTACATTACAAAGTAAAACAAGAAGAGGTACAAAACCAAAGCTCTACAAGACAGTAGCTGTACAGTGCTCATGTATGGTGATAAATCGTCGATATTAAGACAGAACGATAAAAGAAAGACACAAGCTTGCTGAAATGCGGCTTTTGAGGAAGGCGAAAAGTTGAACAAACATTTCCCATTTTTAAATAGGCATGCACAAACTGGTGTGTCATCAAATGTAACTTTGATCACGGGTTAAGATGTCAATTTTTATAAAAGTTGATTATAATTTTAGAAGGAATAACACAGTACAATATGTTTATACATGTTACATAGTTGCAATTGAATAACAGTGATTGAATTACTATAATGTAGAACGTCATCATAATAACTTAGTACAGCTCTAAATCAGTAGCTTTCCTTACCAAAAGTCACAAACAAATATTCCTCCTTCAAAGTTGGAGCAGTTGTGGTGCCCCCATGACTGGCATTTGCCACACTGTATCCAGTGTTCTAATGGAGGATCGACAAAGTTCTCATCACGAGCAGGACACTGGACGCTGTATGTACTTTCTTTGGAAATTTGAGCTGGCGACATGGGTGTCAGAAGTTAGAGTTTCATCCTTTTTGTACAAGAATCAAATTTCTTTCTCTTAACAACCTATTTTTCTGAAATTCGAGCCTCTCGGTTATGTTGCTTTGTTCTTGTGCCACCTTTAGTACTGCTTTCTGAAATAATATTTCTTTCATAGGTGAGCTTGTTAAGACGCCTTCACATCACAGATGTGCTTTAAGCAATAGTTTGGGAATCGTGTAGTATGAAAACAAAATGCACTAAAACACAAAAAGGATACTAAAAAGCTCTAGAGTGAAGATGACGAGATTATCAACTTGCCCCAATCAACTTGTCCCGATAGGGAACGTTAGAAATCTTTGATTATTATGATAGGATCAATAGGAAATAAGTATTAATAAATAGTGACTGCAAAAAGCATATTATATAAGATAGTAATGAATAGCGATGTATAACCATATATCCTACCTGTAAGACCACGGTATCTTATGGCGAAGGTTCTGAAAATTACAACACGTCAAACAAAAATCATAGACCACAAAATTGCACCAGCGGTCTTACCACACACGTTATTAGTGCATAGCAATTTGGAGCACTAGTAGTAAGCGCAAGGTGTGCTGTCTGCTAATACAAACATAAACTAACTCGTTCGTCATGTTGCCGGTTCGTCAGCTTACCCTGCTCTCCCCTAATACATTCACTGGAATTACATAATCGTATTTTAAGCATATCCCCTCATGAACTCCTGCTTTTCCTTGCAATTATTAAAAATTAAATCACTTTAGCTTCCATATGTGACATAATTCTATTGAATATTTAAGGAAATCTAAATGCTTTATTTTAAAAGCTGTCATAAGCTTGAAATTCACTAGAGTGACAAAGTTTTAAGACCGGAACGGAAGTTGAGCAGTAAATAGATCGATTAAAAGTAATTATTCATAGCTGAAAATGTATGTGGGTGTTTAAGCGAACAGATGTAATCTACACTTTAGCATGATCACGCAAGCAATTATTAAACAACGTATGGAAACAGCCAGGCTCATTGGCATAGCAACGTAAATGCATTATTGTGTTTAGCATCGACGCTGTTCAAGATTATCTCTTTACATTTCAAATGCTATGTAAGCACGAACAAAACAGAAGTTCTTAGAGACATATTTTCTAGGATGACCACTTAAATATTGTGCTGCTTGAAAGTCATAGATTAAAATTTAAAAAAAGAAAACTTATGTTACAGAGGCCTGACAGTCTCTCCTCACTCATCTACTCACTATCCCTTCAAAAGAGCCGGTCAGCTTTGCAGAGATGCTGGGGGATGACAACAAAGCGGTGGGGAAGAGTTTCAAGTACTCTTCTAGATTGGATTTTAGAATATAGTGGAGGATTTGTTTACGTATTTTGGCCTCATATTTCTATTTACTTTATTACCGTTTTGGTGGTGTACATGTATTTTTTGTGACTTTATTTGCACTTTTATTAAGTTTTAGAGCTGCTTATATCTGGTCCTTGCCATGAATGATTTTTAAGGGCGCTGATAACCGCTGCAGTTGGGCGCTGTTATATATATACATACATAAAGAGCTTTTCTCTAACTGCCATTTTTTTAATCGCGATACACTTTTATCACACATTTTTACACATTTGTTGTAGGTACAAGAACAGTAAGTAAAGCTATAATTATAATTTCTATAATTTAATCGGCATATGAGGATGGGTTTGAAATTTTACGCTCTTTGCAGTACCCGGAGGCTCGAGCCGTTCTCTCGATGCGTTCATGTAAAAGGGGAGAGGGCCTATGCCAAACACGCTTTGGTGCAGAAGCGTGTTTCACCAACTTAGCAAATACCTCCCTGAACACAGTCAAGGGGATAGCTTCCACGGGCTGGCGAATGAGGAGCTACAGAAACTGGCTAACGCTTAATTACCAACCCAGTTTATCGTGTAGGGAATCTCTTCATATGGCCATGCAGTTGACCGACCTACTATGTACACACATCATCATCTTAAAGCATTCAGTGGTATAATATCAACTTGACATCGTTAATCAACGATTACTATCCTCGATAACTACCGTGGTCGCTTTCAACTAAACGCTCTCTTCTCAACTTATAGTACTTTCCTTCAAAACTCAAGCACTTTTGTATCCTATGACGTAATATTTCTGTTTAATACTTCAAAATTATGGAGTGAATTGTCAAGTACATTTGCTATGTTTCCCAATGTAATTAACAGAGCTTTACTGTGAGAATATATAATGCTATATATGACCTATGCTTATCTTTTCACATCGCAAAAATTGAAGCACAGCTCTTGCGCAGTGTCTTAGACATCTCTCTTGAAGTTTAGGCTCCTCTGTGAAACCTTGCTTCGTTTTTTACGTTTCTGCACTTTTGCATTATCAGAGCTTCAAGTCGTAGTATATCGGTAAAAATGATAACTTAAAATATTTAACGTCATTTAACCTGACTAAATGTGATGAAGGTAAGGAGACAGAGGTCTTTGAAAGTATAAGATTAAAATAAAAACAAAAGGTGTTTGTTTATAAATCATCAATGGATAACATAAAACAATTTCAGGAACAGATCTCATACAATGAACATAGGTCCAGAACTGCTTAATTTATGAGAATCACACCTTTTATGTTCTAATATATGCTATTACAGTATGCACCCCAGATGCTTAGTGAGCTACTCAGCTACCATTCTATCCTACAGCGCCCACATTTTACACATCGGCATTAACGTGTTCCTGGGCACGCTGAGTTACGGGAAATAAAATGACGGATTCCACAGCTCATATCGCAAACACAGCCCAGTGTTAACACATCCTCAGTCCCTTCGGAAGACCTTAGTTTGTTGTAAGGGGTGCGGCTGGCGCGAAGAATGGCCAGCTGTCCATGAATAAGCTTAGAGCAGTGAAGAAATTTCCAATTAACTAGGTAACCTCTGTCGTTCATCTCATTGAGATAATGTATATCAATCACCTATCTGAACTTATCCAAAAACTTGAACAATATATACTACTTGCACTTTTATAACAGTTAAAATATATGCAATTGGTTCAATGGACATTGGCTTAAAATTGGTTAGCAATTATCTAAATCAACACCATCAGTGCTTGGATTCATGGCCTCGTTGGTTGCCAGAGAAGGAAAGGGCAGATTTGGCAGTTAAGGCGGCAACCATAGAGGGCAGTATTAACTTTTTTTTACCTGAAAGGCTGTGGCTTTAAAGGGCAGATCAGTGGAATCGTGTTGGCACGAACATTGGACATCTCTTCGCGAAAATTATATTCGAAATGTGAAAGAAATTTTGGGTAACCTCCTATCGAATATCACATTGAGAGGTGGCTTTGGTTAGTTTGCTTATTGGCTTTGACATTTTAAACACTGTCACTGGATTTAGTCATGATCTTTAAGGAGCACATGACTTTGCAGTTGAGAGCCCTTAATTATGCGTCCATGTATCGCAGATATCCCTCGTTGAATATGACACATCTATGCCTTTAGTTGAACATGTTGAACAGATATGCTGAAGAAATGAGTGTAAAGTAACTAAAATAAAAGGAGATACAGCATTGACCAAAATTGTCAGTCATAGCTCTGAGTAATAATAAGGCGCTGTGTGTAGTGTATAGTGAGTCAAAACGAGACAAACTTCCGCCTAAAGAGCAAAGCATTTCCCCACAGGGGTCTACTGCGGTAGGCACAGGAATTGGCGATCCCAGGGTCCTGAAGGACCGGACGGAATCCACGTTCAAATGTTACAACATCTCTCACCTGAAGGTAAGACATTCCTGCTCGAGGTCTATAACCGTGTTTGGGTTGATGCCACGTTTCCTGAAAAGTGGCGAGAAGCTACCATTATACCTATCTTGAAAGCTGGCAAGGACCGTCACCTCCCTTCTAGCTACCGCCCTATTTCCCTCACCAGTTGCGTATGCAAGGTGATGGAACGCATGATAAATGGGCGGTTGGTATGGTGGCTGGAAACGCACAACCTACTGAATAACATCCAGTGCGGTTTCCGACGACGCCGTTCAACAGTGGATCATCTTGTGTCCATGTCGACACAGATTATGAACGGATTTCTTAAGAACTGTCAAACAGTCGGAATATTTTTTGCCCTCGAAAAGGCTTATGATACGTGTTGGCGGGCAGGGTTGCTACGTACTCTGCACACCTGGAATATACGTGGACGCCTACCACTCTTCCTTCAGGAATTCCTGAAAGACCGCGTATTCCGAGTAAGGGTTGGCTCGGTTTTTTCGAACCTTTTTGTTCAAGAGAACGGTGTACCACAGGGATCTGTACTAAGTGTTACGTTGTTTGCTATTGCGATTAATTCTATCTCGAAATGTGCACCTCCAGGTGTCTCGTCATGCCTATTTGTAGACGACTTTGCCGTCTACTGTACATCTCAGCGCACTCCGTTTTTAGAGCGCCGTCTTCAGACCACCTTGGACAACCTTAAGAGTTGGAGTTTAAAAAACGGCTTCCGTTTTTCCGCTGAGAAAACCATCTGTGTAAACTTCTGGCGTCAGCAGAGTCGACTACCTCCAAGGCTCCGGCTAGGCGCTGATCTACTACCTTTTGCAGATGAGACGAGGTTCCTTGGATTGATATTTGATAGAAAACTTAGTTGGTCGTCGCATATAGCACAACTGAAAGCACGATGTGACCGATCTTTGAATATCTTGCGGGTACTAAGTGGAAAATCGTGGGGAGCGGATCGTGCAGTGTTATTGCGACTTTATCGGGCACTCATCCGTTCCAAATTAGACTATGGTAGTATCGTTTATGGCTCAGCACGACCATCTGTGCTGAAGAGATTAGACACAGTCCATAACTGTGGCATACGTATAGCTGTTGGGGCATTTCCAACGAGCCGAGTTATAAGCCTGTATGCTGAGTCTGCAGAACCTCCTCTGCACTACAGGCGCAACATGTTATTAGCCAATTATGGCTGTGGACTTAATTGCATGCCCACACATCCATCGTTTACGCCGTTCTTTAATACCTTCATGGACGTGCGTTATAGGAACACTACTATTAAACCAAAGCCACCTGGTTTTCGTTTCCGGGAGCTCCTTAGACATCTTGATACTGACATGCCCAAGATGTATCCTAGGGGGGAGAGGACATACCCTCCTTGGTTGTGCAGAGCGTCCCCGGTTGATCTGGGCATGACTAAATATGATAAATCTACCATGTCTATGTCTAGTATCCGCACATGTTTTTTAGAATTTTTATCGCGATATGAGGACCATTTTGTAATTTATACTGATGGCTCCAAGAACTCAAATGGCGTTGGTTGTGCTTACGTGTGTGGAACCGAACCCTATACATTCGGATTCCACACTAGCACTTCCATTTTTACTGCAGAGCTTTATGCAATATACCGGGCCATTTTACACGTACGCCGACGAAAGTTGGGGGACTGCTTAATCCTGAGTGATTCCCTCAGTGCCCTTCAAAGCCTACGGCAGCTGTACAACTACCACCCTATTGTGCAGCGTATACAGGATGCCCTCCACGTTTTACACGCTTCTGGCGTTAACGTGGTGTGTGCATGGATCCCTGGTCACGTAGGCTTGCGGGGGAATGAAATGGCGGATTCAGCAGCCAAGACGGCTATCATGAAGCCCAGGTTTCGAATACCATCTGTGACATCGGAAGACTTTAGGGCCGAATTGCGGAGAGCTGTGCAAACCTGCTGGCAGGAAGAGTGGTCTGCTCTCCGCAATAATAAACTTAGATCTGTCAAAGAACTTCCGATTCCCTGGGTTACCTCCTGTCGGTCATCTCGTCGCGAGGAGGTGAGTTTGGCTCGGTTACGAATTGGGCACTGCATTTTTACTCATAGTTTTCTTTTTAAAAAGGAGCCTTCTCCACTATGTCCGTTTTGTAATGAAGCGTTGTCTGTACGACACGTGCTGCTAGAGTGTTTTCACCTAGCAGACCTTAGGACGTCTCTGCAGCTGCCGGTCAGCTTTGCAGAAATTCTAGCGGACGATCACGCAGTAGTGGAGAAGGTTTTTAGATTCTTTTCGAGATTAGATTTTAGGATTTAGCAAATAGAATTTATGGTTTTTGGATGACATTTTTATTTTATTTATTTATTTATTTATTTTTACAAGGCGTATGTATTTTTTGTCTTTTTTAACATATACTGTTTTAGAATAATTTATATCTGGCTTTTGCCATGACCAGTTTCATTTAAAAAGGGCGCTGATGACCTCTGTAGTTGAGCGCCGTTATACTCATCATCATCATCATCATCATCATCACCTCGAAAAGGCTTATGATACGTGTTGGCGGGCAGGGTTGCTACGTACTCTGCACACCTGGAATATACGTGGACGCCTACCACTCTTCCTTCAGGAATTCCTGAAAGACCGCGTATTCCGAGTAAGGGTTGGCTCGGTTTTTTCGAAACTTTTTGTTCAAGAGAACGGTGTACCACAGGGATCGGTACTAAGTGTTACGTTGTTTGCTATTGCGATTAATTCTATCTCGAAATGTGTACCTCCAGGTGTCTCGTCATGCCTATTTGTAGACGACTTTGCCGTCTACTGTACATCTCAGCGCACTCCGTTTTTAGAGCGCCGTCTTCTGACCACCTTGGACAACCTCAAGAGTTGGAGTTTAAAAAACGGTTTCCGATTTTCCGCTGAGAAAACCATCTGTGTAAACTTCTGGCGTCAGCAGAGTCGACTACCTCCAAGGCTCCGGCTAGGCGCTGATCTACTACCTTTTGCAGATGAGGCGAGGTTCCTTGGACTGATATTTGACAGAAAACTTAGTTGGTCGTCGCATATAGCACAACTGAAAGCACGATGTGACCGATCTTTAAATATCTTGCGGGTACTAAGTAGAAAATCGTGGGGAGCGGATCGTACAGTGTTATTGCGACCTTATCGGGCACTCATCCGTTCCAAATTAGATTATGGTAGTATCGTTTATGGCTCAGCACGACCATCTGTGCTGAAGAGATTAGACACAGTCCATAATTGTGGCACACGTTATAGCAGTTGGGGCATTTCCAACGAGCCGAGTTATAAGCCTGTATGCTGAGTCTGCAGAACCTCCTCTGCAGTACAGGCAAAACATGTTATTAGCCAATTATGGCTGTGGACTTAATTGCATGCCCACACATCCATCGTTTACGCCGTTCCTTAATACCTTCAGGACGTGCGTTATAGGAACGCTACCATTAAACCAAAGCCACCTGGTTTTCGTTTCCGGGAGCTCCTCAGACAGCTTGATACTGACATGCCAAGATGTACCCTAGGGGGCAGAGGACATACCCTCCTTGGTTGAGCAGAGCGTCCCCGGTTGATCTGGGCATGACTAAATGTGATAAATCTACCATGTCTATGTCTAATATCCGCACATTTTTTTTAGAATTTGTATCGCAATATGAGGACCATTTTGTAATTTATACTGATGGCTCCAAAAACTCAAATGGTGTTGGTTGTGTTTACGTGTGTGGAACCAAACCGTATACATTCGGATTCCTCACTAGCATTTCCATTTTTACTGCAGAGCTTTATGCAATATACCGGGCCATTTTACACGTACGTCGACGAAAGTTGGGGGACTGCTTAATCCTGAGTGATTCCCTCAGTGCACTTCAAAGCCTACGGCAGCTGTACAACTACCACCCTATTGTGCAGCGTATACAGGATGCCCTCCACGTTTTACACGCTTCTGGCGTTAACGTGGTGTGTGCTTGGATCCCTGGTCACGTAGGCTTGCGGGGGAATGAAATGGCGGATTCAGCAGCCAAGACGGCTATCATGAATCCCAGGGTTCGAATACCATCTGTGACATCAGAAGGCTTTAGGGCCGTATTGCGGAGAGCTGTGCAAACCTGCTGGCAGGAAGAGTGGTCCGCTGTCCGCAATAATAAACTTAGATCTGTCAAAGAACTTCCGATTCCCTGGGTTACCTCCTGTCGGTCATCTCGTCGCGAGGAGGTGATTTTGGCTCGGTTGCGAGTTGGGCACTGCTTCTTTACTCATAGTTTTCTTTTTAAAAAGGAGCCTTCTCCACTGTGTCCGTTTTGCAATGAAGCGTTGTCTGTAAAACACGTGCTGCTAGAGTGTTTTCACCTAGCAGACCTTAGGACGTCTCTGCAGCTGCCGGTCAGCTTTGCAGAAATGCTAGCGGACGATCACGCAGTAGTGGAGAAGGTTTTTAGATTCTTTTCGAGATTAGATTTTAGGATTTAGCAAATAGAATTTATGGTTTTTGGATGCCTTTTTTCTATTTTTTTTTCCAACGCGTATGTATTTGTTGTCTTTTTTAACATAGTTATACTGTTTTAGAATGATTTATATCTGGCTTTTGCCATGACCAGTTTCTTTTAAAAAGGGCGCTGATGACCTCTGTAGTTGAGCGCCCTTATACTCATCATCACTCACTCACTCCTAATCAGTCGGCCAGGACTAGGAATTGTACCGAAATCCAGGGTGAGTGGGACAGCGAGCTAGCTATATCCCCTGTGTAGCCCTGTCATCCCAGTGGGATAAACCCTTGTTGGACTCCATGGTGGGTGGGGAGCACTGGGGGATGGCACTTAATCCATTTATTATGGCAATTTTAATTCAAATCCAAATTATAATAAAGGAGGTTACGGACTAACCCATCCCTAATCAGTTGGCCACGACCAGGAATTGTACCGCAATCCAGGGCGAGTGGGACAGCGAGCTAGCTATATCCCTTGGGTAGCCCTGTCATCCCTGTGGGATAGCCCCTTGTTGGACTCCGTGGTGAGTGCGGAGCACTGGGGATGATACTTAATCCATTTATTATGACAATTCTTAATTCAAATCCATAATATAATAAAAATGTTTAAAACAAGTTGTAACTATGTAAAAGAAGTAGTTGGGTGTGGTCCTCGCTACTTGGTAGTCAGTCGAACTGAAGAAGGCCAGAAGTTTACGACAGTTAACTCTTTTACTATCCAGAGGGGCTTAGACAAAATTGCTGGTCCTGTCAAATCCTGTATACGACCGCGAAACGGCACGCTCCTGGTTGAAGTGCATTCTGTCTGCCAGGCAGCATCATTGTTGAAGGCAAGCATGCTAGGCAGCTATCGTATCACCGTACACAAGAGCCTGAGCTCCTCGCGCGGGGTAGTAACCACCCGTGCGCTGGGCGGTATGTCCAACGAGGAGATCCAGGAGAACCTGACAGACCAAGGAGTTACTTGTGTGTACCGAGTCCAGCACAGAGAAAGTAGAGAACTGTAGCCCACTTATACCCTGTTCCTCACCTTTGTTCATGTAGATTTTGCTCGAAAGATTAAGGCAGGATATGAGAGTATTATAGTTAGGCCCTATATAGTACACCCCCTGTGGTGCTATAAGTGTCAGCATTTTGCTCACAACAGTAAACTGTGTAACGGATTTGCAACATGCGTCAACTGTATTTTGGCATTACACGATGGTTAGCCCTGCTCGCCCATTAAATGTATCAAATATGCCGGGGGCCATCCATCTAGTTCCAGCAACAGGAAGCCTGTAGAATACGATCCCGCCAAAAGTGTTTAAGACCACCTAAAAAAGGACAGATTTCCTTAAGGATTCGACCCGTATCCCGAGAAAGAAGACAGGCTCTCGGGCATCCCGAAACATTTCTTCTGAGGAGCTTCCTGGTGATGATTCGGATCGACGACTGTCATCTTCGTCGACCTCTGTGTCCAATCGATTTGAAGCCGTCGAACTTAATTTCTCTTTAGAGAAGGGGTCCTACTCCGACGAAGAGATGGACCAAGAGGGTACGGAACACACTACAGGAACGGCAACAAAGAAGCGGCAAGCTAAATCGGATATGAAAGGTGTTAGTCCTACACCGAAGTAAAATGGGTAAATTTATTCGGCCACAGTTGAAGTCGTTTTCATGTACACCAACTATTACATATTATTTCCATAGTTACAATGGCTATCCTACAACGGAAAGTACGAGGTTTAAGAGCACATCGACCAGAACTTGAACTTTTGCTCAGTAAGCATAATCCCTTGTTGGTATGCTTACAAAAGACTAAGCTACGATATCAAGACAATTTTAAAATCAGACGCTACACACCACTGAAATGCGATATTGAAACAGAAGAGGACATTCCTGCTCACGGGAGCACTATGATGCTCCTTAGCTATGACATATTTGTGGAACCGTTACAACAACAATCTGACATTCAATCTGTAGCTGTAAGGATTAAGCTACCGTCAATCGAATTTTGCATTCGCAATGTACATCTACCGCCATCAGATGACCTCTCGTTAACTGTCCTCGAAGATCTGGTTTGCCAACTATTAACACAATTAGTCATAGTGGGAAACTTTAATGCCCATCACCCACATTCAGGCTTAAACGGGCATGTTTGTAAGGCAACATCAGTGCAAAATTTTTGGATATCAATAACTTGGTTCTGCTGAACACCGGAGAGCCAACGTTCCTTTCAGGCACCTTTAACACCTATTCCCGCCTCGATTTGGCAGTGTGTTCATCCCAGTTAGCAGTTTCATTACAGTGTAATGTCATCTCTGATTTACATTCCAGCGACCACTTCCCATTTCTTCTTAGTCTCTTAGCACAAGATGTGTCTCCCTCGCGTATCCATATATTGCACATTCATCAGGTCAACAGTTAGCCGTCTATGATTACAACGAGCACGATTCTGTGAATGATTTAGTTGATCATCTCACAGAGGAAATTCTTTCCGGTGCAGAGCAGTCTATTCCACGTTCGGCTAGCCACCCCGGTCGATTTCCTGTCCCATGAAGGACCAACGACTGCCGGAATGCTATTCGTACTCGTAGACGTGCTCTCAGGATATTCCAACGACATGCTATATTAAGTAATCTAATGAAGTAAAAGAAAGCGCTTGCAAAGTCTAGGCAAATAATTAAGGTTGGCAAAAAGACCTCATGGAACAGCTTAGTGACATGTTTTAACAGACGTACACCTCCCTCTGTTGTATGTGATAGGTCAGGCTGCGTGGCCGGAAAATCGACCCACTATCCAATCGCTGGTCTGAAAACAACTGCAGGAGCTGTTGTTGGTCCGTTTATCGTGGCCAGCACCCTCGGCTGTATTTTCGCTCAGCTGTCTATCTCAAATAATTATGCTCCTGAGTTCATCTCAAATAAGAATGAAGTAGAATCTTAAGGGTTTGTGTTAAGCTCCAGAAACCTTGAAGACTCTAACGGCCTCTTCATCTTGGTAGAGTTAGAACACGCTCTTTCGTCATCGCGACTGACAGCACCAGGACAAACGGAATCCACGTTCAAATGTTACAACATCTCTCACCTGAAGGTAAGGCATCCCTACTCAGGGTCTATAACCTTGTTTGGGTTAATGCCACGATTCCTGATAGGTGGCGAGAAGCTATCATTATACCAAAACCTGAAAGCTGGTAAGGACCGTCACCTCCCTTCTAAGTAACGTCCTATTTCCCTCACCAGTTGCGTATGCAATTTGATGGAAGCATGAAAAATGAGCGGTTGGGTAGGCGGCTAGAAACGCACAACCTCTTGAATAACGTCCAGTGCGGTTTGTGTCCCTGTCCTTGTCGACACAGGTTATGAACTGTTTCTTAAAAACTGTCAAGTCGTCGGAATATTTTGGACCTTAAAGAGGCTCATGATACGCGTTGGTGGGCAGGGCTGCTACGTACTCTGCACACCTATAAGATACGTGGACGCCTACCACTCTTCCTTCTGGAATTCTGTAAAGACCGCGTATTCCGATTAAGGGTTAGCTCGGTTTTTTCGAATCCTTTTGTTCAAGAGAACGGTGTACCACAGGGATCGGTACCAAGTGTTACGTTGTTTGCTATTGCTATTAATTCTATCTCAAAATTTGTACCTCCGGGGGTCTTGTCATACCTATTTTAGACGAATTTGCCGTCTACTGTACAGCTCGTCGCACAGCGTTTTTACAGGGTCGTCTACAAGCCACCTTAAACAACTTTAAGAATTGAAGTATAAGAAACGGCTTCCGATTCTCCGCTGAGAAAACAATCTATGTTAACTTCAGGCGCAGTCAGAGGCGATTACCTCCAAGGCTCCGTTTAGGCGCTGACCTACCACCTTTTATAATGAGACGAGGTTCCTGGTATTGATATTTGATAGAAAGCTTAGTTGGTCGTCGTATATAGCACAACTAAAGCATCAGGTGACCAATCTTTAAATATCTTGGGGATACTATGTGGAAAATCGTGGGGAGCGGATCCCACAGTATTATTGCGGCTTTATTGCGCACTTATGCGTTCAAAATTAGATTAGAGTAATATCGTTTATGGCGCAATGAATTGAAATGTGTAGTGCTTAACGCCTGCTTTTACAACATACGGCACCGCAGGCGGTGACACCGAGCCACGGCGCGGCCGCGTTTATGGCGCAGCATGACCACCTGTGCTGAAGAGATTAGACACAGTCCATAATTGTGGCATACGTATAGAAGTTGGGGTATTTCCAACGAGCCGAGTTATAATCCTGGACCCTGAATCTGCCGAACCTCCTCTGCAGTACAGGCGCAAAATTTTATTAGCAAATTATTGTTGTGGACTTAATTGCATGCCCACACAACCAACGTTTACGCCGTTCTTTAACTCCATAATGGACGCTCGTTATAGGAACGCCTCTATTAAACCAAAGCTACATAGTTTTCGATTCCGGGAGCTCCTTGGACATCTTGATACTGGAAAGCCCAAAATGTATCCTAAGGGGGAGAGGGCATACCCTCCTTGGTTGTGCAGAGCGTCCCACGTACATCTGAGCATGACTAAATATAGTAAATCTACCATATCTATGTCTAGTACCGCAGATGCTTTCTAGAATATTTATCGCGATATGATGATCAGTTTATAAACTATACTGATGATTCCAAGAGCTCATATGGTGTTGGTTGTGCTTACGTTTGTGGAACCGAACCGTATATATTCGGATTCCGCACTAATACTGCTAGTTTTACTGCAGAGCTTTATGCGATATACCGGGCTATTCGACACGTACGTCGACGAAATTCAGGAGTGATTCCCTCAGTGCACTTCAAAGTCTACGGCAGCTGTACGACTAGCACCCTATTGTGCAGTATATCCAGGATGCGCTGCACGCTTTACACGCTTCGGGTGTCAGCGTAGTGTGTGCATGGTTCCCTGGTCACGTAGGCTTGCGGGGGAGTGAAATGGCGGATTCAGCAGCCAATATGGCTACCATGAAGCCCAGGGTTCGAGTACCATCCGTGACATCGGAAGATGTTAGGACTTAAATATGGAGAGCTGTGCAAACCTGCTGGCAGGAAGGGTGGTCCGCTCTCCGCAATAATAAACATATATTTGTGAAAGAGCTTTTAATTCCGTGGGTTACCTCCTGTCGTTCATGTCGTCACGAGAAGGTGAGTTTGGCCTCGGTTTCGTATTGGGCACTGCTTTATTACACATAGTTTTCTGTTTAAAAATACCCTGCTCCAGTTTGGCCGTTTTGCAACGAAGCGTTATCTTTCTGAGAAGTGCTGCTAGAGTGCGGTTGCCTAGCACACTTTAGGACGTCTGTGCAGCTGCCGTCCAGCTTTGCAGATATGCTGGAGGATGATAAGAAGGTAGTGGAGAAGGCTTTTAGCTTAGAATTTGGAATTTATAATATATTTTTGCAGTTTTGATTTATATTTCTTTGTGTTTTGTTTTTGTAATGTGATTTTTTTTTCATTTATACCCCGCCTTTAACTTCAATTCTCACATCGGCGGTCGTTCTCCTTTGGAGATATGTCGAAGTTGTTAACTCTTGTACGGTTGGTTTTAATCATTACATCACGCACACATTCGCAATCTCATTCATACTTCAAGACTCTGGGGAAGATGAGGAATTATCTTGGACGGAGAAAAATCCCCACTTCCACCTCCGGGAATTGAACCCGGGACCCCTCCACCGACTGAGCTACGGGGTCAGCCATGTGCATGTATTTTTTGTAAGTTTATTTACACTTGTATACAGTTCTAGAAACATTTATATCTGGCTTTTGCCATGAATAAGTCTTTAAAGGGCGCTGATGACCTCTGCAGTTGAGCGCCCTTATGCATACACATCATCATCATCATCATTCACTGATGTGGTTATGTTTAGTCAGTAAATTGAAGTGGGAGTTAATAGAAAAGAAGATGTCATAGCCATATTTGCTTATGTAAAATCTACATATAAGATATTGTGTAACTTCTTGTGGTTCAACATTATAAAGGTTAAAGAAAAACAGCTAGGGTTACCTAAGTGTGCTCTACTTAACACCACTCCATTCAATGTTTTTGCGCATGATCTGCTCAAGTAAACCGACGAACAGTCATCAACAGTAAATTGTATTCAAATGACTGAGTAATTCCGAAATAGTTGAAATCAAATGAACCTGAAATTCTGAAGACCAATATTCAATATACCCGAAATACATTTAAACAATGACGTTCTCAAATTCTCATGAAATTAAACAGTGTGGATAGTAGCAAAAGTTCGTTTTCCTAAACAAATGGTCCCCCTAATATTGCCTTATGTTAATAGCCAATTAACCAGAGAAGCAAAATACTCAATATCCTGGAATATTTATTGAAGAAAGATTAACCTGGAGAAACATATTTAGAAATCCGTTTTTAGAAATTAAAAATACATGAATGAACTTAAGGAGGTTATTCAAAGTCTACATTAAATATTACATATAATTAATATCTAAGTGTAGTTCTTAAGTACCTACAGTGGAGAAGTGCTGGTTATATCACCTTACATTTCCACGATACTTGAATGCACAGCAAATTAAGCTCTTACGTTAAATACTGTGGCTATTAAAACAACACCTATAACAATCTTACAAGCATTTACGTGTTATAGAGTTATAATGACATATTTAGATATGCTAGTCATGTTAACACATGTAAAGCTTTTGAGACTTCCAGAGAATAATAATTGGGTGGTACACCACACACCCACCTTTAGTTTGAACACCTAAGTATGCTTCATACAGAACATTCAAAATCTCAGAAGAAACTAATTGTTCAAATATAGCCTCTCACAGCTCTTAGCAATCCATTGAACTTCGTTGTACTAGAATACAGCTTAGATTTAATTCAAATTTTGAAAAAGAAAGAAAATTCATCTATAGAGGGTAAAATATATGCCCCTGAAACCATAAATATACGACATCCAGATGAACAAGGTATTCTATACACATGGTTCTGTTTCCAACTAAGAAGATGGTTCTGGAGCAGGACTTACCAATAAATTTTTGTCTTTCTATAAGCATGATGGAATTTATTTTACAAGCTTTGATGGCGAAGTTAAAGTAATTTATACTTCCTTACAACATATATTCGAATGCACAAATAAGATTTCCAAAATATGTATCAGATTCTAAAAAAGCTATGCATGCTATTATTTCAGTTGACTGTTCTAAAATGGAATGAAAAAAATGGAATTCATAATATGCTTAAACAGCTCCAAAATTTAAATGAACGTATGTTTTTCCAACGGATTCCATCCCGCAGAGGAAGTTCTGGGAAAGAGTAAACAGAAAGCGTTGTTCAAGATTGCATTAATGACTTCCCCCAAAGTTCCTTTCATGTAGTAAATGTAGTAAAGATGACTTAAAGAAAATTAATCATTTAACTGTATATGAAATTCTCAGAAATCAAGAATATGTAGTCTCAAATTCCTGGGAAGGAAGAAAAAGGATGAATTTGTTATGAAATCCTAAGCCTTCGAAAAACACACACACACATATATACACAATCACCAAGGCGGACCGGGTTCGATCCCAGGCGACCGCAAAGTGAAATTGTGGTGGACAACACGGCTCTGGGGCGGGTTTTCTCCGGGACCTCCGGTTTCCCCCGTCATCTTATTTCACCGGTGCTCTATCCTCATCTCATGTACCATCAGTGTCATCCTCTGCGGTGCCGTATGTAGTTAAAGCGGGCGTTAAAGACTACACATTTTTTTTCACATACACACAAACGCAAATGAACACACGCAGGCACGCACACACACACTTTATTCACATTCTATGTATATCTCCTTCAGTTATAAATCTTCTATGTGTTGCTTCATGTTTTAACTTCTCTTTGTAACCACATAGACATGTTGTTCTATTGGTTCCGCGTAGCTGTCGAGTAGACTGTGATATTTATCCATAAAAGGAGTATATTTTAAGTGCATAATAAAAAATAGTTTAAATTTGGGTGCCCCGAGCTGTTCTTAGGGCTCAAGAAGAAATGACGATGGAATAAGCAGGAACGTATTATTGTGAGGCGGTGAATTTTTGGACCAACACACCCGCAGAACGACGGTTTGTAATGGTATTGCGACTTAGAGAAGAAAGTGCAATCATGTCATTCTTCAACTCCATCAGCGATATGGCGCAGAAGTTGAGAAATATTAATCCACCAGCCGACGTTCCTTACACAAACCTGCAGCCGGAGTTACTTCCGGGAAAGTGGCAGCCATTTGTGTGGCCTGTTTAATCACACCACATCTTTAATAGTAACATATGTAAGTATCTTTAATGAACACTGGTTCATATCTCTGCGTATTTCCTGAAATGTTAGTTTTCTGTAGAATAACGAACTTATATTACCAACTGTTCACCGCCCCCCCCCCCCCGCTGTAGTGTGAGGGTAGCATGTCTGTCACAAATTAAGGCAGTCCGTTTTCCATTCTCGGTTAGGATTTGTTATTCTAATCAAGGGCATTTTTCACAACTTTCCCTTATCCTGAAATGTAAATGTCGGGTAACTCTTAAGCTCCATGAATCCTGGACTCATTTGTCGTCATTGTAACCTATTTTATTCATTGTCCGATATTAATTAAGTTGGAAGACGGTTCTGTGGAGAATTTGGTGTAACTAAATGAGCGGAGGTTAAATACGATTCAAAGAACTAAATATGCATTTGAAGTCCTTTGTTGAAGTAATATCAGCCTCTTAGGGTTGGCAATGCCTCAATAGGGAAAGTGTAATATAAGGTTCAAAGTTGTGTGGAAAGGCGAAGCTGCTGTATTCATTATTACTTTATTTACAGAGTGGCTTTAAGTGGAATATTGACTCCTCGTCTTTGGCAACTTCCATCGTTTGAAACTTAATATTTTATATCTATTCATCTTAAGCCATTATCTTTTAAATTTAAAGGTCCAAACTTTTCTCACTACTACAGTTATATTTTATAGAAGTTACATTCTAATATTACTAAATAAGGATATCTAAATTAAAAATAAATATACCTTTCATAAAAGGTATAAGAATTCATAAAATTAGTGATAAAAGAAAAGAAAATACAGAACATAGAAAATACGACAGATAATTTTCTATGATTATTTCTCATTTTGATATGATACTGCAAGTGCTTCACAGAGAACAATATAAACATTCCGCGCTTGATCACATAAATCTTCTTTGTATTGCTTCATGTTTCAAATTTTCTCTGTTACCATGGCAACCATTCTATTTTCTCAGTTCTGCATTTGGAGTGGAATAAAAGCCAAAATTCATTTAAAAAAGAGTGCATCTTTGTGGAAAATAACGATAAATAGCCTAAAATTCGTAGCATCGAAGTGATTTTAGTGCTCAAGAAGGAATGGCGACGAAATAAGTCTTTATTTCGCTGAAGTTCTTTACTTTCTGGACCAACAAAATCGCAGTACTGTTCGTCCAAGTATAACGAGAGTTTGTGCTAATGATATTGCGACTGAGAGAACACAGTAAAATGTTCTACAGTCTCTCGGCAATTTTGCATGGGAAGTTTAACACTTTGCCGAAATTACCAAGCCTATGCAACATATTTAGTAGGTGTCCAAGAAAGTTGCAGACTTCATAACCCCTGCATTACGACGTTCGCATTCATGAAAACGCCAACCAAGAAATATGTCACCACAAACTTCACGTTACTCCTCGGCAGTTCAGAATCAATCGTCGGTTCGGCGAAGCTGCCTGAAATTGTACTTCGTCTTTGACTTACATCTCGGATATTCACAGCGGCAGTCCCTCTTCATCATACCGCCTCATCCTTCCTGGCAACAGAAGTAAGCACGGGTATATCTGTATGTGTTTATTAAAATGTTAGTTTCGCGAAGAATAGCGCACTAATTATCAACTGTTCTGCATCCAGCACTGTGTGGCGTAACGTATGCAACTCATATTCTAGAGAACCTGGGTTCGAATATCGGTCAGGGTGACCCATCTGGATCAGGCTCAATCATTTGCAGAAATACTTTTATTAGGAGACCGATACAGCAAAGCCAGTTAATAAGCAAACGGTTAAAACGCAGCTTTCTAATCCTTGAAAGCTTACACCATGCATATTCACGAGAAAATTAATTGAATAGCAACTTACTACTAATGAACAACCTGAGCATTACATTGTGAAACTATTATTACTTAAATTAATCGAGGCGTAGGTTTTCAAAACATGCTGTTATTTCCTAGTAACTAAACGAGGAATACATGAAACTGAAGAAACATTCCAAAACTTAAAAGGCGAATGGCTATGTCATTACTAGAGTTCGGATTTTTGCATATTTGCATGTTTTATTCCTTGGCTCAAACATTGCCAACATCCAAAGCGTACTTTCGCGGAAAGTACCAAGACTGGTAAGCAAACTAGAGATACTGTAATACGTAAGGAAATTGTCATTGTATTATTTAAAGTGGCAGTGTATCATTGTTTACCCACATTAATCTCACCACCTTCGCTATAATGATAGAAAATTGGTTTTTATTATTATCGTTTTCATTTAACTTTTAAACCTGTACTAATGTGCTCGTAATCGTAAGTTTTGAAGTGTCAGCAATAGAAAAGGGAATATTACAATGCCGAAGGAGAAGAGCAGTAAAACTGATATGGTCTGATGAAAATTGAATGATAGATTGATGGAAATCCTACTCTTGAAGACGCATATAAATGTAGTAGTGTGCAAGTGTGTTAAAACATTAACTTTAATTGTTGACTTTCAGAATATTTTAAAAAGCAATGCGATATTCGAGTGAGTGGTGGTTGGCTTTATTTAACTAAATTAAACCCACATCTTTATACCATTGTTATACGTGCCCTGCAAGAAAATATTTTAGAAGGAGCTTAGTATCAAAGTTGGATAACTCCATTTTTTTTTAAATTCTGAGATGTTTGGTGATTCTTATGCCATTTTTACACTGAATTCAATTATGGAACTATTTTGCTTGAAAACTGGACAGAAATAGTTTAAAATTGCATTTATTTATCCATGTTAGAATCTAAATATGGACAACTTTCGTGCACTTAAGTTTCATTGCAAGACAATTCCTCCAGTAGCAAATAAGAAGCTGCCATTCATCCTATCTGTTGCCAACATGCATCACAAATTCAATATGGCTAATTGTGTATATTAGCCTGTAGCGTATGGATTGTGAATAAGCTTTTCGTTGAGGAAGAAGTTGCTGCAAAAGAAGCAAAGAAGCAAAAAAAAAAAAAAAAAAACTAACAAAAGGTTGAGAGTTCCAAATGAGTGTGGCTTCCTTTGCGTTCAAAGAGAGACAACCATAAATTGTCTTAAAAATGATCAATTCCACTATTTAAATTATGATCATTGATTGAACATTTATTTAAATTTATAAACAAGGAAACAGAGATGTTCAGAGTTCCCATAAGAATGATGTAAAAATATTCAGCATTATACTGGGATTAGTATTGTAGTTATATTATTTCGTCTCTCCTGTAAAAAAAAGGCAAAAGTTGTGTTCTCCATCTTTGATACTAAGCTCTTTTAATTACGCTACGTGTACAAACAGCTCATAGAAATATAAAAACATTTGAAGCGATAGGAGACAATCGTTTCTTCTAGAAAACCGTGAATATTTAATTTGTCATTCAAATAAACGGACTAGCACTAAAACAGACTGAAAGAGGAACTAATAAATATTAATAATAGCGTCTGTGATAAGGAATGTACTATTTGTTTACTTCAAGATTTAAAACTTGTGCGGAAGTTGAAATAATTCAGTTTAATTTAAACATGTATTATAAAGATTTTAAAGCATATTTACCAGATTTTATTGTTTACAGATACTCATACCTCGTAGTGCACATAAATCCGAGCTCTGGTTATAACTTCTGAATTTTATACTCTTTGCATGACCAAGCACACGAAAGTTTACTTGAAATAAATAGGCCTTAGACATTTGAAAATTTAAACCAATAAAGCGAATATCACTGAAATGTTAAATGCCAGAAAAGCTGGACATATTCCAGTATTCATTTTTAGGGAAATCAATGATAATTGGTTAGCCTAACACGCACAAACTGAATATAGGAGAAATTGGAAAGGTAGAATGAGAACTGCAAAATTCAATGCCATAGCCGGTATAGGAACCACGGATATTCCGCTTTACTCGCGGCTGATCTGCTACTGACATACCGTGGAAAATATCTGAGTTTAGAGTTTTAAGTGAAAAGTGTAACCAAATTGTACAGCAAATATAAACAGACTGATTCCAACACGATATGATCTTAAATGGATTGGGATTAAGGTAATTAGAATGTTATTTTCCGAATGCTTATAAGAAGGATACTTAGTTCAGGTTACATTTGAACTATTTTCACGGAAGGTTTCTTTTCTCCCCCCCCCCTTTTTTAGATGAAACAAAGTTGAGCTATTGGGAAACACATGATGAGGAGGACACAGACTAAGGGGCGCGATTTCGGGTTTTTCGCGGTAGTGATACAAAGATTTTCTTTACACTGATAAGCACTTTGGTTTACAATGGAGGGTAGTCTATCTTTAATGACAGGGACAGAACTTTCCAGAAATCTTTGCCTTTCATGTGCAAGAGTATCCTGGTTTAATAATGAAATATGTAAATTCTCAGACTCTTTTATTGTGAGTTTGCTTAGCGTTTCCGCCATGGTGTCAGTCGTGACACCTGGCTAGCTCTGTGTAGAGTCCCGTAACTGCGGAACTCGTAGCAATTGTGCAAGTCACGGGAAGGGAACCAGCGAAACGGAAGATCTTTCCAGAGAACTAAATCCACTGTACCGCCATGCGCCCTTATGTAAAAATCATCATCATCATCATCATCATCATCATCATCATCATCATCATCAGTCCATTCTACTACTAACTTCATTAGTATCATCTTTACTTAATAATGAGACACCTCCAGTAATATAAATCGCAAGCTTGCGTTGTCCAGTTTTAAATGAAAATGATTGACTATATTAATCTATAATCTGAATGCAGCTATAACGTGCGTGTTGTATTCCTACCATCTGGTGCGCACAGTAAAGAACGATTTTTGTTTAATATATTGTCACGGCAACAGGCATAAAAGTTTCGGCACAAATAAGATATCAGTCGGCGAATAAAGTTTCAGATAACGAGCTTGTCTAAGCAGATAAACATGCTCTTGAGATAAAAGACTTACCGAAACAGAGATAAATGGACATTTCTGGTAATATCTTGATTATTTGATTTCTTTATTCTTCCGGAAATATCTCGAATCTATAATTAGGTATTTAAGCAAGTGGCGGCTCCCAAAGTGAGTCAGTTGTGAAACGAGAGACAGACAGCTGTGTTTTTGTAACGAGAGCTAAGGATGAAATCTGCTGTCACTGTTTGTAATTGTGATCAACCTTGTTAGGCTGATGGTGTGTGTAACGTAATGCTGCTGTAATCTATAAGAGTATTTCTACGAAAATAAAGGAGATTTTTAATTTCTGCAACTCGTCCTTTTAATTCTACGAACCCACAAAGTCACAATATCCAATTATAATTGTTTCTACTATTACTCAATATACGTTGGGGCTTTCTTCATTGTGGGTTTTAAAGCCTGTAAATGAAACCTGGTAAACATAGTGTCAAGGATGTCAGAGTAATCTGAATTTTGAAAATAATAAAAATGTATAGGTTATGAACACAAACAATGCATCCTTAACATGCATTTGTGAAGTTAAGAGGATAATTATTTACACAAGTAACCACAAAAATGCTTTATTTACTATTTATTTAAAGCTGCACTACTTATTTCTTCTCAGAAACTATTAAGTAAATTCTGCAGTTCTGCTGATCTAACTTCAATCAAGTTCACTGGAGAAAATTTACCAGTTAGGTTTGATCTTAGATCAAGAGGCCATGAACTTAGATCAATTTTTATACAACCAAAATTCTAAGTTCAGCTTGATTGAACATAATTTCCATATGCTTGAACTTAGATTATCGTTTATGCAACGGGCCGAAGCAATCTAGCTCTATTGCTTCGTGCTGCAAGGGATACCGGGTTCGAGTCCCTCCTCGAGTATGCGTGCTCTAGTGAGTTTGTAGTTAGATGTGTATATATTAGTAAAAAACGGAAAAACAACCTTAGGGGAAGACAGGAAACAATAAAGTGGAGAAAAAAAAGAGGTGAGGTTTTCGTTGTGAATGGTCCTCTGTTAAGTGAAACTATGGGGAAATCAAGGGAGGAAGCCTGTTTTGAGCCGGAATTACCATTTATTAGAACATAGTAGTGCCTGAACCGTGCACTTAGATATGGTTTTGTCTCAGAATAGGACTCTCTTGACAGACGATGCTATTCCTAGCGCTCAGCGAGCGGAAGCGTAGCTCAATACACCCTCACCGCATCCAGGGATTTGAATCGGAGACCGCATTAGTCCACTCATTAACAAGAATGTACAAGAAGCCATTATATAACGGCACACTGAGGGATTTACATCATCCTACAATGCGGACGCCTAAGGGCCTCTGTCTAGCAACCAATGCACGGTCCTTTGTGCATAGATTTTAATTTCTTGTTCACAAGGGGGGGAAAATTAACAGCCTTTGCTAAAAGCAAGCCTTTTAACATTGCAGGGTTGCGTTAGAAATTCGATATCAAATGCACCGTTACTTTTAACTAAAAGGGGTGTATAGCCTTCTTTGGAACACCGCTAACCTTTGGACAAATCCGCTGTTAAAAGCCGTGAAATATTTTAACGTGGTGTGGCAGCTTAGATTTATTATGGAAATTGTCGTTACCGAGAGAAACAGAAGCAGGTTCTCTAAAGATTTTTTCAAGATCTCTTGAAATTGTGACTTTATGGGTTCGTAAAATTAAAAGTCAGGTTTGCAGAAATCAAAAGGCTTTTTATTTCCGTAGAAAGACAATGTCTGTACACACGTTTGCAGCAAGCTGTCGTAGCATAAACAAACACAACCTCTCGTCACTTCTTCACACGTAAATAAACAAGAGTTCACTGTCAAATCACAGCTGCACGCGTACAATTATCGAATCCAATTACGACTGTACCCTGACAACTAACAGCGGCTTCCTTTTATACCTCCACTCATTGTTCTAGAAATTAGTGGAATGTTATATAACAATGAAGAAAGCGAACCTTCCAGCTTCTTTTTCTTTCTCTGTTTCGGCAAGCTTTTATCTCCACGCTGCACTGTCTGTCCCTTTGACCCGCGCCGGCCCCAACCATCGCAACAGTGGGTTCACGACAATATTAATACTTACATTTATCTAAGGAGAAAGTGATAATATGCTCAAAATTGGAGCGGTTCCCCTCCTTATGGTTTGGATTTATATCACACGATGCGGTGACATATTTGAAGAAGGATTCGCCCCGTCGTGAGGTCTACGCCCCACACGCGCAAAAGTTTCGCGCACCCTCGATGTGGCGATTCTTGTAGAAGCCAAACTTTACCTCTATATAGAAGCGATGAACCTTTCGTCTAAAAGCCGTGAAGATGATGTTTTCGAAGATTTATATAAGTCCTCTCTCCTGCAGCTGCGGCGAGTGATGCGATGTGAAACTTCTCAGGCGTAGTATCGACACTTTTGGGCAAATATGGAATAAAATAATACCTTTTTACTTTACTTGGAATCATATTTCTCGACATAATTTTCTTCTTTACATGCGACTTTTTCCACTGATGTATATAGCCCATTACTATATATTAATTTTCTCCTTTTATGTATAAATGATGCAACGGTTTTTTTACTTAAATTAATCATCAGAGCTTCGCGTCTTCGATTTATATTTTAAACGGTTACTAAACGTTCATAAATGATGAACCCAAATAACTTCTAATAATTTCAAGAAGTCTTTTACCGAAAACATGTCTACCCTCTTCGAGAGTTCAAAACAGAAGAAGAAATGTAAGAATAAAGTCATTGGTTATTTTTTGTTTTTGTTGTCAAGCCACCGCAATATTTAATTCTGATTGGTCCTACGTCACAATTTGGGATTTCAATAAACCTAAGCATTTGTTGCATCATCTCTATGGCCTGCTTGGTTATTAACTTACGTTGAATTACAGATGGCCATGTTTACCTAATATGTCCATACATGCAATATCAGCTTCAAATGCCTCCATCAAGAATTTATGAACTAATTTCTTCTAAAAAAATCTTATCTATATTTTTTCATAAATTCTGGATGTTTCCCCTGAATTACAAATATCTTTTCTAAACAACTTGTGAATAAAATAACTTGTCAGTACAAATTAACATTTAATTGGAAAACAGTTACATTTAGGGATACAACACATAGAGAACATCAATACAACATTAAAACCAGAATAAGTTGATTTGACCTTGTAAACACCAAGGGTTTTTTTCTTTTTTTGTAGTGATCCATAAATTCATTCCTTAATTGCAGTGTCATTCAAGGCGTATGTGTGTCTGGTCTCCTAAATGGTTTCAGTAAAGATTTGTGGTATCTCCCAACTACATTCCCATTTTCTGATGCAATTTCATAAGTGTGTTCCCCGAACTTTTCCATAATTCTATATGTCCTCTGTAAATCAAATTCATTCTCCAGTTGATTTTTCGATTAGAATCTGAAAGATTGATAGTTTTCACTAGAACTCGTCACCGATTTGGGGATCCCAAATAGCTTTCCCTCTCTTAATTTCTTGGCGTCTTTTATTAGCTCTATCTACTAATCTTTGGTAGGCAATTACCATCTTTTCTTTTTTCCGAAAGTTGTATATCGGAGGGTTCAACAGTGCTGGGAAATTTTATTACTAAAGCTTTAGGTGGTCGACCCGTCATCAGCTCGTAGGGGGTGAATTTTGTGGTTCTATTTGGACTGTGATTTATAACGTTTTCTATTATTTAACAATACTTAACCCAACGTTGGTGATGGGAGTGGCATAATATACGAAAGTAGAATCCTATATCTCTTAATATCCTCTCACAAGGGTTTCCTTCTGGGAAATATGCTGAAGAATTGTACAATTTAATATCTTGGCTTCGAAATAAATGCTTCGCGATTTCTAAGAATGCACATCTTTAATTTTCCTTTTCGTGCTTCATTTAGTTTATTAGTACTCTCTAACTTAACTTTCAGATTTTCAATGAATTTGCTTTCCTCTAGCTGTTCATCTATAATCTTACTATCACTTAGTTGCAAACCATACAACTGACTGATTGTTATCAGGATCGATGTTCCGGGACATGTTTTCTTTAACACTATACCACGTATCATAATAATTATCTGTATCATCATACATAACATCATTTTCTTGAAAATATATATTTTCGAACAAGAATCTCTCATTTAAGTCATCTCTTTCCTCCTCTTTTATACTTACATCTTCTAATAGTTTAATATCCAAAATAATGTTGTCCAATTTAATCCTAATCTCATGTTTATCAAAGTCGATTACGCTTTGCCAACTATACAACAAATCATTCGCTATAATGATCTCTCTAGCTAAGTTAAGTATTACTAATGCAATGAAACTTAAATTCTTTCCCTTAACTTTCGCTTCAATCAATGCCTGATGTCTAACGCGATCTTTTCTTTTTCCTATAGCTCTGCTACAGTATACATTACTCACACTTAGATGTTCAACTCGATAACTAGCCATCAATGTTTTAAAGAATGCATCGCTAATTACCGAAGAGCTTACCCCAATGTCTATTAGTACAGGTATTGGTTTTTCCCATAATTGAATGACTATTTGTGGAGGGTCTACTAATTCAGTTTTCTCTAGGTTTGATACTACGATATTGTTCAAGGTATTCCAGATATTAATTCTACTTTCGCTCTGTTTTGCCGTTTTCCCATCACCTTCCAGAGCACAAAGTGACGACCTGATTAGTTTTCCGGAAGAGAATTTTGAATGTGTTAGTTCTTAAGTTGGTATCACTTACTGTATTTCGTGAAATTGTCGAGCTAATTTGTCGGTTTTCTGGTTCTTCTCTCACATTTTCAGATAACCTTTGAATTGAGGTGTTACCCACAGAATGATCTTGTGAAATGTCACGCCTTTGATTTAAATTTCTGCTACGTTCCCGGTAATTTCTGTAAAATCGTATGTGATGAATCTGACCGTCTCGATCGATTCTCTGTGTGTTGGAATTTTGCTTCCTGTACCTCCCAAATGATGGTAAGTTCCTATTTCCCCGAGGCATAACGGTTTCATACCTACGTCTAAAACTATGGTCTCTTTCTTCCTGTGAATTTCTATGATCTAGTGCCTCGCCCCTGAAATTTCAAAGATTCTCTAGATTTTGACCTCGACCAGAATTTACTCTTCCATTTGATTGATCAGCTAACCTATTATTTACATATGAGCCATGACTTTCCGTTGGGTTAGTGTTTGAATTTTGATTTGTATTATATGCTTCAAATGAAGAAAACAACTCAATCACATCAGAAAAATCTACAGGTCTTACCACAATTAAGTGGTTCCTAATGTGTGGAGGATAATGTGCGATCAAAATATCTACTATATCCATTTCTGACAATTCAGGATTCACTAACTTACTCTTATTCGCCAATTTTAGAAAATATTCAGTCATTGAGATACCTTTCTTTGCCTCATATTTTCCTGCAGCCAACTCGATTTTTACTCTGTTTTGTCTTTCTGTTCCCCAAAATCTGTTTAGAAACAAACTCCTAAATGTGTTATACGTTTCGTGAGAGGTTGAGGTTAACCTAAGCCATTCTAATGCATTTTTTTCAAACGTCTTTTAACTATCATCATTCTAAATTCATTAGGAGTTCGTTTTATGCGGAAATACTCTTCCAATTCTTTTAGGAAAGCCTCAGGATTATCACCGGACTCTTCATCAAAACATGGTGGACTGATATCATTAAGGGAATAGTTAACACATTCATTATGACCCTGAGTGTGAAAATGTGTGTGTGAGGGCACGTTTTGATTATTCCTATTGCAATATACTTCATTTTCTGGACTTAGTAGATCACTACATTCGCTCATAGCATCACAAGGATTTGGATTAATGTTTACATTATCAGTCTGGTAACCATCATTAACATTTTCAACTCTATACACATTTTTTACATTACTTAACTTATTTGCCTGTAGTGCAATTACAACCTGTGTCAATTTATTTACATTTTCTTTTTCTTTTTCAAGGTTGTCTTTGATTTATTGAATCTGACTAACTTATCTTTTGAGTTACTTACTTCACCAAGGTTTAACTCAATTTCTTCTTGGTGAGATTTTACCTCTTTATGTTGTAATTGCATCTCAGTTCTAATTATAGCAATTCTTTGATCTACTTTTTCCTCAAACTCGTCTTTTTGTTTATCTGCCACCTCTATTGGCCTTTGCATTAATACTTTTAATTCTTTGTTCACTTCTAACTTAATTTCCTGTTTTACATTTTCCTGACCTAACCTAGCTTCTTGAATCATCTCTCTTAGTTCCTTAATCTCAACCTCAAGTCTTTCCATATTTTCCCTACACTCTTTCCTATTTCTCTCACTTCTTGAGCTAGCTCAGAACCTATCTCTATCTTTAGTTTCTGTGTAAGCTTAACCTCCAATTCCTTTATATCTCTAGTATTCCTATCAATTTTTTTCTGACAGATTTGTTTCCAAATAATTAGTATTCTGTGTAAAACTATCTGTTAAACCTGATTTTACATCATTTAAACTAGTTTCTAACCCTGACTTCATATTATTCTCCATATTACCTATATCTTTTTTCATATAAGCCTCCATATTACCCATATCTTGTCTTAAATTTTTCATATTAGCTTCCATATTAACATTCATATTGATCATCATTATGGCTAACCTACCCAACGTCATCTCATTATCTTTAATTTTCCCTACTTCCTCCATACTTTGCTTTTCAACTTCTTCATCTACATCTCTACACTTATCTACTTCTTTTCTGCTCTCCATCTTTCAAACTATCTTTTGACCCCTTAGTAACACAAATTTACTAAAAAATTACTTTTTTTTGCCACTCTTACTTGAAATTTGCAGTCTTCCCTTTTCTCTTCTTTTTAACACACGAATATATACACTGAACTTCCTGAGATTTTCTTCTTTCCACTCTCCCTTTTGATCTATTCAGGTCCCGTGATGGTCATCATATTTGGAGCGGTTCCCCTCCTTATTGGTTTGGATTAATATCACACAATGCGATGACATATCTGAAGAAGGATTCGCCCCGTCGTGATGTCTACGCCCAACACGCGCAAAAGCTTCGCGCTCCCTCGGTGTGGAGATGCCTGTAGAAGCCAAATTTAACCTTGATGTAGAAGCGATGAACCTTTCGTCTAAAAGCCATGAGGATGATGTTTTTCGGAGGATTTATATAAATCCTCTCTCCGGCAGCTGCGGCGAGCGAAGCGATGTAAAACCTCTCAGGCGTAATATGGACAAAAAAGGGATTTCACTTTTGGGCAACTATGGAATAAAATAATTAATACCTTTTTTCTTTACTTGGAATTATATCTCTCGACATCATTTTCTTATTTACATACCCCCAGGGCCTACTGCGGTAGGTACGGGTACTGGCGATCCCGGGGTCCCGAGCCCACAGTCTCCCTCGTGTAGGCTCCTCTTCGTGGTTGAGGGACACGGTCCACAGGGCCACCCACGTGTAGGCCGTGCGTGGAGACCCGTGTCGTTGGAAAGGTTTGTCCTAGTGGTTAAGGGTTGCGCATCTGAGCTCGTACCAGTGTTCTTTCGAATTCGGGGAGGATGCGCATTTCTAGTACACTACTTTCGTTTCTGCTTCGCCTAAACGGGAGGTTAGGGACTAAACCACCCCTAATCAATCGGCCAGGACTAGGTATTGTACCGAACTCCAGGGTGAGTGGGACGGCGAGCTCGCCATATACCATGTGTATCCTTGTCATCCCAGTGGGATAGCCCCTTGTTGGACTCCGTGGTGGGTGGGGAGCACTTGGGGATGAATCTTAGTCCATCTATTATGGTAAAATCTCTATTGATAAAATTATTAGCAAAAGTGGAAAGGCAATAGCCGAGTGTAGTGCTCCTCGCTATTTAGTTTTTTATAGAACTGAGGAAGGTTGGAAGTTTACTACCGTGAATCCGTTCGTTGTTCAGAAGGGCTTAGATAGTATTGCTGGTTCTGTGAAGGCATGTACTAGATCTCGAATTGGCACCCTCCTGGTCGAAGCAGTTTCTTCGACACAGGCTGCTAAAATCTTGAAAGCCAATATCCTTGCGAGCTATACGGTGCGCGTTGAATTGCATAGGACAATGAACTCCTCGCGTTGTGTTGTAAACACCAGCGCATTGGATGGTATCTCCAATGAGGAAATTCAGCAAAACTTGGCGGAACAAGGTGTCACAAGTGTATATCGAGTTCACCGCAAAGAACGAGGTGAACTAGTGCCATCTCGTATCCTGTTCGTTACCTTTGATCGGGTAGAACTCCCGAAAAGGATTAAGGCAGGGTGTGAAGTTATTGAAATGAGGCAGTATATACCTAATCCACTGAGGTGTTATAAATGGCAGCGCTTTGGCCACACAAGTGAATCATGTAATGGAGTTGCCACTTGAGTTGATTGCGGGGAAGTCAAGCATGACAATGCATGCACTAAACCGCAAAGAACGCCCAGGGGCCTACTTCGGTAGGTACGGGTTTGGCACACCCAGGGTTCAGAGCAAAAGTCTCCCTCGTGTGGGCTCCTCTTCGTGGTTGAGGGAGACGGTCAACAGGCCCACCTACGTGTAGGACGTGCGTGGAGACCCGTGTCGGTGGAAAGGTTTGTCCTGGTGGTTGAGGGATGCGTATCTGAGCTCGTAACTGTGCTCTTCTGTACGACACGTGTTTTTACCTAGCACACCTTAGGACGTCTCTGCACCTGCCGGCCAGCTTTGCAGAAATGCTCGCGGACGATAATCAGGTAGTGGAGAAGGTTTCTAGATTTTTTTATGTTAGACTTTAGGATTCAGTGAACGGAGTTTTTTTAGGTTAGATTTATATTTGTTTTTATTTATTTTACTTTTGTTTGTTTTTGGTTATGTACGTTTATTTTTTATAAGTTCATTGCACTTGTATAGATTTAGAAATATTTATATCTGGCTTTTGCCATGACTAGTTTTTTAAAGGGCGCTAATGACCGATGTATTTGGGTGCCCTTATACACATCATTATGATCCCTTAGGAATTCTCTGCAGCTGCCGGCCAGCTTTGCAGAAATGCTAGCGAAAGACAACAAAGTAGTGGAGAAGGTATTTAGATTCTTGTTTAAGTTAGACTTTAGGATTTAGTGAACGGAATATTTGGTACGTTGGATTTATATTTCTTTTTATTTATTTTACTTTTGTTTGTTTTTAGTTATGTAGTGTCTTTTTTATAAGTTCATTTACACTTGTATAGACTTTTAGAACTATTCATATCTCGCTTTTGCCATGACTAGTATTTTAAAGGAGGGTGATGTCAGCTGTAGTTGTGCGCCCTTATACACATCATCATCATCATCATCATCATCATCGCGATTCATGCGTTACGTATAGAACTGTACAATTGTTTTAATATAAGAACGTAGCTCTCGCGACATTGTACCAGAAAACTTCTTAGCTGTAGTCATTAAACATAAAATTGTAGAACTGCTAATTCGACTGTTTCAGTAAAGGGAGAAGCTTCATTAACATTGCCAGTAAATGTCGGATGCTGCTCCACACTTTCTTCTTCGTAAGAGGCTTAGTTACTTTGAGAAAGAGAAAAATAAACGAGGTAGTAGCGAAATCAGAGAGCAAACAATCCTTTTGAGTACAAAGTACTGTAACAGACACCAAACTGTGTTAAGTGCTATGAATTGGTGCGCAAAATTTTTAAAGGGGTGCGGGAAAGTAGGTAGAAACAAAGAAGCTTCTTAAAGACGACACTTAAAAGAAATATGGGAGTGATGCAGAAGAAAAATAAAAGCCGCTAATAGTATTTTGTGAACCCTAAATTTCCAACAATGTAGAGAATATATATTAAATGCCCAACAGTGTCAATTTGTAGCTGTTTGATTATGATTAATTATTAAAATCGATATACGTAGTTAAGGTGTAACTGAAATTCCTCTATGTGTTTTGTAGTTTGTGTAAATAATTCATATTAGCATACACCCTTGATCAAAAAGAAAAAGTAAAAGAAATGAGCAGCTGCCAGAAACAAAGTTCGATTCCGAAATCAACGGAATCATTCGCTGACGCTGCTTTCACAATATGCGCTTAGGAAAGGTAGAGTCATACTGAAAGATTCAATGATTTGAATCCTGGTTATGGCATTCAAGCTGTCAGTCTGACCCTTCCTTTCCTTCCTTTGGCCTAGGCACGGCTAGTGTGAAAGAAAAACTATTTTCCCCAATATACGTTGCAAAGCTAAACGATAGATAGGGAGACGCCTTGCGGCCTGGCCGTAAGTATGGTAGCCGACTGGTAAACCGCACATTTCTCGTCAGTAGACCAACAGGAGTTCCAATACTTGACGTAATTGTTCCATTTTATTGTTGTTACTTTAATAGCAATACCTTACGCATATCCTCCCTGGTTGGGTAGAATGTCCCACTTAGATCTGCGCATGAATCAATACGATAAATCTACCATGTCTATGAATAGTAACCACACATGCTTTTTAGAGTTCTTATCAAGTTATAAAGACCGGCTTTTTAATTAAAACTGATAGCTCAAGGAGCTCAAATTGTGTTGGTTGTGCTTATGTCTGTGGAGCCGAACCATATATATTCGGATTCCACACTGGCACTTCCATTTTTACTGCAGAGCTTTATGCAATATGCCGGACCATTTTAAACGTACGTAGATGAAAGTTGGGGAACTGCTAAATCCTGAGTGATTACCCTCAGTGCACTTCAAAGCCTACGACAGCAGTACAACTACCACCCTATTGTGCAGCGTATCCAGGATGCACTCCACGTTGTACGCCCTTCTGGCTAAACGTGGTGTGTGCATGGATCCCTGGTCACGTAGGCTTTCGGGGGAATGAAATGGCTGATTCGGCAGCCAAGACGGCTACCATGAAGCCCAGGGTGCGAGAACCATCTGTGACATCGGAGGATTTTTTGGCCGTATTTCGGAGAATTGAGAAAACCTGCGGGCAACAAGAGTGGTCCGCTCTCCACAATAATAAACTTAGATCTGTCAAAGAACTTCCGATTCCCTGGGTTACCTCCTGTTGGTCATCTCGTCGCGAGGAGGTGAGTTTGGCTCGGTTGCGTATTAGGCACTGCTCTTTTACTCATAGTTTTCTTTTTAAAGAGGAGCATTCTCCACTGTGTCCGTTTTGCAATGAAGCGTTATCTGTACGACACCTGCTGCTAGAGTGTTTTCATCTAGCAGACCTCAGGACGTCTCTGCAGCTGCCGCCCAGCTTTGCAGAAATGCTAGCGGACGATAACACAGTAGCGGAAAAGGCTTTTAGATTCTTTTCTAAGTTAGGCTTTAGGATTTAGTGATTGAAATATTTAGTATGTTCTGATTGAATTATTTTTAATTGTTTTAATGTACGTGTAGTTTTAATAGATTTATTTACACTTGTGTGGTTTTTAGAAATTTTATATCTGGCTTTTGCCATGACAAGTTTCTTAAAGGGCGCTGATGACCACCGTAGCTGAACGCCCATATACACATCATCATCATGACAAGGAGCGTGCCGTTTCTGGTGCGAGTACAGGACTTCCTGGACCAGCAATTTTATCCAATCCGTTTTGGACAATGAACGGGTTCAATGTCAGAAAGCTTTTGCCTTCCTTATTTCTGGTTACAATTAAGCAGCGAGGACCACAAGACTCAAGTACTTCTTTTCCAATTTTGATAAAAAATTTATTATTATTAATAAATTTTACCATAATATATGTATTAAGATTCATCTCCCAGTGCTCACCACTCACCACGGAGCTCAACAAGGGGTCATGACAGGGCTACACAGGGGATATAGCGAGTTCGTCGTCCCACTCACCCTGGAGTTAGTAAAATACCTAGTCCTGGCCGATTGTTTAGGATTGGGCTATTCCCTAACCTCCCGTTTAGTCGAAGCAGAAGCCAAAGTAGTGTATTAGAAATGCGCACCGTCCCCGAATTCAGAAGTACACTGGTACGAGCTCAGATACGCATCCCTCAACAACCAGGATAAAACGTTTCCACCGACACGGGTCTCCACGCACGGCTTACATGTGGGTGGGTGTTTTGTCTGACCACTCACCACTAAGAGGAACCCACGTCGATGGTGTCAGTTTGACTCGGGACCCCGGGATCGCTAATTCACGTACCTACATAAGTAGGCCCCTGGGTTAGGGGGGGTCATCTCAGAAACGGTCAATTGAATCACTTGTGGAAGTGTTGCGTTATGCCCAGAAATTCGATATCGATATTTCACCGTTACAATCTTTTGAGAACCGTAAAGCTCGAAATAGCTAGTTAAAACGCTCATTACAGCTGCTTTCTGCCGTTGTTTGTTTACTAGGAAAGCAACTGAAAAGCAAATCTTGAATAAAGGTCCAAATTTTTATTTAGTCTAGCGAAGGACGTCTCTGCAGCTGCCGGTCAGCTTTGCAGAAATTCTAGCGCACGATCACGCAGTAGTGGAGAAGGTTTTTAGATTCTTTTCGAGATTAGATTTTAGGATTTAGCAAATAGAATTTATGGTTTTTGGATGACATTTTTATTTTATTTTTTTTCAACGCGTATGTATTTTTTGTCTTTTTTAACATATTTATACTGTTTTTAGAATAATTTATATCTGGCTTTTGCCATGACCAGTTTCTTTTAAAAAGGGCGCTGATGACCTCTGTAGTTGAGCGCCCTTATACTCATCATCACTCACTCACTCTAGCGAAGGAAACGATGACTTTCAGTAAAATTTATCCACCAAAGGTACTATTTACATGGAAACATGTCGGTTGTTTCTCAAACAGCGGTTCTAACAATTTTCATTAGAATACAATTTGTTTATGTTATTTACATCATATATCTCGAATTTTTTGGAAAATACTCTGAGAAGGCTTGTCCTGTGTGATTAAACCTTATTTATATCTTATTCCCAGGGCTAGGAGGTTCGTACCGCTCGCCGTTCCCTTTACATGTTGCGACTGACCTCCCGGCATCCAAACAAATCATAGATAAGTAACGCATAGCGGAGAGGCATTGAAACCGGCGCCCAGAGAAGAAAATATTATTTAGGAGACTTTCATAAATGCACATCTATTTATATCATTATGTACAACACACAAATTCTTATATAGTACATACGTGTTTGTCTCAGGCTGGTCGCATTATTTAAATAGACACATTGTGGCAACACCCAAGCAATTATAACGCGGATTGTAACATTTCCTGTTCGAATGTAAAATAATATCCGAATAATAAAATTAATTTCTTAAATATCTGAAGACTCTTACTAGACAAAATGCCAAAGCAGGAATTTTACTACATATTTGTACATCTGCGGCTGTATCGCTGAAAACGATAATGTACCTCTAAAGCCTTTGAAATGAAATGCCTATTCTATGTCTCGTAAAACAACATTTAGTTAATTAATAATCAATTGCAAATTCGTTAATGATTTCAGCTAATTTAGTTTCTCGATCTGGCTTCTGTTTTTTTCATGTTTGCTGAAGTATCCCACTGAAATGCAAATGTAAATAAAGTAACTAAGGACATGAATAAGTACACTGCTATAAAACATACAATAGTTGTACAGCAAACATAATTGCTCTTTTTTAAGCAAAAAAAAAAAGATGTTATTCGAAAGTTTTCCTTTCTATCAAAGTGCTCTGTGTCATGCAGTTACGTCTGTTTTACAGTAATGAGTTGCATTCTACGATGAACCTTGTCCTTGCTAGTAGCGCTGCGTGGTATAGCCATGCCTGGCCGCTCTTACACTGCTTAAGGAAATCAGTATGAACTTCCTAGCTCTGCTTATTGCACAACAAACTAGATCACATTAAGGTTCCTGAACAGGCTACGAGGCAGATAAAAGGCATGTGTGAGTTATATGGGGCATGGAGCATTATATGGTAGGATGCATGGAAAAAGTGGAGTAGAGAAATAAGTTATCGGAAGGAAAATGGGATAAAATTGATATGAAAAAACAATAACCATGAGAATGCTGACAGGAAAAGGGGAAAAGTACATTAAAAATATGATGGAGTCCTTAAAAAAAGATGAAAGAGAAATGGAGTTGGAGAAAAAAAGTAGGAGCAGAAGAGAAAAGAGAATGGAGAAGAAAAGGGAGGGAGAAAGTAAGATGAGGTACAGGGAGGGCATCCCGAGGTGAGGCAAGGGCCAGGGAGGCAGGCAACCAGTACGCAAAAAGGATAATGAAGGGTTAGACTGTAATGTGTACTTAGAGTAGGTAAACCATAGAAATATTGTGAAATATAGTAAATTCTGTAAAAGGGAAGTAAAGAAACATTGGTTCATTCGTTAAGGCAAACAATTGATCTGAAATACATTTTCAACGTTAATCATCCTTAAAGTGTAAGTTGCTATTACAAACAGCAAGGTGTTTTGAAAACTCAACAGTCCACTGATTTAAAAGCCGTTCGCTTTTGAAAATCTGATCGCGGCTTTAATCTATGACGATTCTGAAAATGTAGGATAAAAGTGTATCTCGATTAAAAAATATAAATTCAATAAGCTTTTGTAGGGATACTTTGCAGAAGATGCGAGGAGGTAAGTTTGGCTCGGTTGCGTATTGGGCACTGCTTTTTTACTCATAGCTTTCTTTTTAAAACGAGCCTTCTCCACTGTGTCGGTTTTGCAATGAAGCGTTATCTGTCCGATACGTGCTGCTAGAGTGTTTTTACCTAGCAGACATTAGGACGTCTCTGCAGCTGCCGGTCAGCTTTGCAGAAATGCTAGCGGATGATAACGTAGTAGTGGAGAAGGTTTCGAGACTTTTTCTTGATTAGACTTTAGGATTTAGCGAAGAGAATTTTTGGCAGTTTAGATTTATATTTCTTTTTGTATTTGGAGTTTCTTAGTGCATGTATTTTTTGTAATTTTATTTACATTTTTATAATATTTTAGAGAAATTTATATCTGGTTTTTGCCATGACTAGTTTTTAAAAAGGGCGTTGATAACCTCTGCAGTTGAGCGCTCTTATACTCATCATCAACAGCATCATCATCATCATTTGCAGAAGCTGGACTGGAGAGTGTCACGTAAATACAACCTATCAGATTTTTCTTAAACGCTTCTTTACTTGCAGTGTTGTAATGAACACAAAGATATATTACGCGAAGAGCAGAAAAGCTAAAAAGAGAAAACTAACAACTGCATTAACGTAATATATTGATGCCAGGGTACAGAAAGATGGTGATGTGGTACAATAAGGGTATAATTCAAGTCTCGCCATATGCAAATGGGGATAATCTGCTTGAGGATGCGAACGTTTCAGTTGAGTGAAGCATCTGCTAGTTTACACGTCTGTTAATCAAACGGCACCGCCTTCCGGTCTTGTCAGCTCTTATTCAGCTCTGAAGTAGGCACTCACAGGAACCAGCCTTTCACCCACAATCATTGGAGTGTCTGTACAAAATGTCCTCAACAAACAGTTACAGTTATATATGCATAAAAAAGGCATGTCTTGTAGCATTCACGTGAAGCTGTTGTTCCAAATGCTTAATACTTTCTCGACTTCTTATTAACTCAAAAAACATTTCAATTCACATTTACATACTTCCTGGTGATATACTGTAGATAAAGCGAATGTCATATTTTCAAAGACCTTATTGCTATGTGGTGGATTTGAATTCCATATTCAATTAGCAATACTGAACTACCTGTACGTCCCCCCCCAGGGGCCTACTACGGTAGGTACATGAATTGGCGATACTGGGGTCCCGAGCCAACCTGATACCCTCGATGTGGGCTCCTCTTAGTGGTGAGGGGTCAGACAAAACACCCACCCACATGTAGGCTGTGCGTGGAGACCCATGTCGGTGGAAAGGTTTGTCCTGGTGGTTGAGGGATTCGCATCTGAGCTCGTTCCAGTCTTCTTCTGAATTCGGGGAAGGTGCGCATTTCCAATACACTAATTTAGTTCCTGCTTCGCCTAAACGGGAGGTTAAGGAATAACCCACACCTAATCAGTCGGCCGGGACTAGCTACTGTACCGAATTCCAGGGTGAGTGGGACGGCGAGCCCGCTATATACCCTCCGTAAGACTGTCATCCCAGTGGGATGACCTCCTGTTGGGCTCCGTGGTAGGAGGGGAGCACTAGGGAATGAAAAACATTCAATTTTTTATGGCAAATCCTAAAATTAAACGTGGAAAAGAAGTAGCTGAGTCTTGTTCTGCTCCCTATTTAGTTATTTGTAGAACTGAGGAAGATCGAAGATTTACTACTGTTAACCCCTTCATTATTCAAAAGGGTTTAGATAATATTGCCGGTCCTGTAAAGTCATGTACTCGATCTCGCAATGGCACGCTCCTGGTCGAAGCAGTTTCTGCGACGCAGGCTGCAAAAGTCTTGAAGGCCAATATGCTTACGAGCTATCCGGTGCACGTTTAATTGCATAGGACCCTGAACTCCTCGCGTGGTGTTGTAAATACCAGCGCATTAGACGGTATGTCCAATGAGGAGATTCAGGAAAACTTGGCGGAACAACATGTGACAAGTGTATATCAAGTTCACTGGTAAGGCAGTATATACCTAATCCACTGAGGTGTTATAAATACCTGCGCTTTGGACACATGAGTGATTCATGTAATGGATTTGCCACTTGCGTTGACTGCGGGGAAGTCAAGCATGACAATCCATGCACTTCACCCGCAACGTGTGTTAACTGCAGTGGTAATCATTCATCAAAATCCAGAGAATGTCCCCGTTTTATGGTGGAGAAGGTGATCCAAGAGATCCGAGTGAGAGAGGGGATGTCCTTCGTGGAAACACGGAAACTCTTGCGTATTCGTCGGCCTTCTGTCCCTAGGTTCGTTACTTATAGTGCGGTTGCAGCTAAGCCAGTACCTAGACGTGAAATCGCAACACAAACCAGCGAAATAAGCGGGGATGTAATATCCAAAAGATCAATTACACTAAGATCACAGACAAAGCAACAAACAGTGAGCGGGCCGACCAAGTCCAGTCCTAAGGAGAAGGATTCAGCCAAGTCACCGCCGAAAGCATCTACTTCAAGAACATGTGAACCGGTTATATATAACGTATTGCCAAGGAAATTCAGGACCTCGTATGACAAAACTGACTACCTTAAGGAAAATAGTAAGACCAGTGAAAGGAAAGCTAGCAAGCAGAAAAGTCCTCAAGCATTTCCGTCAACATCTGAGGAATCATCTGGAGAGGACGCTGATCGGTGACTTTCATCTTCGCCGGTCGCAGTTTCCGATCCTGTCCACAGAGTGCATTTGAAGTTACCAGTGCGGAAGCCGTCCTCTTCCAGTAATGTGGAGCGGGTGGATCCTGTCCTCACTGCCCAAACGACAGTGAGGAAAAGGCAGGAAAGCCCTGCTGAAAGTGCTAGCCCTGCCCCAAAGAAAAGGAACAAATTGATTCGACCACGACTGGCCAGGTAGATTTTATCATGGCAAGTAGATTTTGAAAGTAATGATTTTATATGCCTTTTGATATTTTATTGGTAATTGTAGCTTTTTATTATTATATTTTTAACCATTTGGGCTTATTAATTTTATTGCCATTTTGTTTTGATCTGCTTTTTAAATGTTGAATAATTTATATCTGGCTATTGCTGTGAATTAGTTCTTTTGTGTGGGCGCTGATCACCATGCAGTTGAGCGCCCTTATATGCAAATCAATCAGTCAATCAATCAATCAACTATTAGTACGTATTTGCGATTAAAACCAGTGTGAGAGTAAATATAAAATAGGCTACAAGGTTGGTAACATAAGGCAAGTTTCAGGTAACATTCAGTTTAGTGGACCAAGAAAAGATTTCAGCATATTTTAGTCACCTTCTCTGAATACCTAAGTTGTTAAACTAATCACCTTGTTAAAACATTATTTTCTGAGAACTAATAATGAGAATATCGGTTTTATCATCAGCTGCATTATATCAGTTTAGTTTTTAAAAGGATAGTTTTGCATCGTTATCTAATCCGATCTCAAGAATATTTTTCAAAGGCCTTGTTTCCCCGAATTTTGAACAGTATTGTGTTGGAGTGTGTGAGCAAATTATAAAATATGTTTTCCAACTGAGAAATTTTTGAGATACGATTTGATATTTTGCACTGGTAAAGCTGCCTACTAGTGATGTGGAATGGATTGTATGAATCAAGTTTTACGGTTTAACTTCCCCCTGCTTTGCGCGAGTTTCGCGTTTGTTACAGACGATCTCTCAGTTGGGTACGTTACCAAATATTTGAGCAAATGTGGCAGAAACAAAATCTACCTTCAAAGCTGGGACGAACGATAAAACCCTTTGAGCTATGTTCTAACAGAGCTGTTACTTTATGCAGCTCCGGAATCTGGGTTCTGGAGCCCAGCACCGCAGAAATCCCAAATTTAAGATCATCCCACGCTAGTTAATATTGTGTTGCAATGCAAACGTATTCTTTTCGATAATCTGACAATTCTATCCCTTTATGAAGGCAGCTATAGATTCTGGTGGTAAAATCGAAATTAAGTCAAGGAATAAAAGTAATCTGAAATGTTAACTGTTAGTAAGTTGTTACAGTCCGCCTAGGGCATCTGAAATGTATGCAGCATTGCGCTTAACCAATTTAAATTAACACTAAATAGCCGAAAGGGACTAATATTTGTTTAAACGTTTAAAATCACTATTCATCTGGAAGGACGCATATAGTTTCAAATCTAAACCTGTGGAAGTTTTGATTGATTTTCAATTTATATCACTCAGTATCAGATACATTCAATTACATAACAATACTTTTATTATTTTATTCAGATCATAGCAGATTTTTAATGTCTTTTAACCTAAAGGGTTACTGGGGAAGCCTAAATTGTTTTAATATTGAACAAGTAGAGGCTAAATCTGAGCATTATGTTCGCATGTTTCTTCGATTCCAATAATTTATACTATCAGGGATTTCGTTTTTCTTTTTATTTCTCTCTTTTTTGTAATTTTACGTCGTCCAGCTTTAAGTCATATCGGACGATGAATGGAATAGTTGAAATGATGCTCAAATGATCCCAGGGTCCATAGAGCTTAGAGTTAACCGACATTCGTCTTACAGCATAACGGTATCGGAAGTCATTAATGTTTCTAAGTCATGGCAGTCTCTAATGGTTCAATTAATCACTTTTTATCAAATAAATACCTGCACTACTCCATGATGACCCGCCTCGGTAGCGTGGTGGAAAGATGTCTACCTCACGTTTAACAGGTCCCGAATTTGAATGATGATGTACTGTATAAGGGCGCTAAACTACATCGGTCATCAGCGCCCTTCATGGCAATAGCCAGATATAAATCGTTCTAAAGATCTATACAAGTGTAAATAAACTTATAAAAAATTCAGGTACATAACAAATAACAAACAAAAGTAAAATAAATAAAAAGAAATATAAATCTAACCTACCAAAATTTCCGTACTCTAAATCCTAAATTCTAACTTAGAACAGAATCTAAAAACGTTCTCTACTACTTCATCATTAGCTGGCATTTCTGCAAAAGTGGCCGGCAGCTGTAGAACCGTCCTAATGTGTGCTAGGTAAACACACTCTAGCAGCACGTGTCGGACAGGTAATGCTTCGTTGCAAAACGGACACAGTGGAGCAAGCTCATTTTTAAAAAGAAAACTATGAGTCAAATAGCAGTACCCAATTCGCAACTGAGCCGTTTTTTAAACTCCAAATCTTTAGGTTGTCTAAGATGGTCTGGAGACGCCACTCTAAAAGCAGTGTCAGCTGAGATGTACAGTAGATGGCAAAGGGGTCTACAAATAGGCATGATGAGACGCCCGGAGGTACACACTTTAAGATAGAACTAATCGCAATACCAAACAACGTAACAATATCGATCCCTGTGGTACACCGTTCTATTGAATAAAAATATTCGAAAAAAGTCGTGCTAATCCTTAATCGGAATCCGCGGCCTTTCAAGAATTTCTGAAGGAAGAGTGGTAGGCGTCCACGTATATTCCAGGTGTGCAGAGTGCGTAGAAGCCCTGCCCTTCAACAGGTATCATAAGCCTTTTCAAGGTCAAAAAATATCCCGACAGTTTGACAGTTGGAAATTAATTGTTCTTTCACACTAGCCGTGATTTGGACGCACTATGAAAGGGTAGAGCCAGAATGAAAAACAATGCCATAGCCCGGATTTGAACCACGGATCTTCTGGTTCAAATCCCGGCTATGGCATTGAACTTTTCATTCTGGTTCTACCCTTTCACAGTTTGACAGTTTTTAAGAAATCCATTCATAATCTGTGATCCATTGTTGAACGGCGTAGTCGAAAACTGCGCTGGATGATACTTAGTAGGTTGTGCGTTTCCAGCCACCATACCAACCGCCCATTTATCATGCGTTCCATCCCTTGCTACTAGTGAGGGAAATAGGACGATCGCTAGAACGGAGCTGGTGGTCCTTCCCAGGCTTCAAGCTAGGGATAATTGGGGCTTATCGCCCCTTTCAGGAAACGTGGCATCAAACTAAACACGGTTATAGACCTCGAGCAGGAATGCCGTATGAAATGAAATGTGTAGTGTTTAACGCGCGCTCTTACTACATACGGCACCGAAGGCGGTGACACTGATGATACATGAGATGAAGATGGAGTACCGTTGGAATGAGATGGCGGAGGAAACCGGAGGACCCGGAGAAAACCCACCCCAGCGTCGTGTTGTCCACCACAACCCGGGCCGCTTTGGTGATAGCAAAGCGGTCTAACCACTGAGCCACGGCACGGCCAGAAATGCCTTACCCTCAGCTGAGACATGTAACATTTGAACGTGGATTCTGTCTGGTCCTGGTGCTGACCGTCGCGCAGATGAAGGAGCGTGTGCAATCTCTGCCAAGGTGAAGAGGCCATTATGATCTTCAAGATTTCTTGAAATAAACACGAAACCTTCGGATTCTACCTGATTCTTATTTAAGATGAACTAAGGAGTATAATTACTTGAGCTAGACACTTGAACAAAAGCACAGCTGAAGGTGATAGCCACGTAAAGGTATCAAAAACTCCTGCAGATGCTTTCAGCGTTTGGCTAGTGGGTCGATTTTCCGGCCACGCGCCTTAATTTATCCCATACAAAAGAGCAAGGTGCATATCTGTTAAAAGATGACAAAATTGTTAATTGAGGTCTGTTTGCTATCCTTAATTATTTGCCTGGAATTTGCACGCGCTTTCTTGTGACGAATAAGGTTACTATTTGTGTCTTTGGAATACCCTTAGAGCACGTCCACGAGAACGAATATCATTCCGTCAGTCTTTCACCCACCATGGGACAAAGAATCGAACGGGTTGCGTAGTCGAACGTGGAGTACTCTTCTGCAGCGGATTCCGCCCCCCAGGGGCCTACTTCGGTAGGTACGGGTTTGGCGCACCCGGGGTCCAGAGCCAACATTCTTCCTCATGTTGGTTCCTCATCGTGGTTGAGGGAGACGGTCAACAGGCCCACCCACGTGTAGGCCGCGCGTGGAGGCCCGTGTCGGTGGAAAGGTTTGTGCTGGTGGTTGAGGGCTGCGTATCTGAGCTCGTACCAGTTTTCTTCTGAATTCGGGGAGGGTGCGCATTTCTAATACACTACGTCGGCTTCTACTTCACCTAAACGGAGGTTAGGGACTAACCCAAAACTAATCAATCGGCTAGGACTAGGTATTGTACCGAACTCCAGGGTGAGTGGGACGGCGAACTCGATATAACCCTTGTGTAGCTTTGTCATCCCAGTGGGACTCCGTGGTGGGTTAGGAACACTGTTTTTTTACTCATAGTTTTCTTTTTAAAAAGGAGCCTTCTCCACTGTGTCCGTTTTGCAATGAAGCGTTGTCTGTACGACACGTGCTGCTAGAGTGTTTTCACCTAGCAGACCTTAGGACGTCTCTGCAGCTGCCGGTCAGCTTTGCAGAAATGCTAGCGGACGATAACGCAGTAGCGGAGAAGGTTTTTAGATTCTTTTCTAGATTAGATTTTAGGATTTAGCGAAGAGAATATATGCCATTTTAGATATATAGTTCTTTTGTTTGTATAGTTTTTTGTGTGCATGTATTATTTGTAAGTCTATTTACATATTTATAATTTTTAGAGAAATTTATATCTGGCTTTTTCTATGACCAGTTTTCTCAAAAAAGGGCGCTGATAACCTCTGCAGTTGGGCGCCCTTATACTCATCATCATCTCTCATCTTGAGAGTGTCAGGATGGCTCCGGACTCCGGGATCGCCAATTCACGTACCTACCTCAGTAGGCCCCTGGAGGGATTGCATAGCTGGAAAGCCATGGGAGACGGATATAATTTATATTAATACTGAAGGTCTCGTTAAAGCACAACGTTACCGAAGTAATCCCTGGCTTCAATTTACAAATGAAATTTTTTGAGTAGAAAGTTTAAGCAGCGTTATTTGCGCATATTTGGGATTACATTAACGCTTTAGCCTACTTTCTTCCCCTATTCATTATGCACGTATAAGAAAATATTTCTCGAAATGCTTATTTCTATTAACATAAAGTGCTAGCAGAATGAGCTTCCTTAAGAACAGTTTATTTAAGAATGTATAGAATGAATTATGTGTATTGAACACATAAGATATACATTACAATCGACTCATATTAATATGTGCCTTCAAAAGATTCGTTAATTTCTACTGCTTTAGGATTGTGAAAACAAACAATGTACATCTGAACGAGCACAGCATCTGTCACTTTATATAAGAAATCCTGAACACCTAGATGAAAAAGTGAACACGGCACATCGTAGAGAAAACGCACAAAATATTCAGAATTGTTAGTTATTTTACAACCACGGGCCTCGTCCACATTACAGGCGCGTTAGAAGTTTCTCTGTTAACCTGGAGTTCCTTATGGCACATACCGCTTCTAATTTAATTTGCATACATTAAGTTAGTTGAATATATGTTGATGAACGAGTGAAGGCGACTTAATTTAGTGCTATTGTCGGCCTCCCTATCCAAATTATTATTATTTTACCATTTAGATACCTCCACCACCACAGTGTCTAATGTAGGGTAGCATTTCTGCTTCAAAAACATGGAGAGTTATGACTGCACTATGCAAAGCCTTTTACCGCTGGTATGTAAGAATCTTTGTCAATTTCAGGTTTTCTAAATAAGCATCAGCATACAGGGACATATATTTACAAAGCTTAACATTCACCAAAGTTTATTCTAGTACTTTTTTAAATTCAAGTAAACTTAGATATTTATATCCACTGATATACGCCCCCAGGGGCCTACTGAGTAGGTAGGGGAATTGCCCATCCCGGGGTCCCGAGCCAACCGTACTCCCTCGATGTGGGTTCCTCTTTGTGGTGAGGGGTCAGACAAAACACCCACACAGGTGTACGTCGTGCTTGGAGACCCGTGTTGGTGGAAAGGTTTGTCCTGGTGTGGAAGGAATGCGTATCTGAGCTTGTACCAGTGTTCTTCTGAATTTGGGGAGGGTGGCGATTTCCAATACACCAATTTGGTTTATGCTTCGCCAAAATGGGAATTTAAGGACTAACCCGCCCCTAATCAATCGGCCAGGACTAGGTCCTGTACCGAACTCCACGGTGAGTGGGACGGCAAGCCCGCTATATCCCCTGTGTAGCCCTGTCATCCTAGTGGAATGACCCCTTGGTGGGCTCCGTGGTGGATGGGAAGCACTGGGGGACGAAATTTATTGCATTTATTATGGTAAAATAAAATCTTAATAGAATTATTAGCGAAAGTGGAAAGAAAACAGCCGAGTTTTGTAGTCCTCTATATTTAGTTATTTATAGAACTGAGGAAGGGCGGAAGTTTAGTACCGTGAACCCGTTCGTAATTCAGAAGGGTTTGTATAGTATTGCTGGTCACTGTTATTTAATTCCTCCAAACAGATAGTTGGTGTCTGGAGCTTGAGGAGGTTGGACGTGCCAGGTAGAGAGGCAGGTAGAAACGAGTTGAGACAATGGGTCTTTACTTGGTGATTTACCGGGCGAGGATCGTAATGTGGTCGGGTCTGCGCTCACGGGGAGCAGGTAGTCAGCGTGAAGGTACTATGGAAACTTCACAGAGTTAATTTGTAATTGTTGTATTAGTAACTTTACTAGTGATAGGGGCAATTGAGATTAATCCAGGACCTGTAGCGGACGAACGATGTGGGAGCTGTACTAAGGTTCTGAGGACCGGACTTAGGTGCAGTAATTGCTCGCCGTGGTTCCACTTTGGCTGCCAGAAAGTGAAGAGGGACATGAACATCGAGAAAACCTGGGTATGTAAGCAATGCAGGGGAGCTGAGACCGTCACCGCAAATCAGAGGAAACTGGAGCAGCTTCAAAAAGAAGCACGATAACTACGCATTAAGCTACAACAGACGGAAGATATCATTCGGAGGCTCGAAGCTGAAAACCGTCAACTGAGGGAGCAGGGTGAAGAAAGAGTAAAAGAAGAGGAGAAACCTTGCCTAATAGTCGGTGACTCTATTGTGACCCCCCAGGGGCCTACTTCGGTAGGTACGGGTTTGGCGAACCCGGGGTCCCGAGCCAACAGTCTCCCTCGAGTGGGCTCCTCTTCGTGGTTGAGGGAGATGGTCAACAGGCCCACCCACGTGTAGGCCGTGCGTGGAGACCCGTGTCGGTGGAAAGGTTTGTCCTGGTAGTTGAGGGATGCGTATCTGAGCTCGTAACAGTTATTTTTTCTGAATTCGGGGAGGGTGCGCATTTCTAATACACTACTTTGGCTTCTGCTTCGCCTAAACGGGAGGTTAGGGACTAACCCACCCCTAATCAATCGGCCAGGACTAGGTATTGTACCGACCTCCAGGGTGAGTGGGACGGCGAGCTCGCTATATCCCCTGTGTAGCCCTGTCATCCCAGTGGGATGACCCCTTGTTGGACTCCGTGGTGGGTGGGGAGCACTGGGGGATGAAATTTAGACCAACATTTATGGCTAAACAACACCCCCCAAAACACAATAAACGTGGAAAAGATTTATTTGAAAACAGTGATAAACAAGTAGTTGAGTGTGGTCCTCGCTACTTAGTTATTAAACGAACGGAGGAAGGTAGAACGTTTTCTACGGTTAATCCGTTTATTATACAGAAAGGTCTTGACAAAATAGCTGGTGCTGTTAAATCATGTACAAAATCCAGAAATGGCACGCTGCTGGTGGAAGCAACTACAGCATCCCAAGCAGCAAAGATACTGAAAGCCAACATGCTGGGCAGTTATCCAGTCAAAGTGGAGATGCATAGGACCCTGAATACCTCGCGCGGTGTTGTAAACACTAGCGCGTTGGATGGAATGTCCAACGAGGATATTCAGGAGAACCTCCAGGAACAAGGCGTAACTGCGGTCTATCGTGTCCAAAGGAGAGAACGAGGGGATATGGTTCCCACTCGTACCCTGTTCCTGACCTTTGATCGGGTAGATCTCCCTCAAAGAATCAGGGCAGGATATGAAGTGATTGAGGTTAGACCATACATACCTAACCCTCTGAGATGCTACCAATGTCAGCGGTTCGGTCACACTAGTGCATTCTGTAAAGGCGCACCTACATGTGTCAGCTGCGGAGCCGGCATGCATGAAAATGCATGTACATCACCTCCAGCATGCGTAAATTGTAGCGGTGAACATCCATCAAGTTCACGAGAATGTCCCCGTTATATTGAAGAGCGAGCTATTCAGGAGATCCGGGTTAAGGAAAAGGTTTCCTTTTCGGAAGCCCGGAAACTTCTATGTATCCTCAAGCCCTCTTCAACCACCTCCCGTACCTATAGCTCTGTGGCGGCTACTCGGTCACCGAAACGGGAGGCTGGTACCCAAACATCTGATATAAATGGGGCAACAATATCCGAGAAAGTTCTAGTGCCTAGATCGCAACCAAGAGCATCAGTAACACCATCTAAACCTCCGAGAACACAGACTACTGAAAATAACAAGTCAGTGAAGTCGCCTGACAAAGCATCCACGTCTAACAACAGGACGAAATTGCCCATTGTATACCAAGCACCAGAGATCAAGTTCAAGACGCAGTATGATAGAACTGCCTTCCTGAAAGAAAGCACAAAGTCTGCTCCAGAAAAGTCCAAGAAACGTAGCCCTAGAGCGTCTCCGAGATCATCGTCGGAGTCATCTTCTGGGGAGGACTACGACCGGCGACCGTCATCTACGTCGGTCGGAATTTCCAATCGCTTCGAGCCCCTCGAATCGAAGGTTGTAGAAGGAAAACCGTCCTCTTCCATAGAGGATATGGAGCATGAAACAGCTGACCACGCTGCTACATCTGCAGCAAAGAAGAGGCAGGATAAACCTGCCGAAACTAGCCCAACACCAAAGAAAAAGGGCAAATTGATTCGGCCACCCATGAAGTCGTCTTAATGTAGACTACCTTTACATCTTATATCCCATAGTTCCAATGGCTATCCTACAATGGAACATACGAGGATTAAGAGCGCATCGACCAGAATTGGAACTTTTGCTCAGTAAGCATCACCCCTTAGTGGTATGCTTACAAGAGACTAAGCTACGACCACAAGACAACTTTAAAATCAGACGCTACACACCACTGAGGTGTGATGTTGAAACAGAAGAGGGCATTCCTGCACACGGGGGTACTATGATGCTCCTCAGGGATGACATATTTGTAGATCCGTTACAGCTACAGTCTGATTTACAATCTGTAGCTGTAAGGATTAAGCTGCCATCAATAGAATTTTGCATTTGCACTGTATATCTCCCGCCATCAGATGACCTCTCGTTAGTTGACCTTGAAGATCTGGTTTCCCAACTTTCAACACCATTTCTAATAGTTGGAGACTTTAATGCCCATCACCCACTTTGGGGCTCAAATCGGGCATGTTCGAGAGGCAACCTCATTGCAAAATTCCTGGAGAGCAATAACTTGGTTCTCCTGAACACCGGAGAGCCCACATTCCTCTCAGACGCGTTTAACACCTATTCGCACATCGATTTGGCAGTGTGTTCATCCCAGTTAGCTGTTTCATTACAGTGGAATGTCATCTCTGATTTACATTCCAGCGACCACTTTCCATGTCTTCTTAGTCTCTTAGCACAAGATGTGTCTCCCTCACGTATCCCTAGATGGCGCTTTGATCGTGCCAACTGGAATCTTTACACCCAGTTGGCTGTCTTTGAATACAACGAGCACGATTCTGTGAATGATTTAGTTGATCATCTCACAGAGAAAATTCTTTCCGCTGCAGAACAGTCTATTCCACGTTCGGCTACCCAACCCGGTCGATTTCCTGTCCCATGGTGGACCAACGACTGCCGGAATGCTATTCGTGCTCGTAGACGTGCTCTAAGGGTATTCCAACGACACCCTACGCTAAGTAATCTAATTGAGTACAAGAAAGCGCGCGCAAAATCTAGGCAAATAATTAAGGATAGCAAAAAGACCTCATGGAAGAAATTTGTATCATCTTTTAACAGATGTACACCCTCATCTGTTGTATGGGATAAATTAAGGCGCGTGGCCGAAAAATCAACCCACTTGCCAATCGCTGGTCTGAAAACAGCTGCAGGAGTTGTTGTTGATCCGTTTGTTGTGGCTAACACCTTCGGCTGTGCTTTCGCTCAGGTGTCTAGCTCATGCAATTATGCTCCTGAGTTTATCTCAATTAAGACTCAGGTAGAATCTCAAGGTTTCGTGTTTGGTTCCAGAAACCTTGAAGACTATAACCGCCTCTTCATCTTGGCAGGGCTAGAACACGCTCTTTCGTCATCACGACTGACAGCACCAGGACCGGACGGAATCCACGTTCAAATGTTACAATATCTCTCACCTGAAGGTAAGGCATTCCTGCTCGAGGTGTATAACCGTGTTTGGGTTGATGCCACGTTTCCTGAAAAGTGGCGAGAAGCTACCATTATACCTATCTTGAAAGCTGGCAAGGACCGTCAACTCCCTTCTAGCTACCGCCCTATTTCCCTCACCAGTTGCGTATGCAAGGTGATGGAACGCATGATAAATGGTCGGTTGGTATGGTGGCTGGAAACGCACAACCTACTGAATAACATCCACTGCGGTTTCCGACGACGCCGTTCAACAGTGGATCATCTTGTGTCCATGTCGACACAGATTATGAACGGATTTCTTAAGAACTGTCAAACAGTCGGAATATTTTTTGACCTCGAAAAGGCTTATGATACGTGTTGGCGGGCAGGGTTGCTACGTACTCTGCACACCTGGAATATACGTGGACGCCTACCACTCTTCCTTCAGGAATTCCTGAAAGACCGCGTATTCCGAGTAAGGGTTGGCTCGGTTTTTTCGAACCTTTTTGTTCAGGAGAACGGTGTACCACAGGGGTCGGTACTAAGTGTTACGTTGTTTGCTATTGCGATTAATTCTATCTCGAAATGTGTACCTCCAGGTGTCTCGTCATGCCTATTTGTAGACGACTTTGCCGTCTACTGTACATCTCAGCGCACTCCGTTTTTAGAGCGCCGTCTTCAGACCACCTTGGACAACCTTAAGAGTTGGAGTTTAAAAAACGGCTTCCGTTTTTCCGCTGAGAAAACCGTCTGTGTAAACTTCTGGCGTCAGCAGAGTCGACTACCTCCAAGGCTCCGGCTAGGCGCTGATCTACTACCTTTTGCAGATGAGACGAGGTTCCTTGGATTGATATTTGATAGAAAACTTAGTTGGTCGTCGCATATAGCACAACTGAAAGCACGATGTGACCGATCTTTGAATATCTTGCGGGTACTAAGTGGAAAATCGTGGGGAGCGGATCGTGCAGTGTTATTGCGACTTTATCGGGCACTCATCCGTTCCAAATTAGACTATGGTAGTATCGTTTATGGCTCAGCACGACCATCTGTGCTGAAGAGATTAGACACAGTCCATAACTGTGGCATACGTATAGCTGTTGGGGCATTTCCAACGAGCCGAGTTATAAGCCTGTATGCTGAGTCTGCAGAACCTCCTCTGCACTACAGGCGCAACATGTTATTAGCCAATTATGGCTGTGGACTTACTTGCATGCCCACACATCCATCGTTTACGCCGTTCTTTAATACCTTCATGGACGTGCGTTATAGGAACACTACTATTAAACCAAAGCCACCTGGTTTTCGTTTCCGGGAGCTCCTTAGACATCTTGATACTGACATGCCCAAGATGTATCCTAGGGGGGAGAGGACATACCCTCCTTGGTTGTGCAGAGCGTCCCCGGTTGATCTGGGCATGACGAAATATGATAAATCTACCATGTCTATGTCTAGTATCCGCACATGTTTTTTAGAATTTTTATCGCGATATGAGGACCATTTTGTAATTTATACTGATGGCTCCAAGAACTCAAATGGCGTTGGTTGTGCTTACGTGTGTGGAACCGAACCCTATACATTCGGATTCCACACTAGCACTTCCATTTTTACTGCAGAGCTTTATGCAATATACCGGGCCATTTTACACGTACGCCGACGAAAGTTGGGGGACTGCTTAATCCTGAGTGATTCCCTCAGTGCTCTTCAAAGCCTACGGCAGCTGTACAACTACCACCCTATTGTGCAGCGTATACAGGATGCCCTCCACGTTTTACACGCTTCTGGCGTTAACGTGGTGTGTGCATGGATCCCTGGTCACGTAGGCTTGCGGGGGAATGAAATGGCGGATTCAGCAGCCAAGACGGCTATCATGAAGCCCAGGGTTCGAATACCATCTGTGACATCGGAAGACTTTAGGGCCGAATTGCGGAGAGCTGTGCAAACCTGCTGGCAGGAAGAGTGGTCTGCTCTCCGCAATAATAAACTTAGATCTGTCAAAGAACTTCCGATTCCCTGGGTTACCTCCTGTCGGTCATCTCGTCGCGAGGAGGTGAGTTTGGCTCGGTTACGAATTGGGCACTGCATTTTTACTCATAGTTTTCTTTTTAAAACGGAGCCTTCTCCACTATGTCCGTTTTGTAATGAAGCGTTGTCTGTACGACACGTGCTGCTAGAGTGTTTTCACCTAGCAGACCTTAGGACGTCTCTGCAGCTGCCGGTCAGCTTTGCAGAAATATTAGCGGACGATAACGCAGTAGTGAAGAAGGTTTTTAGGTTCTTTTCGAGATTAGATTTTAGGATTTAGCAAATAGAATTTATGGTTTTTGGATGACATTTTTTTTTCTTCTTTTTTCCCAACGTGTATGTATTTTTTGTCTTTTTTTAACACATTTATGGTGTTTTAGAATAATTTATATCTGGCTTTTGCCATGACCAGTTTCCTTTAAAAAGGGCGCCGATGACCTCTGTAGTTGAGCGCCCTTATACTCATCATCATCATCATCACTCTATTGTGAGACATACTGGAAATCCAACGGCGGAGGTAGTTTGCTATCCTGGCATAAGAGTTGACGGTCTGCTGAGGGAAATCGAGAGAAAGCAAGAGGAGATGGAAGGCAAATATCGGACAATCGTATTACCTGTCAGGAGCAATGACTTTCGGAGAAGTGTTGACTATGTGTTGGGTGACATGTACGACTTAGTTAAAAGGACAAAACAGCTGTTTCCTTCCGCAAAAATAGTCGTCAGTGGAGTACTAAGACGACGCGACTCAAGCTGGAGAAAGGTGATGCAGGTAAATAAAGCTTTTTCATGGGTAGCGGAGCAACTGGGTGCTCAGTTTCTTGACCCGAATTCGTGGATTGAAGAGTGGGACTACGGACGGGATGGGGTACACTTGAATCGAAGAGGATCGTCAAAGCTGGTAGCTTTGTTCGAGAAGGTGACGAAGTGGGCTGACGGCAACGAGCAGCAAGGGCAGCAATAACACCAACTTCCGGAAAACGTAGACGTTCAGGTAGGGGATGATTTTTTAAGGCTGCTAGAGGTAAATTGCCGTAGTATTACGAATAAAATTGTTGAGTTTTGGAATTTAGTAGAAATATACGATCCAGTGTCATTATAGTTACGGAATCATGGCTGAATGTTGACATTAATGATTCAGAAGTATTCAGAACAGATTACAGGGTGTTTAGGAGTGAGAGGGATGGAAGGGGAGGGGGAATCTTTATTTGTGCTAAATCAGAGCTAAACAGCAAAGCATTATGCGTAGCAGAAAAGGTTGAGATTATGGCAATCGAAATTATTGATCAAGCAAACAACGGGAATAATTTAACAATAATAGCTTGCTATAGACCACCTGGAGAAACTGATTATGCTACACTTCATAAACTAGTGGAGAAAATCTCTTCACAAGGGAAAAAAATGTTATATTAGCAGGGGATCTAAATCTGCCCTATGTAAACTGGGACGGACAGTTAATAGGAGGTGAAGCTCAAAAGCTCGTTAACTTTCTGGTTTGGGAGCAGGGGTTATTTCAAGTCGTGAAAACTGTTACTCGACAATCAGCATTACTGGACGTATTTTTATGCAAACCTGAGTCATTGTTTTCTGCATGCGATGTCTTGTCAGGTATAAGTGACCATCAGTGTGTGCAATTAGACCTAAACTGGAAAGGGCAGACATAGGGCGAACGGGGAAGCTATCCAAACATTTCTCCGGGAAAAAATGGGTTATTTGTAAAATCTGACGCTAGTGTAAATGAAGCATGGGTTAATTCCAAAACACTTATCCTGGAAACAATTAGAGAATACGTACCTTTTAAAGTTATTAAACATAAAGCGGATCCAGGATTTTATACAAAATGTATTAGGACACTTAAAAGAAAGACTAGGCACGCTTATAATAAAAGGAAGATGTCCGAATGGAATCTTAACAAATTTAAAGAATTAGCTAAACAATTACAAGACGAAAAGTTGCAAGCGCAGGAGCGATTTTTAGATATCATTTTAGCGGGAAAAATAATTGTTGGAGATCATTTTACAATTATGTAAAAAGACACAGGGGAAATAAAGAGAGCATACCAGATTTTAACGTTAATGGGATAGATATATTAAGTGATAGGGACAAAGCTAATATATTAAATTCGCATTTTGTATCGGTTTTTCTTAAATCCGACGATAGTTCCGAACAGGAAATTGGGGAGAGTGGAGAAACGATTTTTCAAATAATGGCGCCCAAATTACGCAAAAGGATTAAGATGCTGCAAAGCCGAAAATCAAGGGGACCAGACAATATACCTACTGAAATATTAAAGCTTGGGGGTGAAGCCATGATTCCCTATCTTATGCTCTTAATCAACATGCCAATTAACAACTGTGCCTTACCGGAAGACTGGAAAACAGCTATTATAGTTCCGATTTATAAAGGGGGTAATAAAACAGAAATAAATAATTATCGGCCAGTTAGTCTAACTTCAGTAGTATGTAAATTAATGGAGCATTTAATTGCAGAATATATACGAGAGGAGTTAGAAGATAAAAAGTGGTTTAATGAAGCGCAACATGGATTTAGACCTGGGTATTCGTGCGAAAGTCAAATTACTTCATTATTTCAAGATTTGGCATGATGAGGTAGATGCAGGGGGAAGAACTGATGCAGTGGTAATCGACTTTTCTAAAGCTTTTGATGTAGTGCCACATAGTTTACTTAATTGTAAGCTAGCTAATACAGGAATTGACAAACGCGTAGAATTATGGGTTAAACATTTTTTGAAAGGGAAAACGCAAAATGTTAAAGTAGGTAAAGAGCTGTCCGATAGTGGAACCATCAGTTTGGTTGTGCCGCAAGGCTCAGTACTAGGACCTTTACTGTTTCTCGTTTTTTGTTAATGACATGCTGTTAATATTAACTGCAAGATAAGGTTGTTTGCAGACGATTGTATCATTTATAATAAAATTCGGAATACAGTGCATGAAACCGCTCTTCAGGATGATTTAAATGAAATCTGTAATTGGGCTGCGGCTAACAAAATGTCAATTAATACCAAGAAAAGTAAGTCCATTGTTTTTAGTAGAACTAAGGGCAAAATTATTGTTAACTGTCACTTGGGAGGGGTGCAAATTCCACAGGTGGACAGCTGCAAATACTTGGGAGTGTACCTGGCAAATAATGCTGGATGGGACGAACAAGTAAATTCCACATCTAGGAATGCGTGGAAGGCATTACATTTCGTAAGAATATTGAAAAAGGGGAGCGCTAGGTCCAGGAAATTGGCTACAAGGCCTTAGTGCGGCCGGTTATGGAATATGGAGTAGCATGCTGGGACCCGTATAGAGCTAACCAAATCGATCCATTAGCAAAAATACAGAAGAGGGCAATAAAATTCATAAAAAGAGGCAAGTATTTTGGGCCTGTAAAAGGAGATGAGACTAAATGGGAGGAATTAAGAATTAGGCGTAAAACACATAGTTTGGTAGCATTATTCAAAGCTAATGCTGGTGTAAAGGCATGGGTGGACGTTAGTGTAAGTTTAGGTAATCCGGATTATTATGGACGAAACGATCATAGGTATAAAATTAAGGGTAGAAGATACAGAACCGACGTAGGAAAATTTTCTTTTGTTAATAGAACCATTGAAGAATGGAATGAATTGCCTGTAGTAGTCTTTCAGGGCTCTCCCCTGTCGCTGAAGAAATTTAGAAAAAATCTAGATGGTTTATAATTAAACTTTTGAAGTATAATGGTATATAATATGTAAATAGAGAATTAATTAGATATGTTTTAAGTGACTAAAGTTAAAATAATATCATGTTTGTATTGTTTATTGTGTTATTGTGGTAAATATAGCATTTGTAATTTCATCTGTATTCTTAACTCTGCCACCGGGTAGTACCAAATTGCAGTGAATAAATACATACATACATACATACATACATACATACATACATACATACATACATACATACATACATACATACATACATACATACATACATACATGAAGTCATGGACTCGATCTCGCAATGGCAAGGTCCTGGTTGAAGAAGTTTCTCCGACACATGCTGCAAAAATCTTAAAAGCCAATATGCTTGTGGGCTATCCTGTGCGCGATGTATTGCATAGGACTCTCAACTCCTCGCGTAGTGTAGTAAACTCCAGCGAATTGGACAGTATGTCAAATGAGGAGATTCAGGAAAACTTGGCGGAAGAAGGTGTGACTAATGTATATCGAGTTCACGGCAAAGAAAGAGGCGAACTAGTGCCCAATCGTACCCTGCTTCTTACCTTTGATCGGGTAGAACTCCCGAAAGCATTAAGGCAGGGTATGAAGCTATTGAAGTGAGGCAGTATATATCCAATCCACTCAGGTGTTATAAATGCCAGCGCTTTGGCCACACAAGTGATTCTTGTAATGGAGTTGCTACTTGCGTTGACTACGGGAAAGTCAAACATGATAATGCTTGTACTTCACTTACAAGAATTCATCGAACTCTAGAGCATGCCCGTGTTTCATGGAGGAAAAGGCGATCCAAGAGCTCCGGGTAAGAGAGAGGGTGCCCTTCTTGGAGGCCCGGAAACTCTTGCGTAATCGTCAGCTTTCTGTCCCTGGGACCGTTACTTATCGTGCGGTTGCAGCTAAGGCGGTAGCTAGACGTGATGTCGCAACACAAACCAGTGATATAAACGGTCAGTAATATCCGCAAGTTCAATTATACAAAAATCACAGCCAAAGCAACAAACACCGGCACGAACAACAGTGAGCGCGCCGACAAAGTCCAGTTCTAAGAAGAACCATTCAGTCAAGTCCCGCCGAAAGCATCTACTTCAAAACCATGTGAACTGGTAATATATACCGTATCGCCAAGGAAATTTAAGACCTCGTATGATAAAGCTGACTTCCTCAAGGAAGGAAAGCTAGCCAGCACTAAAGTCCGCGAGCATCTCAGTCAACATCTGAGCAGTCATCTGGAGAGGACGCCGATCGGCGACTTCCATCTTCGCCGGTCGCAGTTTCCGATCCTGTCGAGATACTGGATTCAAAGTTACCAGTACGGAAGCCTTCCTCCTCCATTGAGGATGTGGAGGGGGTGGATCCTACCCTCACTGCCCAAACAACAGTGAGGATAAGCCAGGAAAAATCTGCTGAAAGTGCTAGCCCAGCCCCAAAGAAAAGGAACAAATTGGTTCGACAACCACTGGGCAGGTAGCTGTTGTTATGGCATGTTTTTATTGAAAGTAGTATTTTGTATTCCTTTCGAAATTTCATGGGAAATTATAGATTTGTATTTATTTTACCCATTTGGCCTTATTTATTTTTACAGTCATTTTATTTTTATATATGTTTTTTTTTTAAATTTTGAATAATTTTTATCTGGCTATTGCCATGAATTAGTTCTTGTAAGGGCGCTGATGACCAAACAGTTAAGCGCTCTTATATACAAATCAATCAATCAACCACCGATATAAATGAAATTAATTTTGCAGTGATCTATAGTGCGTAGTTTCACCGTTACACTTGTATATGCATACATCCTACCTAATTAATATGTGCTATTCCAATTAACCCATGAAGAAGCCCGCTATATTCATGCAAAAGTTATGTGAAACATCGCAGAAATACCTTACCTCCTCGAAAATGATAAAAGATTTTTCACATTGCGTCTCATGGATGTATATTAGGTTGTTGTTCCTTGCCTATATTAAAATAATGTAAATGATGTGTTCATTGTATGCTATAAAGATAGATGGCAACTGCCCTGTGCTGCGTTAGGGAGTTACCGATAGACTGCTTCAAATGTAAACTAGACTTCATGGAGCAACAACACGTCAGTCCAAGGCTTACAGCCACACATTTGCCTCTTTCATATTTTCCAACTATGGGTATCTTTACTGTTGTGCAGTGCTGTAGGGTTGGAAGTGTTAGCTCCCTCCCAATGGCAAATGCAGCCTCCCTCAGCAGTCTACTACGGTGGATTTAGGCTCGGCGATCCAGGATCTTGTGCCAGAGTCTTGACTGGGTGCCTCCAGGAGGCTAGAGGGCCCTTGAAAAACGCCCAATCAACTTTGGTCCGTCCTGCGCCGTGGCGTAGCGGGCTAAGGCATGGAAAGCGGCCCGGGTTCGATCCCACCCATCCCACCCGGGTATAGGACCGGTGACCACTCAGCATCGTGAGGAAAGTGAGGAGCTTACGCTAGGTAAGCGTCCCTGGATACGGGAACCAATATTCCGGCTGAGGGATGCCGAGATGCTGACCACATCTCCTTCCCGTATCGGTTGGATGATCGTCTACCTCTGCCATGTGTAAGTGGGCGTGAGGCCGGCAGTCGGGTTGGTAGGCCTTGGTCCTCTTAGGGTTGTCGCGCCATGGGTTATTATATTACAACTTTGGTGCACAAGCGTGTTTCACTGCCTAGGAGAAACCTTCTTGCACAGAGTCTGATGGATACCGTTGCGCGTGACTGCCGATGGAGAAGTGAGTGGGCGACGGTAATTCTCAGCCCTTGGTTATCATGAACAATTGGGTTCTTATCCACCGGAAAGTTAGTCCCAAGGAGGGGCATTGCATCAGCTGATGCAGTCATGAAAGCACTTGGATCCCTTTGTCCGTACACGTAAATGTGTGACCCTGATGTGAACAACGTCCAGCCCAGAACTCTAATGTAAGCTGGGATGCCACACAGGAGTGAGCATGACATTGGATAAATTTGCCATACAGAACGATTTTGTCGTTATGAAAAAACACAGAACACTTGAAGTTAATGTAAAAGTAGAAGTCATGTGTAGTGGTCCTCGCTTTTGATTTATTACAAAAACAGAGCAAGAAAAATTATTTTCAGTAACCTTCAACACTTGTGATACGAAGTCATCTTGTCAGTATTGCTGGTGTAAGCCACATCTCAGAACTCGCAATTGCTTGCTCATAGTAGAAGTTCATACTCCCTTCGAATTGGAAAATCGTAACTCAAATCAACGATATGAAAAATTCCGCTATCCCAGAAAAATAAACATTATTAAGCTTAGATTGCCACCAAACTACTTGACGTCAAAGAGTATAATGCAATATACCCTATAATGTGTACTACTGTAAGGAATACCTCAGCAACGCCATGTCCTCTCAACCAGTAGGACTGGCAAGCCCATTATTTACAATGTAAAGACGGCAATAGAACCGAGTTCGGAAGAAAACATAATAAGCCAGGTCCGAACACATAAAAAAGAAACAGGTCCACGAGGATCTCTTAGAAAATACTTGTCTATGGAACCTCCTCGGGAGGCCACGGATTAGAGAGCATTAGAAGATTAGAGAGATTTGCTTTGAGATCCATGTATGTATAAGTATAATAGCTTGAGAACAGTAGGGGGAAGCATATAAGCGCTCCGTTTTGTCCCATAAGGTTGGGCATCACAGATCTATAGAATTGGAATAAAAAGTATTGATTGCTTTTGGCACTGTTTTTTTACATACATACCTGCAACATTTTAAAAATGGCATTTAAAAAATAAATCTAAGACACAGAATCGAATGTCGGTTTTTAAGTTCTGCCTTTGTTTACTAAGTGTTACATGGTGTTACATCACTTTATATTTATTGGTCGAAAATGTAACCGGCTATCCATCATCGGGATTCTTATTGAAATATCTATTTCTCCTCAATGGCATTTTTATTGAAGACTTTTTAAATGCGTTTTAGTCTTCTTTATATATTGAAGATGGAAGGCGTTTAATAGTCCTTGTTCGTTAGAAAGAAAAGTTTTTCAATGGTGACAGAACATCAAATTCAATTGAGTGAATTTTAAGGTTACCAACCGTTCCAACGTTCGCCAATATGTTCCTCCTTTTATTTAATATATATCTGAACTATAAATGTTGGTTTGAATTAAAGACATACAATACAACTTACTTAAAGCTAAATCAAAAGAGATGATTGACGAGGAAACTGGTCACACAAACTCCTTTATAAATGTAAATCAATAAAGCACGGTAGTTTTTTGGTGCCTTTCTTCTTGTCCTTCGTCACGATCTGGGCATCAGCTTATTCCGTCTCCAAATTGCTGATGCTATCTTGTCTGTGTTCTTCCCGACCTCTTTTCCCCTATAGGGATGTAGTCCAATACTAATTTGAGTAACCTAATTTCTCATACTATCTCACTGTTACTTCTATCGTTCCTTCAGTGGTTTTATTCTTCCAGTTTCAGTCTTTCTAAATTACTTAAAACACTGACATTGTTAATCCTGCTAACAAAGCCACATTTTCTCTCTTTGTACTCTGCAAATGTTCTCCTATGCTGGGCTGAGTTGTCGATCCATAAGTGATTAAGGTTATTGCCGTATACCTGCGTAGTTTTAAGTAATGATTCTGGCCTCGCCTTACTTACGGTATTCATGTTCTCTGTATAGTTTCTGATATACTAGTTAAATGTATTACTACTTCCATCTCCAACTCATTAACGTATACTATTTTATAGCTAAGAAAATTAGGTATATACTCGTACTTCTTTCCAAATTTGACAAGCTTCAGTTTGAAGGACAGGTAATACAAATCTAAATACCATTGTTTTTTATTCAAAACCTTTACCAGCTTGTTCAAGCCAAGTATTTTTTTTTTTTCTGTAGAACATCATAAGCTTTCGCCATAGTGATCTAAACCTCTGCTAAGGACACCATATAAACATATGATCTAATCCGATATCTTCTGTAGGCTGGTTATTCCATAAGCCTATTTCACTTCCGATTCCCTGGGCTACAACCTGTCGTTCATCTTGTCGAGAGGAACTGAGTTTGACTCGGTTACGTATTGGCCACTGAGTTTTTACACATGGTCACTTGTTAAAAAGGGACCCACTGCCGGTTTGTCGGCTTTGTGATGAAGCTCTCTGGGTCCATCATGTGTTGTGTTTTTACCCAACACATATTCAAGTACCCGCAGCTACCGGTCACCTTTGTATAGAGACTGGCGGATGACAACAAAGCGGTGGTGAAGGTTTTGAAGTTGTTTCCAAAGATGAAACACGGAATTTGATGATAAAAAACTTTTTTATGCTCTTGAGCACTTATTTATTGTTATTTAATTTTTTTTCTTTTCCCATAACTGCGTTTATTTTATTTCTGATTTTATTTGAATACTTATAATTTGTAGTTATCTGTCATTTTGTCATGATTAGCATTTAAAGGGCGCTGATGATCGCTTAGCTGGGCATCCTTATATACTTCTATCTATTTATGTTTGTATACTTATATTTATATTTAGTATATATATACATATACTTGTCTCTGCTGGCCAGCTTTACAAAGATGCTGGCGGATGGTAACAAAGTGGTGGAGAAGGTATTTAAGTATTTTTCTAAATATTTGGATTTTGAACTTTAGTGCAGAATGTTTTTCTATACGTTTTGGCTTTATATTTTTATTTAAAGTGTTGTTGGTTTTTTTTTTTTTTGTTTGCTTTTGCTTTTGCTTTTGCCTTAATTATGCACATGTATCTTATTTGTGGTTTTATCTAGCATTTTATTAGCTTTTTAGTATTATTTATATCTGGCTTTTGCCATGAATGGTTTTAAAGGGCGCTGTTAACCAATGCGGTTGGGCGTCTTTATACTCTTATGTGACCTAATGGGCTCACTTCATCATATAACGAAGATGTACAGCAATTTTGTCTAAAATGCAAAACGACATTTACTTTTAATAAATTTACTAATTGTGGACATCCAATCAAAATGTATGCTGATAAGGTGCTTGGCGCAAATTTATGATGTTTTTCTAGAAACTTATTCTACTTCTGAATTATAATAGAGCACAAAATTTCCATTTTTGTCAGTTTTAATATTTTCATAATAACAGTTTAAATTTACGCTATTGTAGTTTTGAGATATGCTGTTCACACACGCATATGGGAACACAAGGGACTATTACAACAGATTCAAAATAGCGGAAAGTGCAATGTGCAAATGTGAACTACAAAACCAAAAAGTGAACCATTTAATATACGATTGTCCTCTTCTGAACAGTAAGAGATTAGAACTAAAACAAAACATTAGACTGAGAGGTGGACAGTGGCCGGCAACAAACAGTGATCTAATCAAGCACTACCAAAAATAATTTTTAAAATTAATAAACAAAATGGACTTTGAAAAACGTAAAAGCATAATCAAAAAACATTGTATCATATATTGAAAACTCGTAACACTTGTAAAACTTGTAATTACTACAACTAGTTGTAATAAGTTTAAGGCATGCATGTAGTGTTACGATGTAACGGAGCATACAATGTTAATAAATAAATAAAAATCAGCACGTGCATTCTTTTTTATGAACAACATATTATTTTCATAGTTAAAACTTAAATCTTCTGTGATCACATCTTATTCCATTGTCAGTATCAGACATTTTTCACTGTCTTGTCTCTTGCCAGTTTCTCCTCATTTCCACCAAACACACTAGAGTACATAATCTTATTATGCTTACTGTAGTGCTTTAATACCATTTCATTATGCAATAAACTATGAAATGCAATTATGCTACGTTGCGCCCACCCTGTATGCTTTCCAAGACGCCTAAGCCTTGTTGATGAATTGAAACTCCAGCCGTAATATTTCTCAGAAAATATCAGACTTGTCGGCTTAAACACATTCCTTAGAGCCACATAATATTCTCGTGAGAGGAACGCAGTACAAGTATTAGATGTGGCAGCATGGTTCTTCACATATACATATTTTGAGGTACACAAATCGAGTACATAAGCAGATTAACAGTCCAATCCCACTCTCATACTTCACACCCAGCTTGCCTTCTTCTGGCAAGTCAGATGATCCAAACATACTGTGAAATAGTGCATAACCCAAGGTTATCTGAAGCTCAGCGCGGGGCCGTCCAAAAATTAAACAAGGTAACGCTCTTGCCCAGAATAACTACCAAAAGTGCCATCATCAGATATCCAGAATCTTCTGAAAGTTTCCCTTCCACAGGCATTCTAGAATTTCTGTGGAAATTTCGTGCGCCTTAACAAGCCATCGCTCTCATGAGAGCGAATTAGCAAGCGAGTTGGCGACAGCATTTCTGATGCTAGTTAAAGTGCGGTTCTTTAAGTGAATTTATGCCGTACTGTGAGTCCTTCTACCAAAAATTAAAAATATGTGATGTTCGATTCCCAAACTTGTGAATCATCCGAAAAAGAGGCTTGCTTCAAACATTTCATCTCGAATAAGTCGCCAAGAAGAGCGAGGTAACAAGAAGATTGAACCGCATCACATCAGTGAAGTGACAACTGAAAACTGGATAAAGTTGAAGTACTCAGTATCCTCCACAACATGAAAAATTGGGGGGCAATGTGTGATAAAATATCTTTGAATTTATGCTTCAGTTTCCTACCTACTAATATAATGTAGGGTTATAGAGTACACTAGATCAGGTGGACATGGTATTATACATCTACGCCAATGTGTGGTCCCTGCATCCCTAACTGCTCGCTGCCAGTTTCCAAGCAATTTACATAGCTATTTTAGATATTAGGAAATGAAACAGTTAAGAAGAAAACGCTTAAGGAGGAAAAGAAAATAGTACAAACTGAAAGCGACTAAAGCAGGTTCAATCGGGTGCAACAAGGCGAGAATAACATATATAATAGGGAGAAATCCATAAAAGGGAATAGAGGTGATAGAAATGGAACACAATAGTGCGGATTATTGTAGCAGCCTGAGTGTGTAGGTATAAAGTGGCTTCTCAATAACACATTCCCTTTACATTGATTTTCTTGCCATTTTTCTAGCACAAAGGAACTGTGTAAGGCAATCACGGTCTCCCTGGTGACAGAACGTTGTCTCTTTCAATTCGCCCCAAGATAAAACCTGATATGTCAAAGAAGCTTCTCTGTGCTTAACCACTGCTAAAACGGATGCCTTCCGTAACTTCTGTGGTCATCTGGTGGACATAGGGAAACCTCGTTATTTGTTATCCGTCTGTTTTTGATGATAATATACTTAGAGTACTCTTTTGCTTCCAGCTTCTGTGGGAGGACGGTCCTTTATGTTCGCTTGAGCAGCTTAAGGAGACGTTTGTGAACAGAACATCAGAAGTTAATTAGTCGTCCTCCAACAAATTCAATGTGTGTAGACATAAGTTGGAAAAGTTGAATCGGATATCCTCGGTTTGCAATTCCGGCGCTTTAACCAACTGATATGTGTCGATTTTGTTATTGGAATGCAATACTTTCTCTACCTGCTAATGTACATCATAGTGAAAGTAAAAATGCGGGCACTAAGTAATTACAAGCCTTAACACCAAAGTTCTCTGCTAGAAACTACCCATAAAAAGCGTAATTCATGCATATTGTACATAATTTGTAGTTTTAAAGATCTTCTTTGCATTTTAATTCTATTATCTGCGTTAAAATACTTATAATTTGTGTACAATATTCCTTTTGCTTCTTGATGAAAGATCTAAAATTCAAAAGTGCTACGTACTACTTGTAAATTATTTATTATTATTTTATTATTATTATTATTATTATTATTATTATTATTATTATTATTATTATTATTATTATTATTATTATTATTATTATTATTATTATTATTATTATTATTATTATTATTATTATTATTATTATTATTATTATTATTATTATTATTATTATTATTATTATTATTATTATTATTATTATTATTATTATTATTATTATTATTATTATTATTATTATTATTATTATTATTATTATTATTATTATTATTATTATTATTATTATTATTATTATTATTATTATTATTATTATTATTATTATTATTATTATTATTATTATTATTATTATTATTATTATTATTATTATTATTATTATTATTATTATTATTATTATTATTATTATTATTATTATTATTATTATTATTATTATTATTATTATTATTATTATTATTATTATTATTATTATTATTATTATTATTATTATTATTATTATTATTATTATTATTATTATTATTATTATTGTAACGGGGAGCGCTGAAACACCCTGTACCAGCTGCGAACGGAAGGCAGGGGGGAGGACCGCGTTAGCCACACCTTCTCCTCGTTTGTCTTGTAGTGGTGACAGACTTGTGGTTAGGGGAAAACATGACTGGTCGTCTGTTTTCCTTCTACCTGTTTCTCGATCTTTCGTTTACCAGAACAATCTTGTAAACACCAGAAACCGGCGATATTCCGATATAAAGAGGGTTACAGACAGACGGAGTGAGTCAGTCAGTTGTTGGTTGTGTTGGTCAATCAGTTGGTTAGTGAGTGGGAGCGAGAAGACAGTCGCAGTTCTTGGTGTAAGAGTTAGTCAGTGACGTGTTAATGAACGAAAGGATTGTGCAACGGGACTGTACGAACTGTGTACGAGTATCGGAGTTTATGTAATCGCGAGTACAAGTGAAGTTGTAACGGGCGAACGGGTAAATTGTAATTGTGTGCAGCAAGTAATTTTGTGTAATTGGCAAGTGTTAAACTGTAAGTCGGTGGAAATAAAGAACATTGTTGAGTGGTGTAATTGGACTTTTTATTTCACGAACCCACAAAGTCACACTGGTGTCAAGAAGTGGGATAACAAAGTCACACTGGTGTCAGGAAGCGGGAAAACAACATCACCGAACATTACAACGATGGAGGCAGCATTAGAAAAGATTTTAGCGGAACTGAAAGAAATGAAGACGGCTAAAGACAACATCATCAGGAAGATGGAAGAAATGCGGGCCGAATTAACAGAGACGCTGGAGACTAGAAATAACCTGGCCGCGGAACTGAAACTAATCAGGACGGCTAGGGAGAACATCGCCGCCAAGTTTGAAGAACAGTTGGCCGACGTGAGGGATGACGTCACGAACCTGGGCAAGCGGAAGGGTCAAGTAGACGACCGCCTTAATGATTTAGAGGAAAAGGCCGACAACATCGCAAAACCCCTCACCCGCCTGACGGAGGAAAACCGGCCTTATGTGTGGACGGAGGACGCCGAAGACGCTTTCCAGCACCCGAAGGGGACCCTGTGCAGTGCTTCAATTTTGAGTTTCCCACAACCGGGTGGCGCCTTCATTGTGGACACCGACGCCAGCGACCATTGCATTGGAGGTGTCCCATCGCAGATCCAGGACGGCCACGAGCGCACAAGAGTGGAAGAGGAGGAGCGTGCCGCAGCAGTCCGAGTAGTTGTGGCAGTGCCTGCTGAAGGCTGGGATAGCGCAGGCCTGAGGAGGGAGCAGCTGGCGGACGCAGACTTGGGGCCACTCTTGAGGGAAGTGGACGCGGGGACGAGACCGACCTGGGAGGACATCGCACCGAAGAGCGCCACCTACAAGTCGCACTGGGTCCAATGGGACTCGTTGAACACCAGAGAGGGCGTGCTGTTCCGGGTATGGGAGTCACCCGATGGGAAGGCGCGGAGAGGACAGTTGGTACTTCCCCGGAGCAAGGTCCCGGAAGTCTTGGAGGAAGTGCACGCCGGTACTTCAGGAGGACACCCGGGAGCGAACCGAATGATTCACAAACTACGGCAGCGCTACTTCTGGCTGAGACTCCGAGCAGATGCTGGTGGTACACCTGGACCGCCTCGCACGCTACGATGGGGCTGTTCGAGGGCGAACAGCTTTGAGAAGGGAGCAGTGTAACGGGGAGCGCTGAAACACCCTGTACCAGCTGCGAACGGAAGGCAGGGGGGAGGACCGCGTTAGCCACACCTTCTCCTCGTTTGTCTTGTAGTGGTGACAGACTTGTGGTTAGGGGAAAACATGACTGGTCGTCTGTTTTCCTTCTACCTGTTTCTCGATCTTTCGTTTACCAGAACAATCTTGTAAACACCAGAAACCGGCGATATTCCGATATAAAGAGGGTTACAGACAGACGGAGTGAGTCAGTCAGTTGTTGGTTGTGTTGGTCAATCAGTTGGTTAGTGAGTGTGAGCGAGAAGACAGTCGCAGTTCTTGGTGTAAGAGTTAGTCAGTGACGTGTTAATGAACGAAAGGATTGTGCAACGGGACTGTACGAACTGTGTACGAGTATCGGAGTTTATGTAATCGCGAGTACAAGTGAAGTTGTAACGGGCGAACGGGTAAATTGTAATTGTGTGCAGCAAGTAAGTTTGTGTAATTGGCAAGTGTTAAACTGTAAGTCGGTGGAAATAAAGAACATTTTTGAGTGGTGTAATTGGACTTTTTATTTCACGAACCCACAAAGTCACATTATTATTATTATTATTATTATTATTATTATTATTATTATTATTATTATTATTATTATTATTATTATTATTATTATTATTATTATTATTATTATTATTATTATTATTATTATTATTATTATTATTATTATTATTATTATTATTATTATTATTATTATTATTATTATTATTATTATTATTATTATTATTATTATTATTATTATTATTATTATTATTATTATTATTATTATTATTATTATTATTATTATTATTATTATTATTATTATTATTATTATTATTATTATTATTATTATTATTATTATTATTATTATTATTATTATTATTATTATTATTATTATTATTATTATTATTATTATTATTATTATTATTATTATTATTATTATTATTATTATTATTATTATTATTATTATTATTATTATTATTATTATTATTATTATTATTATTATTATTATTATTATTATTATTATTATTATTATTATTATTATTATTATTATTATTATTATTATTATTATTATTATTATTATTATTATTATTATTATTATTATTATTATTATTATTATTATTATTATTATTATTATTATTATTATTATTATTATTATTATTATTATTTCAGACAATGATTTATGATACTGGTAGAGTGACCATGTTCATGGTAGTCCGAAAGTCACCTCTAGCGTACGGCAGGGCTACTCCAGGGAGCGCCAAAATTCCTTTAAAGTAATTTTCTTAAACGTTCGATATGGGAGCCTGCCAGCGTGGCACTTAGATGCTGCATCGGTGAAATTTGGTCCGAAATTGTAAGCAATTAAAATACTGAATATTTTATAACCAATGAATATGAAACGGACAATTTAATAAATCACTTTTTCCAAATGGTAGGTTTAATGATCCAGGTAATTGAAGTTATAAATGGACAGATTCATGATTATTAATATACCCCTTCAAATTTAAGCCTTTTTTACTCGCAAATGTTTTTCTTATACTTCTCCATGCTTAAAATGCAGCACACAATGCAATATTTTAATAATTCGTTTCAAAACTTTCTGGCAGCTCCTCAAAGTTACTTTGCGCTAAATTAATTCACACCTTTTGAAAATAATGCTCTAATTTTGAAAAATACGGAGCTTGCTTTAAAAAAATTAATCATGTTGGAGACTTAATCACTTTCTCTACAGTAATTGAGGATTTATTTCAAATATCTTATATAATATGGAAAAATAATATAATATGTCATCTAGAATAATGAATAAACACAATTGAAAATTAATATTTAAATAATCTTACGAACTGAAATGTTTAAACTTGGCAAAATATTGCCATTACGATGTGTAAGGGCTAGTCCAAACTTCAATTCTCCTCGTTATTACACTTTTACAAATAGTTTCAAATTCTGCAAATCACATTCTCCCAAATAACTTTTAGATTAACTTAAACCAAAACGAGCGATTTCCCGCCGGGGTAACGTTCAGGAATCCTGGTTTCGATTAAGTTGACATTCGGCCGGTCACTATGACGGTACTTTTCAGTTTTCCCCGGATGGTAAACAACTGCTGTGTTACGTTATAAATTAGTCTGAGTTTTCTTATCCCTCATATTCCGTCATTTGGTGTCGTAACGTGTGCGTCATCTTGAAGCCATCTGCACTCCCGTACTTAAAGCATCTGTTGCCAGCAGTAACTATTTTGTGCTCAGGGTGTGCATCACTGGAACGAGAATGGACAACGGTAGTTAAATTGCTTGATAAATTTAATGCAGGCTAATGATGAGCTGTTTGGAGCGAATACCTGACGGTTACATATCAGTTACTCCGACAAGCTATATAATGCCTAGGTGTATTCAGCAGTCACCTATCAGCTACTCTGGAAAACGTCACATGCACACTATAGCTGCATTCAAAGAGTACCTAACAGCAGAGCATGGAAGCAGAATGTTATACACAACATATCAATTCCGTATGAATTCATGGTGCCAGCTTTGCAGGAATACTAGTGGATGACAGCAAAGCGGTGGAGAAAGTTTTAAAGTGCTTTTATAAGTTAGATTTTAGAATTTAGTGAAGAGAGTTTTTCTCTCTTTGGTCTTATATTTATTTTTTATTTTATTTTTTTATTTTTTGTGAACATATGCTTCTTATAAGTTTATTTATATTAGTGTTAAGTTTTAAAAACGTTTATATCTGGCTTTTGCCATGAATGATTTTTATAGGGCGTTGATAACCGCTGCAGTTTGACGTCCTTACATACATATCATCATCATCATCATCATCATCATCATCATCATCATCATCATCATCAAGGGAAGAGTTCGCAACACCAAGAAACCACATACACATACAGCAAATTAAAACGAGAAAGGAAGCACCACAGCAGTATCACATGTCATAAGACATAGTAATTGAAAGAAACCTTAATGTCAGATGTAAATAAATAATGTAGCTCAACTTCATAGTAATTTAAGGTCATACAATGTGCCTGAAATGTTGCAGTTCACATTGCACAATTTTGCAGTTGCACAACAATTAGATAGGGAACTACAGCCACATGTTTAAAACATAATGCAGGACCAGAGAAATTATTTTCCACGTGCTATCAAACAGAAAAAGAAGTTAAAAGCCAAAGCTAGCGTTTGAGGAGTGTAACGAAGTAGACAAGAACAACAAGGATCGTGTTCAGATCGAACGTAACACCTTGAAAATAAATGGATATACCAAACAATTCCAAAATATATCATAATCTCATTCCATAAATATAAAATTGAAAGTGAACCAAACTTCTTAAAATTGCAATTTTATAGCCAAAACCCAGACCCTATGTTTTTGTTTACAAAATAAGATTCCAGCATCTGTACATACTATATCACAGAGACTGCCGGCTTTGTAACCTACAAAGGCCAACCGCGAAGCATTCACACTGAAGTAAAGAACGAGGAGCATGTGGTCTATCAGTAGTGTAAGTCACAGCAGTTATTTGTTTAAAGAACTGAAAAGGGCCGAAGTATATATGCAAGAGGTTTGTATATTTAGCTTTTTGCTAATGGGGCTGCAAATCACAACGAAAAACTAACTTTAAACTGAACATCTCCATGCAAAGTAAAATAACTGTTATTTTATTGCTCTTGTTGACTAATATTACCGATGCCCATTTACGTTGCTTAAGGAATGCCTTCACTTCCCAAGGCTCCTTGCTCTTCCTCCTCTATCAATCATTCAAGTTGTGCATTTGTTTCCTTGGATTCTTTATGTACAGCTTCATAATTTTATGACCCTGTCTCGTGTGTTCCCCACTGTGTTTACCTATTAAATTGGCTTACCTTCATCTAAAAAGAAAGACGTTCCTCACTTTAAACTAAGAGACTCACATATGATATCCCCAGGGGCCTACTGCGGCAGGTACGGGAATTGACGATCCCGGGGTCCCGGGCCAAACTGACACCCTCGATGTGGGATCCTCTTAGTGGTGAGCGGTCAGACAAAACAACCACCCACGTTTCGGCCGTGCGTGGAGAACCGTGTCGGTGGAAAGGTTTGTCCTGGTGGTTAAGGGATGCGAATTTGAGCTCGTTCCAGTTTTCTTCTGAATTCAGGGAAGGTGCGCATTTCTAATACACTACTTTGGCTTCTGCAAAGCCTAAACGGGAGGTTAGGGACCAATCGACCCCTAATCAATGGGCCACGACAAGGTACTGTACCGAACTCCAGAGTGAGTGGGACTGCGAACTCGCCATATCCCCTGTGTAACCCAGTCATCCCAGTGGAATGATCTCTTGTTGGGCTCCGTGGTGGATGTGGAGCACTAGGGGATGAATTTTAATCCATTTATCATGGAAAAATTTAATAATAATAATAATAATAATAATAATAATAATAATAATAATAATAATAATAATAATAATAATAATAATAATAATAATAATAATAATAATAATAATAATAATAATAATAATAATAATAATAATAATAATAATAATAATAATAATAATAATAATAATAATAATAATAATAATAATAATAATAATAATAATAATAATAATAATAATAATAATAATAATAATAATAATAATAATAATAATAATAATAATAATAATAATAATAATAATAATAATAATAACAATAATAACAATAATAATAATAATAATAATAATAATAATAATAATAATAATAATAATAATAATAATAATAATAATAATAATAATAATAATAATAATAATAATAATAATAATAATAATAATAATAATAATAATAATAATAATAATAATAATAATAATAATAATAATAATAATAATAATAATAATAATAATAATAATAATAATAATAATAATAATAATAATAATAATAATAATAATAATAATAATAATAATAATAATAATAATAATAATAATAATAATAATAATAATAATAATAATAATAATAATAATAATAATAATAATAATAATAATAATAATAATAATAATAATAATAATAATAATAATAATAATAATAATAATAATAATAATAATAATAATAATAATAATAATAATAATAATAATAATAATAATAATAATAATAATAATAATAATAATAATAATAATAATAATAATAATAATAATAATAATAATAATAATAATAATAATAATAATAATAATAATAATAATAATAATAATAATAATAGTAATAATAATAGTAGTAGTAATAATAATAGTAGTAATAATAATAGTAGTAGTAATAATAATAGTAATAGTAATAATAATAATAGAAATAGTAATAATAATAATAGTAATAGTAATAATAATAATAGTAATAGTAATAATAATAGTAATAGTAATAATAATAATAGTAATAATAATAATAGTAATAGTAATAATAATAGTAATAGTAATAATAATAATAGTAATAGTAATAATAGTAATAGTAATAGTAATAATAGTAATAGTAGTAGTAATAATAGTAATAGTAGTAGTAATAATAGTAAAAGTAGTAGTAATAATAGTAATAGTAGTAGTAATAATAGTAATAGTAATAGTAATAATAGTAATAGTAATAATAATAATAGTAATAGTAATAATAATAATAGTAATAGTAATAATAATAATAGTAACAGTAATAATAATAATAGTAACAGTAATAATAATAATAGTAACAGTAATAATAATAGTAACAGTAATAATAATAATAGTAATAGTAATAGTAATAATAGTAATAGTAATAGTAATAATTATAATAGTAATAGTAATAATTATAATAGTAATAGTAATAATAATAATAATAGTAATAGTAATAATAATAATAGTAATAGTAATAATAATAATAGAAATAGTAATAATAATAATAGTAATAGTAATAATAATAATAGTAATAGTAATAATAATAGTAATAGTAATAATAATAATAGTAATAATAATAATAGTAATAGTAATAATAATAGTAATAGTAATAATAATAATAGTAATAGTAATAATAGTAATAGTAATAGTAATAATAGTAATAGTAGTAGTAATAATAGTAATAGTAGTAGTAATAATAGTAAAAGTAGTAGTAATAATAGTAATAGTAGTAGTAATAATAGTAATAGTA